>JAYKAV010000755.1:497056-680346 GCA_035582835.1 Phoebastria nigripes
AAAAAAAGAAAAAAAAAGAAGGAAAAAAACGATAAAATATTGTTAAGGAAAATAGCTCAAACTTTTCAGTGTTTGTGGGTAGTGCTGACTAGTAGGTAACAGTCACAGCCTGGCAGGGGGTAAAAATGTTCTCTCTCTTTGATTTAATGGTTGCAAAAAGACACCCCCCTCCCCCCACCAAATGCACCCCCCTCTTTCCAGAAATGAAATGTCATCGAATGCCATGCTGCTTGGTGACAGCACTTTATAAACACGGCGACTGAATCTGCCTCCAACATCTTTGAGTATGATGGCAGGAGCTGGCTGTAACGAGAGCGAAAGGGCATCGGGGACGGAGGCTGCGGGACAGGCGCAAACCTTGTGGGTCTTGGGAGAAACTTGTTTTTCAGTGTCAGCCTGGAGAAAATCATCACGGGTCAGAGCATTTGTTAATATGATCAAGTTTTGGACTTTGACACTGTTGTAAGTGGACTGAAAAAACAAAATAAAACAAAACTCTGAAACGTCAGCTCCAATTGCAGTTGTAGGAAACTTCRGATTTGGCTTCTTTCTACATAAATACATAAACCTCTGAATCAAGCAAGGGACCCCAGCAGGCTGAACTGAAAGGAAAAACTCGTGGTGGTGGCAGGGAGAGGGAAATGGTTTCTCCTCCTTTCTTTTTTCCATTGGAATTTGAAATTTCGATAAAAGGGCAGGATTTAAAATTTCCGTCCTCTTGACCAACCTCCCAGCTGGGGCTCAGCTTTTCGGACTTGAGCTCCCTGGTGATGCTGGGGACAGGCAGGAACATCCAGTACGGCTGCGGTTACACAGTGAGATCAGAGCACGCTGTTTTTCAGCTCACAATGAATAACGTCCTGCTTCGGAAAATAATTTTAAAAAACCAACTAAAACCAACCCCCAGAGTATGAAGTATGGCAGATATTAGTTTGTGCTCGTGGATTTTCTACAGGGAAGTTTTGGCCCATTTGAAACTGGGGCTGGGTTACAGTGTGATTATTTTGGGAGCGGCATGTGCGCTACGCCTGCCAGTAACAAAAGCAGAGCTCTCCCCGTTGCCAGCACGTTATCGCGGTGACTCTTTGGCAGCTGAACCCTGACTTTATTCAAGACAGTTGCAGGGCAAGGGCTGTGACATTTTAAAGGGGTCCAGCTACTCTTTGATTTTGCAGGAGCTGCAAGTGCACGAGGATGGACTGGATTTGGTGGGGGCTGGCAGTTGGCATCATCCCATCCCTGGGAGGGCTTGGAGTGGTGATGGCTGCAATGGCAATGATGGAGAAAAATAAGACCTTTGGGACAGAGTTGGGAGAGAGTGATGTTTGCATCACATTGCACAGTGTGGAGTTGTGTCAGGGTATGTCTGGGAAAACCTTAATATTTTCTACTCAGAACACTGAAGCTGTTTTGTGTGTATCACTGGGCTGCAAAACATTGTCAGACTAGACCTTGGAGGAAGAAAAGCATGGTAGATGGTTGTGGTGGCTAGTGCTGCTGGCGGAGGTACTTTGCCAAAGTGTTTTATTTCTCGGGGGACCTCGCTGTGTACGAGCAAAAGCTTCAGCTTCCACATCCAAAAACGACTCCTTTGCTTCCAGGAGATTTTTGCTTTACAGACGCCTTTCTGCTATGTCTTGCCTGAGACCCATCAAACTCATTTCACTTAGGCCAACTAAATGCTGCATATGGTCTCATTCACTACTAGCATGACTGGCACGTCAATCAGCAACCTAGAGGAGTTACACAACTGTGTCATCTGAGAGCAAAATTAGTTCAGCAAAGGGTGGTTGTTTTTAGGCTTGGTGGGGGAATTAAAATCTTAGAAGAAACCAGCTTGAATTTTCAGGAGGAGGTTTCAGCAACACACAAAAAAGCCACAAAAATTCTTTTTTGGCAACTTGAAATGGATTTGTTCAGCCCAAAAAGAATTGTTTTGGTAGGGTTTGGAGTGATCTAATGTAGGGGAATGGGATTCTTTAAGTCAATTTTACATGAAACATGCCATTTCAATATAAAAATATTTGAATTTAAAATAAAAAAAAAGTAAAGAAAAAGCTGCCAGTATTTACAAGACAAAACATTTGATTTTGGAAATGAAAGACAAAGGGAAAGGCTTTTATGTCAAAATAATAAGTGTAATAATAATAATACTACCTCATTTTTTTCCTTACTTAAGCTGTTTATCAAATTAAATACAGAAGTGTTTCASTTTTCCTGGGCACTTTCAAACATATCATATCCACCAAATGTATTATCTGGTGACTAATTTCCCTGTCCTGTTTTGAGACCTTCCATCTTAAGATGATCATATTGCAAGGGGCACAAGTGCAATGCTGTCCCATAATTATGTGTGGAATGGTGGAGTCCACCTGTCCCCATGCATGTGGATTGAGAGATGGGCCTTTTTCAGCACCCACTTAGCAGGAGGTTTGAGGGCCTGAAGCCCCTAGGAAGTGTTGCAATGTGGTTCACAAGCTGTATCCTTGGGGGTCTTCACTTCTCCATTAGAGACCCAACCCATGAGCTATTGTCTACTTCAGGCAGACAGCACAGGCAACGTCTGACCTCTCCGACACCCCAGGCTCCCCTCCAGGATTTAACAGAGGGTATTTTTTAGGTTTTATAATTTCTTCCATGGTTGCGAACATCTGAACAAACATCTGCTGGTGAGGCTGGTGAAGGGGGGAGTTGCAGTGAAGGCGGGAAGCCAGCCGTCAATAAATGGTTGGAGAATCCAAAACCATGTTGCTACAGGGAGAACAGTCAGTCTACAAAGTGTTTTATATTTCTGGTGCTGGCCGTTGCCAGAAGCTGTCTCAGTTCTCCAAAGCGGTTGTGTCATTCTCCTGTTGAGGCTCTGGAATTTCCCTTTGCACTCTGGAAAGTTGTGGCAACACATTCCCCATCCAAGAAAGGGACCTATCAATTTATAGGCTACTACCAGAATTGAAAAAGCACAGTGATTGAAAAGTGCACTGCTCCTACAACCTCAGAAGGTATTTACAAGAAAGCAAGAAGCAAGGGGATGTGAAACCCTGCCAGGGGACTGCCACCCAGCACTCTAGCTCAGGCTGAGGATGCAGAGCATCAGCGCCRAAGGTGAGGTTGCTTTGAGTGGCCACATGCTTGGACAAGCTTCCTGCAAAGTGCAAAACTGAACCTGTGCCCTGTAGACATATCAGGCTGTGGTTCCTCACTCAGTGAGGATTCAGAGCACAGATTTAGTCCGAGGTATTGAGGTTCAGGATTGTGTTGTATTTCTTTCCTTGGGGTAGGAACCTCATGGGTTCCCCAAATCTATTTCTCAATCTGGCTGCACGACTGATCTCATGTCTCTCCACAGTCCTTCACCACTGTAGTGCTGTGCACCTACCTCAGCTTTCCCCCTCTCCAGCTCGGTCACCACCTGGGAGCATCCCATGGAGTGACTCTGAGACCCAAACTGGTGCTTCCTAACCCCAAACCAGACACCGGTCCTTCACACAAGGCTTTTGCATCCACTTCTTGAGGGACCAGATGAATCAAAAGCCACGACATGGCAGACCTCATCCAGACTTATTCCAAAATAGAGTAGGGAACTGGAAGCCATAAAGACTGCTGAAGTTAGAGTAGGAGCAGTGCTGATAAACTGCTGTAATTTTTCAGCTCTCAGGAAACCCAGATAAAAGAAATATTCAAGGTGACCATCTTCTGGTGAAAAAGAGTGCAGGCTGGAGAAAAAAGTGCTTGTGTATTTCCTTATGTAGCAGCATCCTCTGCATGACCTTGACAAAGACTTTGCCTTATTTTCCTGATCTTGAAATACATATCTTTTCAATGAAAGGCTTCACCAATTCAGCTGAAAATAATGGTTGATTTCTGTTTTCACTTTACTTTCATTATCACTATAGTTAGGTATTGTAAAAGGTCGAAAATTCAGTTCTCTATTTGACTCCCAAACAATATATTTTCTGCCATTCCAAAATGACCTGTCATTTCAGTCCAACTTGAAGTATTTTTTCTTCTGAAAACATTGGGGACCAAACATAAAACTGAAAACATGGAGTATCAGTAGAATTTTATGGTTGGGTTTCTATTCTGCAAAATGTTTATTATATTTTAGCTGTTTCCCATGAAGACCAGGTGGAGCATCTTGTACTGTCATGTGTCACAGCTCATATACTAGTCAAGTGTCTGTATGTCGTACCGTGCCTTCCCTCCCATCGGGCCATAAGCTGAGTAGAAATAATGAGGAAAGTCCTTTGGGCAACCCTGGGAGCTAAATGTAGATGTACTAAAAGAGTTTCAGAAGGCAGAGGAGATGAGAGATCAGGAGTGACTATCAAACAATAGTAAGGGATGGAGCTGTATGAGACTTGACCATGTGTCAAGGTTTGCCCATGAGCAGTGGAGGAATTTATGTACATCATAACTGCTCTGTGCAGAAAGTGATGGGAGAGGGGATGATGTGTATTAATAGGTTTAAAAAGGTCTTAGTGGAAAAAAACACATGCTTGTGAAATGCAAATGTAACCTCAACACAACGATACTGATCTTGATGACCTTCTGGGCCTCTTTCCATCTGCTGCATTTCTGCCTCCTAAATCGGTCTCCCAAGAGCACAAAAAAACCCCAACCCTTTTCCTTCTCCAAAACTAGCCCAAACTAGTCCATGGCTAAGTGAAGACCTTGCTGTTTGTATTAGGATTCCTCAGTGTACTATGAAACAAGAAGAATATTGTTTCTTTTCTGGAGGGGCTCCTTGCTTGCATTGTCTAAATGCTTCCCCCCAGATAACCTCTTGACTGCTGGTTAGCAACAGTTTTATTAATAGGACTTACTTCAGACTTAGTTATGTCTGACTTATCATGCACAGAGTTATGTGCTTGATTGAGATACTATGGGTTTATAAAAAAATTCCCAGAGATATGAAGCTGTGAATGACGTTAACAGCGCCAAGGGGTGCGTGCATCCCTCCTGGTGTCTCTGGGACAAAACCAGCTTAATGCCATTGTTTAGGCAAAGAGGACTGTAGCATTAGGGCTACAGCTGACGCCACTGGTGACCAGGTGATCATCCCTTAAAGCCAAGATTGCTAAAGCAGCAGGAAAGCTGGCAAAACACTTCCTGTTTTTTATGGAAAGATTTTAATTCAGACGTCTGGTGTATTCAAGGAACATGCAGCACAGTCAACACATCAGGGCAGGAGACAAGTGGAAAGAGATTAGCAGTCAGCAGCTCTGTCTCTCATAGAATCATAGAATCATAGAATGGTTTGGGTTGGAAGGGACCTTTAAAGGTCATCTAGTCCAATCCCCCTGCCGTGGGCAGGSACATCTTCAACCAGATCAGGTTGCTCAGAGCCCCGTCCAACCTGACCTTGAATGTTTCCAGGGATGTGATATGTGTCTCATATGGATTTGTACCAAATACAAATACTCACCACTGTGAGCCTTGGTGCTGTGGATGCTTGGCACTCATAGGAATGTCCTTGCTTTAAAACTGCAGTTGCCAACAGAAAAAATGCCAGGGGAAACTCAATTCTTCTGAAGTGCCAGTATATTTAAAACAAACAAACAAACAATCAAACAAAACCCCAAGGGAAATCATCCTAGTCTACTTCCAAGGAACTGGAGAATGTAAAGCCATATCTGGGAAAGCAAATTCACACTAAGCCTGTGAGTAGGTTTTGCAGCCTCCAGCTTTGGGCGATGAGGACTGCTCTGCTGACCGAGCTCAGTGAAGTGTGGGGTGATGTTGGTGTGCAGTGGTGTAAGTGCCTGGGGGCAGGAGTGAGTCGGGGCATCAGAGATACCACTGGGGGCTTTCACTCCCTTGGATGCCAGTTGCATTAGAGTAGCAAAAGCAGAGCTGCCTTAGAGCATGGGTATGGGGTCACCGTTTGTGGCTGCAATCCATTGGGACTCATTTGCCCACTGCTTGTCTTAGCCTGACCCCATTTTTACAGCCTGTCCTCTGGGTCCCTCCTGCCTGGGGTCTCTGGGGCAAACGTCCTCATGGACAGCTCAACCCTTGCTTTTAGTACATGGAGATGGCTTTGGTTTTGTGTGCTGCACACCGTTCTGAGGGAGAGGGGAGGGAAAACAAAACCCCAGCCATCTTCAGTCTAAACATAGCCCAGGGTTCGTTCCATCCATCTTCAATGATACCTTGTGGCTGGATAAATGATGACTTGTCTTTCCCTACAACTCCATGGTGGTATGTGCTGAGAGGGGAGAAAATAGCAGCAGCTGCCACCCACACATCTCTGCAGCTTTCTTGAGAGGAAGCTGTACTTGGGTGGTAGGTCTGGTCAAACCGTCTGCCACCATCTTGCCAGCTGTCACGCATGGTCCTCCAGCTCTGGGCGGTGTTTTTATAGGGGCCGTGATTAGAGGTGAGTCACACTCAGTCCTTCAGCTCAAACCTTCCCTTTGATCCAGTCGTGAGAATGTGCAGTCATCCTTTTGCACTCTGGCACAGTTTCTCCTGATCTGCAGTCTGCCAAAGGGCTAGCTCACACTTTCTGGGTGGGACTCATTAGATCAGAAAAGGACATCTACCTCTGTGCTAGTTGCCCATACTCTTTTTATCATCATTGTAGAATTATTGATCCACTCAGTGAAAAGGAGAGCATAACTYATCTTCTCCCCAAGTATAGACCTAAAACAAGTCAAATCACACCCTAGAAGTGCCTGTTCCCTTCTACTGGTATAAATCAAATGTGGGGTCACTGACACATCTGGATGTCTAACATCTAAGTGTAGCTGAGATGAATTCTTCCCCAAAAGCAATCCATCATAGTGATTTAAATACGAGTTGCCAGCGGCTCTGACCTTATTTCACCCACACTGGCTATTGATGTCTGAATAAACTCAATATGCAATTAGCTTCAGTCAAATTCTCAAAGCTTGATATAATTAGACACACTGGGCATAAGGCTGCTGCTGACAATGCACCTGTATGAATGTGTTCCCTGATGGGTATTTATTTCTAATTAAACTAAGGTATGTGGATTTGGGATAGGACCCAATTTAGATGATTATAATCTTCATGACAAAGATGTGTTTGGACCCCTCCATGTGTTAGGAAAGGGAAGAGCATTGCTATTCTTTTGGAGGCGCCTTTCTTGCATTCTTTAAATGCTTCCTTCCAGACAGCCTCCTGGCTGCCACTTAGGTAACTATTTTATTAATTGGATTTCATTCATGACTGAGAATTGCAAACAAAGTGGTAATCCCCTGAATGAGCTAGTTCAGATAAGGATTGAACAGGGCAGACACAAAAATAGTGGCCTGATTTTCAACAATTGCAGGATTAGTGTTGATTCCTGCCTTCCAAGTCCACCAGATGTTTTCTGGTTCTTCCTCCTCCTAAGCCAGAAGATGCTCAGAAACACTATGCTAGGGAGAGATAGGCAGGACACTGGTAGGAAATATGAGTTTTAGGCTGTCTGTATCTGCCCAGTAGACCCTCGTTGTGTCCTATGAATGCTAGAGCTCCTTGTGCTGCTCAGGGTATCTGGAGACAAGAAAAGCATCTGGGAGCTGTCCACTGAGCCCTGGGTGGAATAAAGAGGTTGATGTTGTCATGCTCTGCCATGTCACAGCCATCCTGGCTGGAGAGCTGGGGAGTTACAACAGCTCCATCCTTTAATATTATGAAAATCCCAAGTAGATGATGAAGGGATGTGTCACGTTGCATTTCACCTTGAAACGAGGAAACAGGGAGTTTGTGTTTGAGGYTCTCACTATGCCTTTGTTCCACTTGGCTGCTTTGCTACCAAGGAACAAAATATGATACTAAACAATGAGAAGTGGTCAGCTTCATAAGGAAAATTTGACCCAAAATATGTGGGGTTGTACATATGTTGGGGAGTGGGGGAAGGGTCATATATGTCCACAGAGGAATGCTTCCAGGGGTGTGTATTCATGTACTGTTAGGTCTGTCCCAAGCGTATGCTTTGCATGTATGCATTTGCATATTTATGCATACCAAAATATGGTTTCTCTTTATTTATCYATTCACCATAAGGGCAATCTGCCAGTCTTCCTGTGCTGCAGGAATGTCCCCATCAGCAGAGACACGAATCATAGAATCATTAAGGTTGGAAAAGACCTCTAAGATCATTGAATCCAACCGTCAACCCAACACCACCATGCCCACTAAACCATGTCCCTAAGCGCCTCTTCTACACATCTTTTAAATACTTCCAGGGATGGGGACTCAACCACTTCCCTGGGCAGCCTCTTCCAATGTTTAACCACTCTTTCAGTAAAGACATTTTTCCTAATGTCCAATCTAAACCTCCCCTGGCGCAACYTGAGGCCATTTCCTCTCGTCCTATCGCTAGTTATTTGGGAGAAGAGACCAACACCCACCTCGCTGCAACCTCCTTTCAGGGAGTTGTAGAGCGTGGTAAGGTCTCCCCTCAGCCTCCTCCTCTCCAGAATAAACAGTCCCAGTTCCCTCAGCYGTTCCTCGTAAGACTCATTCTCCAGACCCTTCACCAGCTTTGTTGCCCTTCTCTGGACACGCTCCAGCASCTCAATGTCTTTCTTGTAGTGCCCAAAACTGAACACAGTATTCGAGGTGGGGCCTCACCAGTGCCGAGTACAGGGGCRCAATCACYKCCCTASTCCTGCTGGCCACACTATTTCTGATACAGGCCAGGGTGCYGTTGGCCTTCTTGGCCACCTGGGCACACTGCCGGCTCATGTTCAGCCGGCTGTCGACCAACACCCCCAGGTCCTTTTCCGACAGGCAGCTTTCCAGCCACYCTTCCCCCRGCCTGTAGCGTTGCATGGGGTTGTTGTGGCCGAAGTGCAGGATCCGGCACTTGGCCTTGTTGAATCTCATRSAGTTGGCCTCAGCCCATRKATCCAGCCTGTCCAGGTCTCTCTGCAGAGCCTTCCTACCCTCRAGCAGATCGACACTCCCGCCCARCTTGGTGTCATCTGCAAACTKASTGAGGGAGCACTCAATCCCCTCATCCAGATCRTTGATAAAGATATTGAACAAGACYGGCCCCAAAACKGARCCCTGGGGGACACCRCTCGTGACCGGCTGCCAGCTGGATTTAGCTCCATTCACCACAACTCTCTGGGCCCGGCCATCCAGCCAGTTTTTTACCCAGTGAAGMGTACACCTGTCTAAGCYGTGAGCCACCAGCTTCTCTAGGAGAATGCTGTGGGAGACAGTGTCGAAGGCTTTACTGAAGTCCAGGTAGACCACATCCACAGCCTTTCCCTCATCTGCTAGGCAGGTCACCTGGTCCTAGAAGGAGATCAGGTTGGTCAAGCAGGACCTGCCTTTCATGAACCCGTGCTGGCTGGGCCTGATCCCCTGGTTGTCCCGCACATGGCTTGTGAGCGCCCCCAAGATGAATCGCTCCATAATCTTCCCCGGCACGGAGGTCAGGCTGACAGGCCTGTAGTTCCCTGGGTCCTCCTTCCGGCCCTTCTTGTAGCATTTTTGGAGTCCAGAGCTGCTAGAGGGCAGTGCCACGTAAAAATAGGGAGTGGGACAACCCTAAAACTTAGGAAACAGAAGGAAATATGAAGTGATGAGAAAACAAGAGACAGATGGCTGAGTCAGAACAASGTCCAGAGAGTTGTCCAATATAGTACAGCAGTGGTTATTAGAGGATGTTTTAGGAAAAGGTACAAGAACTGGGCAAAACTTCCCTGAAACACTCTCCTAAACCTCAAGCAGAGACTTCCTAAGCTAAGTATTTCTGTACATTTTGTACTGTACAGAAATTGATTTCTTTTCCAGGAAATGGTCCTGTGACCCTTTACACACATGTAGACTCTGAACATCCACAGTATCCCATGACCAGCTTTCCACAATTCAGCTGTAAGAGCGAAGAACCACTTCCTTCACTTTCCTTTGAGCCTGATTCATGCCAGCTTCACTTGATACCCCCTAGTTCTTCCGCTGGAAAAGACTATGGATAGTAGATCCCCATCTGCCTACAGATAAAACCCTTGCAGTGAAGTAGCCTGGGATTTACCATAGTGCTACCATAATCATCTCTGGAGAGGGCATCAGCGGCAGGGAGTCACTTGAGATAGGGGAAAGAGACTACAGCAGGAACACAGGAGCAGCAGAAGAATGGATGAAGGGCRTCTGCAGCCTTGTGGTGAGGGCAGAAGTCCTAAAGGTGGGACTGGTGAATAGGAAAGGTGGAGGAGGAAAGAACAAGAATCTACAGGCTCTATAAAATTATTTTCTTGGAGTTATGAGCCAGTCTTTTTCATGGACCTCACAAACATAAGACAGAGACTAAACCAGTGCTCTTCTTATTTGCTTCAGTTTTCTGTTTTTCATCTGGCTGTTATTCTCTGTCTCTTTCAGGTTGAATTCACCCCTGATCAGATTGAAGGTGAGGAAGATGTGTTTCTCTTCTGTGCRCAGTAAATACTGTCACTGGGAGGTGCTGCCAAGTGCTGGGGTGAACACGGGTGTGGTATTGGAGCTACCTTGAGAARGCTGTGCTTTAATTCATGGCTTTGCTCCTGCTCCATCCCTCCTCCAAATCCTCTGTTGAGTTGGTCAAGAGAAAAGGGAAAAAATCATGCACCACGGAGAGCAGGTATTTATTTCATTAAAGAAAACATCAGCTCCACTGCCAATGAGGCAAAACCAAAAAGAAAAAAAGAACCACACACCCCCAAAACCTCAGTCCAAATATATRCTCTTTCTTTAAGAAAACCCACTAACAAAATATCAATCCTTTCAAGAGAAAATCTCCCAACCCTGCTTTTGAGAACTTTTCCCTGTATTCAATCAGAATTTAATGTGCTACAGTTTTGTGACAGCTCTCCAGAAACCAGCAAATGACAGCGATGGCATTTTTTTTCTTTCAAAGGAAAACATCAGCATTCGTTTCTGAAACCTTTGTCCCAGCCCAAGAAACTGATACTAAAACCTCATGCATGAAGTCCTGGGAAAACTACCACTGCAGCTGTCCCCTTTTTCCTCAATCACCAGCCTGCTTTTTACTTAAAGGATAATTGATAGATGGAGTCAAACATCTGGCAGAATCTTGCTTTGGTCTTTAAACACTTGGCAGAACTTGGTAGAGCCTATGAAAGATGGTATCAGAAAATGGGTTAATTAGAACAGATAAAAAAAAAATCACAGGCTATCCAGTCAGGCTGATTCAGAGAGGAGAGATACAGAAGGAAGGATTTTCTGAACTGGAACCAAATGCCATAATATCTTAGAGACTGAGGCTTTGCCACTGACTTCCAACATTACCTTGGGATTTTCAAGCCCCCTTAATAGCTTTAGTTTCTATTTTCTAACAACAGGTCAAAAATAACTCATGACTGGAGGCAACTGTTAATTTCTGGAAATCTGCCCCTTTTCTAGTCCCAAAGTCATCGTAGGAGAGGCACAATTCTGAGCCTCAAACCTTTGAATTATTCCAGCAGCACACAACAGCTGGATCTGTCATCATCTAATGTTTTGGGGATTGGATAGGACCCACCTAGTTTCTATGCCTTGTTTTCTCTCTCCCTGAGGAGAACTAGCTCTAGAGACTATATCAGAGAATGGGAAGAGAAAAGACCTATTCAGAAAAAAATGGGATGCTTGTCTGGCCATCAGCCCATTGGAATGGCTAGGAAATGACAAATTTGGAGCAACCCCAGGGCTGCCAGAAAAGGTAGCAGGTCTAGAGCAGATGTAGACCATCTCTAGAAACAGAAAGTTGCACCTTCATTCTCTTCTTCCTTTCTTCTTACAGCTGCCTTCTTGTCTAGCTGTACTCACTGCATACACAGAGAAAAGCTGTGAATCCAGGATCTGTGAAATAGGATGTCCTTGAAATATTAAAGGAAAAGCCATGGGGCAGGAAGCAGATAACATCATCTGCGTGAGAAAGGCTATGAGACCTCCATGTCAGCTACAACAGCATAACAGAGTTACACCGTGTGCTAGCACTGGGGAGAAACACTAAATCCACTCAGGGTTAATCCCACAGTTGGTTCATGGGTTCTGCCATGAGAAGGAGTGCCTAATAGCCTGAACATCACCTGGGGACTGAGCAGAAAAGCACTGCTTATCAGTCAGCTCCTCAATTCCTTTCCTCCTGACCTCTTCTGGTTCTTTTTTTTTTCTTTTCTCCTTTCCTTCACCTGACCTTTAGAAGGTTCTTAGGTTTATAGATGAGTAGGCAGACAGACTGATAGTTGCTAGAAAGATATTCACTCCTAGGTAGAGCTTAGATACTTCAGGTGTAGAATTATGTCTACAGCATGGTCCACAGTTGTCCCTGGATTGTTCCTGGCATGCGCTGTCCTCTGTACTAGTTTGCACATGTCAAAACCTTGCCAAGAAGCATGCCACCAGTTTAAGAAAGTGGACAATCAGTATTCCAGTGCTTGAGACTGTTTTATTTTGTGTTAAAAGCACAGCTTAGAAAGCAAACACCACTTGCCATGATTTATAGCTGTTATACTGGCTGTTGGCGTGACTTGAGAGTTGGGACTCACAGGAGCTCTAGATTAATATGTCTTTTTGATATGTTTTCTCCTTCCTGTTCTCTCCTCACTCTCTCAAGCTTCCAAGATTGCCAGCTCTCCCTTTCTTCTGGGTTTCAGTTGCACATGTTTTGTTCTGGGTTCATTTTCAGCTCCGCACTTCCCTGTTAATTTTGTCAAATTTCCTCTTTCAGGAAGTCATCAGGAGGTCAAGGTCACCTGTCATACCTTTATATGTATTTTTTAAAAAAATAGACCTCTAATGTATAATAATCACCTCTCTTTCTCTGTTGACCAGATGAGGACGTAGGTGTCTCAGTGAGACTAGATGCTTCCCCACTTGTCAGATGAAACTAGATCAATAGGAAGTCCATCCTATGTGTTAGATATTACTGGCCATCAGTCTATCACCGTTGACCCAACGGGTTTTCTGGCAGCTGATTCTGAATTGAGGTGGTGGAGGAGAAACAGACAATGCAGCATCTCAAGGTCTTTTCCAGCCCTATCTTCTAGGATACTCTGAACCTCTTCCTCTTGCTAAGGAAAAGATTTTGTTGCACGAGACTTAATTCCCTGCAAGGATTCATTGTTATGTTAGCCCCCGAAATATTACTCTCAGAAGAAGAACGGTCTGTGGGTGAAGCCATGTGTAACACACCCATCTTTACATGTCCTCCTGCCTCAAGTGCGAGTGAAATTCATTGATTGAGGCAATGTGTATTTATGAAACTGGATTTCTGGCCTCTTCAGCTCCCTAAATTGCTGAAAAGAGAAGAATATGAGCTATTCAAGATGAAAAGATAGGTAGCAATTAGGTATATGAAAATATACACTGCTCCTGCCAGTGGTTTAATGGCTAGCGGGAGGACAAAGGAGACCATAGCCATGCTGATTTCATTGCTTTGATGGAAACTTGCATTAAGCCAGCAAATGCAAATGCAAATAAAAAAAAAAAAAAAAAGGCTGCTTCTGTATATTGACAAAATGGGGTTTCCAAACCCACAGGCCAATGCTCTGGTGAGAGGCGGTTACATCTGATTTTAAATTAGGAAAAAAAAAAAAAAAAGAGAGAAATGTGAGCTGTCAGTAACTATGATGAATTGTGAACCTTTAGGAGGTGGTGTGAAGGGTGCTCAGGCAATTGGTCTCAGGGAGTAGGCAAGCGGCAGGCAGATGAGTAGCTCAGGGACGTAGGTGTATTTCTCATCCACCTCAGCTGTTGAGACCCCCAGGAAAGGACAGAGCTGGGACTGGGTCTCTGGCCCCCTTCCACTGTCAGCAAGGAGCCCATGAAAATCCACTATTGCCCTCTGCTGGAGTGAGGGCTGCCAATGGGACCTGGGCTCCAGCCGGTGACAGAAGAGGCAAAGATCCAGCAGAGAGAGGCAGGAGAGAAAGAAAGAGGGAGCAAAGAGGAGAACGCAAAGAAGAAAACAAAGGGAGCATTAATTAGTCCAAAATGAGAAAATGCATCGTTGCTTGAAAGTGTTGGATGAGGAAGGAAATGAGTAAGATATGAGTGGAATGATAAAAATGAAATGGGAGGGAGAAAGGAGGACATGCAAACCCAGCAACACTGGAAGAGGGAAGGAGAGAGGGAAATAAGCAAAGGAGAAGAAAGAAAAAAGAGGAAGGGGGAATAATGAGGAGGAGAAGGAACTGAGAAGGGAAAGATGGAGAAAATCTGACATGCAGAGTGCATGGCTGAATGGTTGAATGAGTCAGGATCTAGGGAAAAAAAGATAGCCTTACTGTGTTTGAAGAGTAGGAGGGAAACATATACAGAAGAGTAACAGCAGGGCAAGGGGCGGATTCAGGGATTCACAGCTTTAAAGCCAAAGGGATATTTGTGATCACTTGTAGACCGTGCACTATGCARTGTGTTCGTTAAAGGATAACAGCCTATTACTGTTGCTTGTGCCTTGAGATGCTCCTCTGTCTCTGCAATGTGTCCGCAACTCCGACAGAGAGAGGCAAACCTGACTAACTAGTGTGTCTGGGGAAATCTCCCCTGGGATCCTGCAGTGACCCCATTAATTAATGGTAGAACAGGGACCCTCTCCCATGGGAATGCTCATGTCAAGGTATTGCTGCTCGAAGGGACTCCGTCTTCGGCCAGAAGTAAAGAGAAGACATGAGGGTATGTTCACAAGGATGTAGTGGAGGGGAGCTGGCTGTCTTGCAAGGGGAAGGGCTCTGCATGGGCACACAGGGGAAAGCAGGCAGATGTGAAACCACTGGAGGGAATGATTGCATCTCCACACATGAGATCTGGCCTGGCATTGGTAGCTGATGGCATACCAAACCTGACTTCTCCAGATGCAATTGGATTGGGTGCTAGAAAAAAGAAAAATCAGAGGATTCTTCTAGATCTGCTCCTTGACACTGTTAAATACAACAATTGATCAGTTATAAGGTTTTACATACACCTTCACCCTCCCCCACCGATAGACTGCTTGTTGTGTGATTATTCCAGTAGGTTATCATGGCATATCTGGTTACCTGCTAATAGAGATGCTCCTTTATCTCAGCGGGCTGTGTCAGTGCTCTCTAAGTGTATAAAGCTGAATATAATATCCAGTTAGCTAATGAGCAGAACTGCTATTGAATTCTGTGCCATCCTGAGTGCTCCTGATGAGCTGGAAAGCTCTCAAGGCCAACAATTTCTATAAGGTTTTCTGCACTTCCCGATGTTAGCTGAGACGGAAATACCATGAGAAGAGCATTTGACCTCTCCGATTCCATTCCCTGATTGAACCGGAAAATGCAGGGGAGGAGGAATACAAACATTGCATATAACAGCAGCAACAAAGCTCATCAAACTTGTTCCTAAACTGCAAAATAAAAGGGTCAGGGTGAGTTAGTTAGGGGGAACGTCTAGGCTTGCTTTGACTTTATCTGATGGAGCATGGCATGCATTTCTTTTTATCTTTTTGTCTTCCAGAATTTAAGGAAGCGTTCTCACTTTTTGACCGGACTCCTAAATCTGAGATGAAAATCACATATGCACAATGTGGAGATGTCTTGAGAGCTTTGGGGCAGAATCCAACCCAGGCTGAGGTCATGAAAGTGCTTGGCAGACCCAAACCAGAAGGTTGGTGTCCTCCTCTGTGTTTGTTTTGAAAAAGATCACTCCAAGAATTATTTGTGAAGCAGATGAGGTCTCAACTTTGTGATGGAAAGATTACTTGTGAAATAACAAAGGATATTGAACAGCCTCTGCAAATTGCTAGTAGAAAAGTAAATGAGGAAAAAAATGATCTTGCAGTCAATACATTTGTCTCAAATTTAGGAGAATGAATTAATTTAATGGCCCTATGTGTCAATGTGTTTTACAATGACAAGTTTTTGCCTTTTAAAATTGGTTTGATGACAGGCATTCACTTGCGTTTACTAAAAATGCAGACATTTTGAAGACATCCAAAGAAACAAAGGGATAGACTGAATGTGAGGACATAGCTTGTTCTACAAAAGTATATATTAGAGGGTCTGTAATGATTGCAATAATATCTCCCTTYAACATTCACCGTACACTAGATATCTCTTCAGAACAAAGGAAATCTCTCCCAGACCATATCTACATTCAGGCATTTTCTAGATTATTTCTCTGTCCTTTCCTTCCAYTGAGGTGGAACTGACAGTTAGGCCCTCATTCAACAACTATGAGATCTCAGGATATGGCAATGACACAGTGGCAGGTGGGACAAGGAGTCACATGGGAAGAAAATGCCCTCTGATGCTCTCGAAAGGCAAAGAATCAGAAAATGGGATACACAGCCCTGTTCCTGCCTATTTGCTCTAAAGCTCCTCTCCCAGTATGGTTTTAAACATCTCTGTGTTATAGGGCTGCAAAGCAAAGCTGATTTCATATTGGCAATGAGCTTCTCTTCCTGTCTTCTGTTTAGTTTCATACTTTTATGTTGCATGAAACAGTCTTGGGAGTCTAGCAGTATTTTCTTTCCTTGATGTTTGCATATGTCAGATACTAGGACATCTCTCTCTCTCTCGCTTGCTCGCTCTCTCTCAAAAACTCGTATTTCTCTCTTTGCCAGACYTCTTTCCCGCTCTATCCATTCTTCCATCTGTACTTAGGTTATTTCTATGCTCTTTTCTCCCCTTTAGCTGGCATTAATTGCCACAGTTCTTCCACCCTCACCACCTACCCATGGTGGATGCCCCATGATTAGTCCTCAACTCTCCCAGAATCCACCAAAACTTTCATTTCCATCTGTGTCTTTGTAGACATGAATTCCAAGATGATCGACTTTGAGACCTTCCTGCCCATGCTCCAGCATATTGCCAAGACAAAAGACACAGGCACCTACGAGGACTTTGTGGAGGGTCTACGTGTGTTTGACAAGGAGGGAAATGGAACTGTGATGGGGGCTGAACTCCGCCACGTTTTGGCTACGCTGGGTAAGGTGAACCTTTCCTCATGCAGTTTCATCACTGAGGTCTTTCCCATACAGCTTGTATCATTCTGGGTAACCCTTATGGAGAAAATGACTGAGCAAGACTTCAACCATCACATTGTCCTCAGTTATAAAGACCAAAAAAAGTTCTTTAATAATGGAGCTAAAAATCACTGACCTACAGCTCAAACATTTGTCCGTCCTTCCTTCCTTCCTTCCTTCCTTCCTTCCTTCCTTGTTCTAGTGTTTTATTTCTCCAATAAATATTATATTGCTATCACCATAAAATTATCCAATCATTGGAAAGCCCATCTATTCCTTCAATATTTGTCTCCATTTTTCTGCACCTTCAAGACAAGTTTTAAGATGAAGCACTTTTTTATCAGTCATCTGTTTAACAGAAGTGTCTCTGAAATGGAAAGCTCCTGTTTTTAAAGTAGGGATCAATATTTCTCCATCCTCTCAAATTTTGATTTCAGAGCTCATTTTTTCACAGAGAGTGATGACAACAGAATGACTGCAGGACAGAAAATTTGGCTGTAACTTAATGACAGGTTTCCAGTTTGGATTAGAAGGCACTGACATGTTGTCATCTGAATCCAGTAAGCATTTCTCAAGATCAGCCTTTTCTGCTAGTGTTTGTCCACTATTTTAAAAAAGGATGGACCTTTACAAAAGAGATTTGATTTAAACCAAAGGATTACAATGATGGGTTTTGATCTGGGAAATCAATTCAAAAAGCCAAACATTTTATGCCCAGAGGTTTTCATTCGATGACACATCCATGTCTATTAATGACACAGGGAATAAGAAAAGAAAGCAATGCTATTTTCCCTTTTATCACTGATGCTATCGATTGCTTTGGCAATGATGACAGTGATGACAAAAAAAACTCCTACAGGGTCAGGATTGTTGCCCTATCTAACCTTACCTGGGACAAAGAAACCACTTTTCTAGGTGGTTTTATCACGCTAGGTTAAAGGTTGGACTCGATGATCTTAAAAGTCTTTTCCAACTTAAATGATTTTATAATTCTATGATTCTATGAAATCCTCCTCAAAGTTCTCCCTTACATTTCTGGAACTCATTTGATCTCATCCTAAAATCAGTGCCCAATGTCAGAATAAGGATATGGATTGGGTTGATCTCTGCTTAACCAGAATGAAGCCTTGCAGGCGAATAGGCACCTAAACTTAGATAATTAAATTAAATGGAATGGATCACTGATCCAAATCAGAGATTCTAAGTTTGATCTTGGAATCTTCCTGAACCTCAAACTCAGAAGCAGCCTAAATGGTAACTCTACCAAGAGTTTACTTAGTGAGGACTTGGTTAAAAAGTGACTAAAGCCTTCGAGATTTGGCACTTAGAGAAAGGTTATTCTTAGAAGAATGAGTATGTGAACATAATATCATGTGGGTTTCTATATTTATTCTGTCTTTCTGGTTTTCAGACCAAATTTTCTCAGTTTGCAAGTTCAAAATAAGCTTTCCTAGCAGTCAGCACCACAAATTAAACTGAAGAGAAAATCTCCCCCTCTTCTCTCTCACTCTTTTTTATTCTTGGATTCTTTGAACTGTGCTTTGTAAATTCTTAAAAAAGGGTTCAGGTACTAAATAGGCATTTTGCTTTCCACCCAGGTGAGAGGCTGACTGAAGAGGAAGTTGATAAGCTAATGGCTGGTCAGGAAGATGCCAATGGCTGTATCAACTATGAAGGTAGGTATGACCACTCCAGTCTGAGCAGTGGTCGTGTGCTTGAAGGYTTTGTTGCAATTATCCTGAGGAAGTTCAAACGTGTGGAAGATCTGACTCCCAAAGATCAGGATGTGTGC
The DNA here is from genome assembly GCA_035582835.1 of Phoebastria nigripes. Lineage (NCBI taxonomy): Eukaryota > Metazoa > Chordata > Aves > Procellariiformes > Diomedeidae > Phoebastria > Phoebastria nigripes. The sequence continues at coordinate 515,776 of JAYKAV010000755.1, forward strand.
TTTCCCAAATTTTAGACCAATTCAGATTCTATAATTTACCTGATATACCCTATCTGTTGAAGCTTACTTGTATTTTCCATAGCTGAATGGCCATGGCCCTTTCAGGAGGTGGGGCTGTATATTCTTATTTTGTTTGCCTTTTTAAAAAAAATTTTTGCATTATTTTTTCTACCTGCTCCCACAGTTCCTTRTCCTCTCAAAAAGAGATACACATCCCTTTTGAGACTTCTTTACAGAAAATCACTAAGTTTTCCTTCAAAACCTCAGCAAAACATGTTATCCTTAGCATTCTCTTTGGTGTCCTAAGAATCCTACAAGACCTTCCAAAGACCTTCCATTTTATTTCATTGCTATTGTAGAAAGCCAAAATAAAAGGACTTGGTTATGAGTAAGTGGACCATGGTTCTCTCCTGCATCTTGCAAGCCTATGTGCTCCCAATAAAACCACATTGCTCCCAATAAAACCACAATATTCTAATAGGGATCATGAACACATGTTATCGTACACAGCTGAGTCCTTAAGGTTAACTGGTGACCAATGATTGTATCACCTTGGTGATGTGCCCGGTCTGTCGTATTCACTGAGCCTTTTATGAATATTTGGGTTGGTGGTCTCCTTCTACTTACAAATGCTATACCAGTGATTTGAGCTCAGGGAAACGTTTCTTACAAGTATTTTATTGGTAGAAATCTGTAGATTTAGCCTACCCAAATGACTCATGAACTTATGCTGAATTCAGAGAAATTCATAGCATGGGGGGATTATTGGGAAGGAAAAAATATTTCCTTACTACAAAATGTGTTTTTCCTTTTCCTGTTGAATTTCAAAATTATATATAATGAATGGTTGTTTTAAATGGAGAAAAATGGAACCCAAAACTTTTTGAAACAAAAGCTTAATTTGACTTTGAAATACCTTGTTTGTTTGTAAACCTGAGTTCCCTGGAGAGATATAGTCACGATACCTGACTTGGTGACGTGCTGTGGATTCTGGAGGTTAAGTCAAGGCATCTTCCATGCCCCCTGACTTAGTACAATAGTGCTGAAGTCTTGAAAGCCTTGCAAGACGAAGACCCAGAGTTTCTCATGGCTGTATACTTTGGAAAGCCAGTTCCATATGGCAGCCAGGGGTAAGGGATTAAACAAGCTATGGATTGACTGATGTATGTGTTCATTTCCGCTGGCTACCTAGACTGCTGGCCACACTGCACTGTATATATATTATCTTAAGGACTTACAAAGCATCTAGCACCTGGTATCTGGAGTCTTATTTACAAGGTGGTGTGGTCTTCATTGCATCAGAGGAAGCAAGAAGAGTGAATTTAAATAACAACCACGCTGAGATACCCAGGTCATTACCGAGTTCAATGAAAGGAAATTGATAAATGACCCTTCTCTTTCTCTTGTTTCCAGCTTTTGTGAAACACATCATGGCTAACTGAATGCCAGGTGAGTCTCTTCTGTCCTCCTTGCATATCCTATTATTTTGGTTTTGGCATTTGAGATAGGCTTGAAGAATATGTAAGTGACTAATCAAAGAGAGTGAATATTTTCAGCGTGCTGTACAAGGAAATAGGACAAGAATGAATAAAATGTTATCTTCATCCTATCAAGTGCACAGAAAATCAGGGACCTTTCTGCAGTTGTCTGGTAAATCTGGACACCTTTATTTTAGAAGTCCCACATATTATATCCTAAAAAGATTTGGTTTCCAAAGAACAAGTGCTCATTTCTTTACGATTGACTGGAAACTTCAAAGGATGCATATTTTTCATGTCCACTTATAAGTCCCTGCTCCTAGACTTCTCCTAAAAAGGCAAGGAGATAGAACTGAGCTGACTACAGAAAGAGTGGGCAAAAAATAAAAGGAAAAGTAGGTAAGAAGGAGTAATGCATGCTTATGTCACTGAACCTACACTAGGAGGATAATTATTGACCTTCCATAAATCTGGCTCCCAACATCTCCTGGCAAATGGGTTGGTTTTCCAGGAAAAGACATGAGCTTTGTCCAGCAGATCTTCTGGCTTTATTCAGTAGTGTTCTCCAAACCACAGTACCATTAAGGGTATCTCTGTCTCACCATTGCAAATGAGCTGAACTTTATTTCCAGTATTTCCTGGTCATCATTTATTTTTGTGTTCCTGGAAAAGGTGCCCGCTGTTTTCARCTGGCATTCACCATTATTTATCTCTGTTCAGCTCTTGGGGAAGGTCTGACCTGAGAGTTAACCAACTCCATCTATTCTGCAAAGTATCTGATAAACAGGGAAAAACAGTGGCTTCTTTCGGATTTTTTCTGGTTGTTTTGGGTTTTGTTTGTTTCGTTTTTTTCTTCTGCTTTGGTTTATTTTTCTAGTCTGTCCTGACCAGGCCTGGCTTTGTTTTGCTTTTGGAGCTGACATTATCCCAGCCCACTGAGACCTGTCTGCTGTGTGGTGACTTTTGATTGTGTTCACTGGCACCCCAGGGAGGGAGTTAAGTAGGAGTCACATCCAGGTTTTCGGGACTTTTGTTCCAAGACATAATTGAACAAAACATAAACTGGCTAAAAAATATGACTGGGTTTCTTTTCTTATTATGGTCCAGTTTTCTTTCTTAAAGGTATTTATCTTCTCTGAACATACGCTCAGTTTTCCAACACTGGCTCCCAGTTTTCAATTCCAAAGATCTGGACTGGCCCACAGCCATAGTGGGTAATCCCACAGCTAGCATGATCCTTACTTGTTGTTTAAAGATGTTTTCGATCCTTAATCCTATCCTAAACCCACTGCCATGGGAAATTCCCATTCCGATGCCAAAAGTCTTTCTAGTCACCTAAAGCAATGTCAGCCACCGAAGAAGACAAGTGAGCAGTGGTAAGCTGTAAAGCTGGCACAGGGCTGGGAGCTGCTGTGTAGGGACCAGCAAGAGTGTCTTTGCTTATGATGGGTTTGGAAAGGGAGCTGAGAGCTCCTGMCTCACAGAGAACCAATGTGCCACTGATTTGCCAATGAGCCATGATGGGCGTCATTCAGAGATGGCATCTTCCACTCCCTGCTGTGTTGCTGTTGGCATGTTTAGGGAAAGACAAATGCAGTCTTTACCCTTGAAAGGGTGATGGCCTTTTGCCATAGAGCATATAACAAACAAATCCCAAAACACTGGATTTGAACTCAGTGGGAATCTGGATCTGAGTCCAAAAATAAAGTAGTGGCTCATGTTTCTTGGCCATTCCCATATGCTGGAGGAAAGCTAGAGCTGTATCCCAATGTAAGAACCGAACTGTGTCTTTCCTTTTCTCTTTCTTTATTTTCTGAGCATAGTTGTTGTGACTACTGTGTATTGACTTCTTTTATACAGCCTCTCCACTGGCCTGTCCCCAGGTGCTATGTACTATTTATAACACAGAGTAATCAATTACATCTTCAATTAGTGACTCTTCCACTGTTTTTTTCAGCCCCCCAGGTCAAGCATTCTGCAGGATTATAGCCAGCTAGTCTTCCTTCACAGTAGACATTGCTGTAGAAAACACTCCCAGATTGGCTACACATCTACTGCTTACACTACTTAGCGGGAAGGACATGGGCAGCAGACATATTAAGCTTTCTCACAAAGCTAGAAAGCACTATACCCTACTTGTGGTCCRATGACCACTGCAGTGTGCAGCAGGGCTGTGGCATATGTGCAGTGGACTACATGGACCCCCTGTGAAGGCAATGCACACAACTCTCCTCCTGCCATGTGACTGAATGTGTGTTGAGCAGAGTCAGTCTTATCTCATGGCCTRTCTTTTGGGTGCATATCCATTCCTGGGAGCTGATCAAACTGCCGAAAATGCTGGGAAAGAACATCTTTGGGAGCAAGTTGGATGTTGTCAGAGTTGTTCAGRCACCTACTTCTTTAAAACAAACGTTGTGTTACAAAACCACCCTATTTAACTTTAAACATACAAGCTTAAATAGTAGAGCAGTATAGCTGCAGGGACAGTCCATAGTGTGTACACAGAGGCTCAATTCGGTGTCCCACATGTAGGTTCATGGTGTTGTTTGAAATGCTCCAGGTGTTTCATATTTCCATGGCCTCACAGATGGGATGCAGAGCCCATGGCAGACTAGTGCTTTCTGGCAGTTGGCAGCCAGGCAGGGTACTCTAGGACATCTCAAGTGGCTYTAGGTGCTGAGGTGTGGGGAAGTGAATTGAGTCCTGTGGCTTGAACTCATGTGACTCTAGGTGAAATCCTAGAATATGCCATCAGTATTTGACTGGATGACATAGTCTTCCTCAGCTCCCATCAGATTAAGGTGCCTACAAGTAGGTGTCTACCTGAAAGCAGGGTATTTCTGTTTCCAGACCTAAGGGAGGTCCAGTTAGATGGAGCATGCAGAGTGATTCACGTCATCCGAAGAAGGACATAGATGCAGTGAGCCCAGCTGCCAATGTTGAGAAGGACAAATCTCYCACGAACACTATGTCATCTTTGCCACCTGTATGGGAATGTTCTGAACGCCTTGGGCCTCTCAAATTGCATCAGATGCTCATGGTTCAGGAACTGAATCCTTCCTGAAATCTAGACGTTAGCTAAGAGAAATCCCTGTGCTCAAATGTTGCTGATGGGTGACTGACTACAGACAATAGAGGGATAACAGAAGTAGGAGAAACTGTCTAGTGGTTCAGGAACTGGACTGTTTTTCTGGAAGGCTGAGTCTTCACCCTAGCTTCACRTCTGACATGGCTATATTGCCTCTCTATATCACTGCTTCCCATGGTTTGTCCATCATTTACGYGTTGAGTGTAAGATTGCAGGGTTGGGACTGACTAAGCATATTTTGTCATGTTGTGCGATTGCTCTCTGATGTTAGTTGGCATCTTTGGAGTGCAGAAACACTCAGCTGCAGACCTTGCTGCCAATAAGCTGAGTATAGATGCATGAGGATGACTGAGGCTGAGTCCTGGTGGCGTTGTTTGTTTCTTCTCTCTTCCTCTAATGCTTAAAAATAACTTTATTTTTAGGACAAGATAGGCACCGAGAGCCCCAGATGCTGGCCTTGGATTTCGATGTAATGGAATGTCTTCTCATTTTTCAGCTCAGATTCCCATTACAGAGCTACAAAATGTGCTGTCCCTAAAGTTATTTGGATAAATGTTTTTTTGTTTGTTTTGTCTTGTTTCTTCATGGGAAGAGGGTGGCCTTTGTGGAGCTTCAATACACTCAGGAAACTGAAGAAACTGGAATCTGAACTATGACTACCTGGGCATTGTAATTTTTTTCTGATACAGAATATAAACAGCAATACAAAATTGTTAAGGGAGAGGGGAGAAAAAAGGAGTAATTTTTTTCATGACTAAATCAATCAAAAAATGTATTTGTCATTTAGCTATATCTTTCCCTCCCCTCCCCTCTTCCTTCCAAAACAACTGGACCTTTCTCTCTGTGTTTGTTGCATTTGTAAAAAAATAACTGTAAGAGAGTAAGGGAGAAAATAAACTAAACCAGTCGTATAAATCTCATGTATGCAAGGAATACTCTTAATCTTTAGGGAAAAATAGTAAAAGTAGAATGCCCAGCAATCAGCATGGCATTTGTTGAACACTGTTCAYGTGTTTCTCAGCGTTGGATGATACCACCTTTAACATATAAGACGTAAAGGAAAAAAAACCAAAGCAAACCAGAAGTGTATACAATGTTTGCTAAAATGCATCCCTTCTCCACAAGGATTACTTCCCATTCCAAGACTGACCTATGAAACAAGTAAAATGTCTTTCCCAGTGCAAACTGGAAATTGTTCTCATATACATATCTTGGTCCTGTAGCTTTTCACAGTAAAACTTGGGATTCTTTGTCACCTGGTTTCATCATTGTTTCTGTGTCTGTGTGAGGGAAGGGGAAATGGGAAATAAAATTTGTTGGGAAAAACCTCAATAGAGGCAAAGGAAAGCTGAGAAGCGTGAAAAAGCACACGGATTAAGTTGGCTCATTTTCTGGGGAATAATAATTTAAAAAGTAAAAATAAAAAAGCTATAGCCTTTGGTAGTGGAAAAAGGAGAAGCTAGAGGCTGGTAGAGTTTGTTAGGAAATGTCAAAAAATCTAAATATGCAACACTCCATTTAAGCAAGAGGTATTGTTAAAACAGACAACTTGGAAACTTAGTGGAGGGAAGATAATCAGTGGAACATTGTAGTATCAGTATATGAACTGCATAGCAATGACTGAATAGGTCATCCCCACAGAGAAGAATTGCCGTGAACAAGAGAACACAAACAATCAAATTACATGAATATACGAGCTGTAACAAAATGTACCATTGAATAGCCATAATAGAAAATCAGCAGTTAGAGAGCTAAATGTAGTATCAAGCTGATGGCAACAACAATAAAATGCTAAAGGAAATTCAAAAGGCTAGTGCAGAGGGAGGAGTAGAAAGATGCTAATAATGACAGGAATGTCTTATATCTAGCCTGGGTTAACTGTACACAAAGGTGCAAGTAAGAGGCAAAAAAAAATTGCCACTATAAATCACTGGTTTTGAAGAAACTACCTCTGAAACATCAGTCCTGAACAGAGCCGTGCGTTGAACAGRCCATTGATAAGGCCATGAGATTAGCAACTAGGTCTGCTCTAGTGTGCCAGAGAAGGACACCAGAGATAGTCACCACTAGTGGTCCATCTCCTCCTCAAGGCYCCCTTTGTGGGCACCCACTTCCATTCTCAGCATTGGCTCCTGTGATTTCCTAGGGCTTAGTTTGTCTTGGGGCAAACACCATTTTATAGTCATCTTGCCTTCACTGTCTTGTAAATACATATTTGGACCTTAATGATAGCTTAATATTGTTTTGAATCAAAGGTGTACAGTAGTTAGAAAATGCAGTTCTTTCTCCCTTTCCTGCTGGTGCAATGAATCACTTGGGAATGTCTCCTGTCTTCTGCGATACTCTTACAAGGGTATCTCTAGTTTAAAGACCCCTTGAGCTCCAGGACTCATACAGCTGAGGAGCACTGTGAGGGCTCAGTACAGAAACACTCTGCTAGCAGGTACCATCTGACTACCTCCTCTTTGTCCTCCATCCCCTGTTGTTCTGTCACCAAAACTCATCTCTAAATTGGGCTATTGCCATCACACAATGAGTCCTACATGGCATAGTCTAGGGCCAAACCTGTCAAAATTTCCATCAAAATCAAAGCATCGTTGTTKGTTCTGACTTCTTTTCAGAGAGATTTAGTTACCACACCAGGTGCAGCTTAGGTGGAGGAGAAATCCTAATCTCTCCAGTGGGCCATCAGCTGCTTTCTTCCTCAACTGCTAAACACAAAGCCACCACCCTGCCGCTACTCAGACTCCCAGTAAGGGGTCACCTTGAGGTGTTATTRTACCTAAATCTTGCAGAATATTTCACCATACGTTCCCCAAACAACATCTGTCCTCATCCACAGATGCAAGTGAGCCTTTCATCTGGGCATGTGGGTGGCATTCACCCATCTAAGTGCGGATATTTGTAGAGTTGGCATCTCCATCTGTCCTAGGCTTCAATGCTTATCTTATTGGCACAGATGGTATCTGTACCATGAGGATTACACATTATCGCTGTTTTTGTTACTGTTTTTGTTGTTGCTGTTACTACAATCACAGTTGAAACACCCTCATCACATGAATCCAGCAGCTGGGACTTACATGAGGCTCACAGCTATTTCAGGAAAACTTGAAGGGCCTGTAGTGCAAGTGAGCAAGCAAGTCCTTTGATGGAGCAACATGAGAGGCAAAGACGAACAGACCAAGCACAACCACCTGAGTTGATGTGCACCAGCCAAGAGTGCAAGGCAAGAGGACTGCCAAAGTGCAGCACACGGGGCAAGCTGGGCTCACCAGTGGCCCAGTGAAGCAGAACAGAATAAAATAACAGCTGGTGTTTCACCCCAAGTGCCTTGGCAGGGCTCTTTGAGGAAGGATCCGCAGGTCAGCCCAAGGTGCGTAAGCAAAGCTGTGTGTGGGAGAAGGCTGGAATTGTGCCTATTGCCTTCTGTGTCTCAGGACACGCTATCGTTGAATTTTGTTTTCATGAGCACAAGATTCACTCACAAGCAAACCGGAATAAATAAGCAATATCTCCCTCTTCCCTTCCCCTCCTCCTCTCCCTTACCCCTAACCCCAAATTAAAAAAAAATAACCTCCTATCTAGAGAATGTTTCTTTAAAAAAAATGTGGGCAGGAGACATGCCAAGTTTCTAGAAGATCTTTTTATAGCAGTAGCATCTGGCTCTTTGGGAGACTCCGTAGGGAGTTTTGTTGGTGACTTTACATCTGCTGTGGTTAAGCTGCTAATGGACTGGCTGTCTGGGCTGCTGCCTGCTCCGCTGATTTCTTAGTACCATGCTTTGGTTATTTGAGGAGTTTGAGCCTATTGACTTCTTGCCAGAATTACATAGTACATTCCAGCARTAACTTGCATTGCGACACCCAGTCATACAGAAGGGGTTTCAGATGGAGCAAAGATATTGGCTGGCATTTCATTACCCTCCCCTTAAACCCACCCAAGCCTGGATTAGAGCAGGGGGTGAAGCGTGGGGCTTTTTGATCAGGAAGCCAAAAGGAAAGTGAATACTATAATACTTTTTTCAGTGATGTCCACAAGCAAATAAACAAGTAAATACATCAATAGTTTAATCTGGAGGTCAATTAAAAATACTTTGCCCCCTAGTGATATGTTCTAGCTCATTTTTTTACTTATTCATCACTCTAAAAGCTGTTCTTTAACCTCAACTAATTAATTACTGCTTTGGAGTGAAAGTCAAATTGCATCCATCAGCGTCATTTTGAAATGAAACATTTTTACATTTTCAACATTTTCCTCTATGACCAGAATTATTTTTTTTCAGCCTAACCTGTTGTCAAAATTACATCTGATTTTAAGCATGAATTTCTTCCATAATGCCATTCCCTAGAGAATCTGCAGTTTTTCCCAGAACTGGTTTCAGGATTAATTTTTCTCAGCTGATCCATTTGGTTTTTCATAGCTTTTGCTCCTATGATGAGATTAATTGGCGCTTGGAAACACTGGTTTTTCCCTCCACTGAGAATAAAATGACCCTAAACAACTGCTTCAGGAATAGACTTTTTGAACTCAGTTCAGTCACCCAAACAGTGGTATGTCTTGTCATTTGCAATGCTGTAGGCTATTGCCCCATTTTGCTCAGAAATACGCATAACTTCTGCAAGTCTTGTTTTGAGTTTTTATGGATGAGATTCATCTTATTCAATTCATGAGCTTGACCAATTTGCTCACAAGACAGAGATTGTTGCTTCATAGACCTTGCCTACATACTACTTCACCCCCTCCTTGCCCCACCAAGATAAAGCTCCCCTCGAGGTAAAATAGGTTTCTTTATCTGATTGTAGCAGCAGTGTTTTTGGAGGCGTAATGATGTGAAAATATCTGTGAATTCATGTTTACTGGTAGAATTAATATCTGATATGATACCGATCTTAAATACACATATAAGTGTTTATGCAGCGATGTAACCACACTGCACAATGTAGACAACGTGAGCTATGAATTCACCAAACGCCTTGTGATACAACGTAGTTATTTTTTCCTAGTTTTATTTAGAAAATTATTTGGATTCCCTAAAGTTTCTTACGTAGCCTGTGTCCATCTATCCTTCTTCTCCCATTTATCTGGTGAAGTTGTTGAAATATGTCAAAAGCCCAGCAAAACAGCAAAATGAATGTTTTCATTTATAAATCCAAAAGTGCCTGTGTTTCTGAACTACCTGTTCTATGAATTCCTTCACTTTCCTGTAATAAAAGTGCCACGGGAGAGTTATGATGCATGCCAAAGATAAAAGACAGGAGAAATGAAGAAAGAAAAGTATATATGTGTGTAGGTAGACCTATACTGAATTGAGGCAACTGTGTGTCATTTGGGACAGCACTAGCATTTGAAGCTGTGCTTCTGTTCCCAGCAGGAAGAATCAATGGGTGCATAGGAATAAGCACACAAACACATAGATAACACAGACTCACACAGAATATCTTAAGATGTGGTTTGACATTTCTGGAATGAAGTTTCTAGTTTGRTGATACTAGGCCTTTGGGAGCCTAGTAACAGATTTAAAAAAAAAAAAMAAAAACAAAAAAACCAAAACAACTCCAAAACCTATGTTCGTGCGACACAAAGTACTTCTCCAGTGTAAAGTCACTGTGTGTCTTCGAACCAGCTCAAAACTTCTGAAGAACTTCAAGCTGGCTTGCCAGAAATAAAACATCAGTAGTATCTTTCTGTAGCTTCTGTAAAGCAGGTGTAAGAGTAGAAACTCAGCACACACTCTGTATCCTGCACACCGGACAGAGTGACAGTATCACGGTTGCACACTCAGGGTGGGTCTGGATGAAAATCTGTGCACGTAAGTTTGTCAGTGAGCCCCTTCCAGGTGCACTCACAGACAAACTTACATGCATAAATATATAAAAMCAGAGACACTACTTGAAAATCCTTTGGCAACTGCCATTCCAGAAGGCACCTTTTGCATATGTGACATACCTCTTCACATTCGTCTTGCATTTCAAACCTTCTAGCTGCATGAGGATGTACTTGTCCACAGAACGGACCAAACTGTGTTTAAACGGTGGCAGATCAGACATTGCTGGAGCACCAGGCAGGAGCAAAAAAGATTCCCATTGTAGAAAAAGTGAAAAAGATATGCTTTAGGGCCAGAAGAAGAGGGCATAAGTCTGTCAGGCAATGTTTTTCTGAGTGAAGGAAACAAAACAGCCTTGGGGATTCCTGTCCTGATCTAGGCAGACATATCCTCAATTCATCCCCGCTCCCACCAGAGTGTGAAAAATCACATCTGTGGTACAGAAGAGGTTTCACCTTATCTGGGCTGAGCAACCTGAAAGCTTAGAGAGTGATGCTTCTGCTGATCATTTTAGTTTTGAGGAGCATACTGTCTGATGATGCTTGGTCATCACTCCTGCCTGCCTGTGTTTTAGCGTATCACCCACCAGAAAGACCTTTAAAAAAAGAAGAAAAAAACCAAAACCCTTTATCCCAGTCAACACAACTGCTAATTGTTGACTAATTCCTCCCCACTGCCATTTGTAAACAATGAGAGTTGGTAAATAATGGGAACAGAACTATTTGGAACGTGCCAGGATGTTTCAAGAAATCATAAACAGTCACAGAGTAAGACCATGCAAAACTTATCTTTGAGAATCAAGTATTTCTTGAAGGAAAATGTTGTTGAAGTTCTTATGGTGTGCAGAAAACAATATAGTTATCTTTTCGATTGTCTCAGTCCATCTCATGTCTCTGTGCTGTTAGTTAGCGGGATTTATTTATTCTCACAGGGTACCCAAGCCTGAAATGCCACTGCTGATTTTAATACTAGTGGGGTCAGTTCACTCTCTTCTCCCAAGGAAGTAGGTACGGGTATGTTTCTAAAGCACATAAATAGCTTTGGATGCTAAATCCCTATAAAGACAGTTACAGCACCAGTGTGCAAATGAGACAGAAATGATCTCAGGTAACTCAGACACCTACAGTATAGACATGTAGATTGGAGCACCCACCATAGTCAGCAAGGAAAAATATTCAGTCCTGTGTCATGATGCAGCTCTTCTATTTTAGATGTTGACAGGAGAATAAAATACCTCATGCTCAGAACTCCATTGAATATATTATCCGTATCTCAGCTACCAGTGAGGAAAGCTTGGGTGGACAACTCTTCTCTAGATGCCTACGTTTGATCGGGTTTTCACTCTGGCTACCTCAATCTGAAAGGACAGTTCCTTGAAAACATGGTATGTGCTCACCATACATTTTATTTTTGTTTTATTCTTGCCCAGAACATTGTTCCTTTGTCGAGCTGAATGCCTGAGGCTTCAGTTCGTGTCTGAAGCTGCTTGGGATCAGTGTTCGCTCTGACATACATGTCTCCTGCACTGTAATGTGATGAGTGGAAATGGGCTGAGAGAGAGGACTTCCAAGTACTATGTTTAGAAGCCAAAATCCAGGTTTAGTCTGTACAGCTAATTTATTGTCTCCATAGCAGAGCAATCCAAAGCAAACTCCTGCCTGGATTCAGACATTGAGTAAATTTTATGAAGATGTCTCCAAGGTCCCAGATATATAACAACTATATTCCCACAAAGAAAAAAAAAAAAAAAACCAAACCTCCCAGAGGTTCCTAAGATGTTCTGCTGATTTTTTGGCCTTGTGGATAGAGTACATGCTTGTTTCATATGGTGGGGACGGATCTGGTGTGGCATTTGCTGCAGAGTGGAGGGTGGACCTTGGGGGGGGGTGTGTGCATATGTACCCAATTTTAAGAGGCAAATTTTACAATAGTAATGTAATTCTTTGCATAGAAGTGGATCTTGGGATAAATTGAGTAGCGCTGGCACAACCCAATGGGATTGAATTCTACCCATCGCTTGTGGGTATTTCTGAAGCATCAGGAGTAATAATACCACATTAATAAACCATCTCCAGGCAAACATGTCTGCATGTCCCTGTCTTACTGAAGCAATCATAGTACTGGACTATGGAGGTCCCAAAAAATTCCTTCAGGTCATGTCATTTGGGACACACACGCGAACACAGAGACCAAAGGCAGCAGATTGGAGTGGAAGGACATGAGGTAGCAGAAACACCGTGGCAGTGGACTGGAGAGATCTCTGCCTCCGTCAAGTCCTCTTAGAAGATTAATTTCTTTTCTCTGGTTCAGCAATGCAAAATTCCCCCCCGGAGGTCCCAGGAGGGACCCTCTTTTACTGTCCAAAAAATGGAGTCTCATACATTTTGAAAAAAGAAAGTGGAAAGAGAAGGCTGATGCATGCATGTGGGAGACAGCTAGTAAATGCAAAATATTTCATTAATACATTCCAGTATCACAGGCATGATGAGCAAAGCCCAGAATGAACAGAGGCTCTATTAGTAACTACTACTCATCATTAATTGCTATTAATTTTTAAATCCCTAATAATCATCGTTCTTGCCAAGAATTACAGGCATTGACTGGGATCATGCTGTGCTTGACTCTAGACCAAAACAGAACAAAAAGACAATTTCTTCACTGTGTCATTTACAGTCTAGTTTCTTTCAAAACTATTGTTTTCATCAAAATGCATATTTACGATGTTTGCCCAGTGACTCATGATACCATCAAACAGAGAAGTGAGCAACAGACAAGAAAATACCATTTTAAGCAACACTAAAGTGTGCAGGAACTGGATGAAAAATGATAGAGGAAAATTCTTCAAAGTAAAGCCCAAATTTCCCTGACTTTTTGGGGCCAAACTGTAAATGAAAAGTGGCAGAGTAATTTCACATTTCTGTTTTGGAGAATGGGGATGAATTCTAGTCCGGGAAAAGTTATCAACACTCCCATAAGCTGGAGTTTTGCTTTCTGACACTTTTCTTTGCACCTCTCCTGCGTTCACATTACAGCTGACTCATATTGTCACGTCCCGCTCAGCAGCGAAGTGTGGGCATGTCGGCTGTGCAAGCATTTCATCACCCGAAGAAATGTTGCCACAAAAGGCTGGAAACCGCATCATCTCCAACTACATGCTCAAAGTCCCTGTTTAGAGGCATTCCCAGAGGACAACCGCCCAGCTCCAAAGCTCTCTGATGCCATCCCTTAGGGGATGCTGTCCCTTAGGGACCACAGCCTGTTGTTTCTGAGTACCCTGCAGACAACGGTGGGATCGGTTTCCACGCTTGCTGCAGGTGATATAATGGAGAATTTTACCTTCCAGAATGAGCGTGACCACTGGGCTAAAAGGGAACTGATTCAAACCATGAGTCAATGCAGTGAACTGTGTTTATGCTTCATGTTTCTCCCTTTATATATGCTGTTCGGTAGCACGAAAAGGTGTGAGTGTTGTCTGGCGCAGCTCTGCCAGCAGAAGCTGTGAGGATAATTGCACAGACAAGACTGCTTATTCTTTATTGGTATAGTCTGTGCACAGTGCTGAAGCTGCCTGATCAAAGCTCCCCTGCTTTAACTGCGAGATGCAGCGTTTCAGACACGAATGAAATCTAGATTAAGTATCAAGCTAGTGAATTTAGGAAATAGCAAGATCTTTGGCCATGTTCACAGAGGGGATGATGCATCTGGCATCACGTCTAGATGCTTTTAGCTCCCTTTACAAATGCAAATAACAGGAGCTTATTCACAGCAGTGTCAATGAAGACGGCAGTGAGCGCACGGGTAGAGCAGCGATGTGTATGCAACGATACCTCTGCAGCACTGCAGTCTTAACTGCATGTGATATCAGATAGGACCAGTATTAATAAATACTGATACTAGTGCGACACCCGTATTATGAACTCATGGCCTAGCCTGGCCCTGTTTCATCAACTGAGGGGGGGCTTTTTCTGGGAGGAGAATAATTAGCCTCACAGCTGCAGAGTTTAGAAGGGTGCTGTGGCTGCTCAGGGAGTCATAGGACACCTGAGACCACGTTGAAGTTCTCCTCGTACTAAAGAAACAGACTGTTTCTGTTAAAAGAGACTCTTCATCCATAGCTAACGATATAGTGCTTATGATAAGTGGGTTTGGGAGCCTAGGAATATCTGCTATAGGGCACTGACACATACATATAGGAGCCAACTTCCCATTTTAGAACAGGGGTGATGGATTAAAGTGATTCTTTCCAAGGTCAAAGTTGGAATCTGTTTCAGAGCCAGGGTAAATACGTAAGGAATACTGACCATTGTCCAGACCTTGTTTTTATGTACACAAGCACTGCAAAAAATGCAATCAGATAAACATTAATAAACAATACAAAAATAACATCAAGATGCCAAATTCTGCTCCAATGCCCAGTTTGCCATAAAAGCGAAGATTTGAAATGTAAAACCCCAGAAGACAACTGAAAATATGTGGCCCAGGGGACTGGTTTATATTTCTAGCAGAAGTCAAAAATACTGTTATAAGAAGTTTCAAGGTTAGACTTGGTTCATGGCATACAGATTTGTGGGTGGCAAAGTGTGTGCCCTAGGCTGTGTTGGCAATTTCCTGCTGCTCCCGGACAGAGCTTAAAATGCAGCAACCATCTAGAAAGCTAAATAAAGTTCTCTCAGGATGAATATATAGCCACAATTTAGGGGAAAACACCAGAATAATTTGAGCCATATGGTTTTGTGTAGAGCAGCTTTGACTAAGATCACTTCAGGGATCTAATGAGCTGCTCCTGCTCATAAAACCCACAAGGAAAAGGTGCAGGATAAAGAACGGAATCAAAATCAGAGGGTGGTTTGCTCCCAGGAATAATGTCACAAGAAACTGGAGATGACATTGCTGCCATCCCCCTGTGGGGAGGGAGGGATTGTATCAGGTACCTTGTCACCCCATGGCAGACCTTTCCCACGTTAATTTATTGAGGACTTTGTCAGCTGGCTGCATTTACTGCCCGCCATCCTCTGATGGCTGAAAAGGAAACGGGATTCCTTGATGGGCAATTTTGGGGTATCAGTTTCTAATCACAGCTCAGACACTAACATCAAACATTTCTCTTCAATGAACATATCCTTCTCTTTTCTAGAGAACCCCTTTTTAGTCATTATCAATAAGATGAAATGATGTAGAAGCATCTGTTATGGATACCAGTACCCACACATCTTGCATTTATCTGAGTTAGATGCTCACATGTATGTGACTACATACGGCTTTGCAACCAATTTTGCATGTGTCTGTGTCAAAGCATGGGTGTGTCTGTGTCTGGTTCCCATCCATGGGTAAAAAAATATTTGGGAAGGGAGGGGATGTGACAGGTATGTCTGTGTACTTCTGTGTATGTACCTGAGTCTGGACAGTCGTAGCGTAGTGGTCTGTATCTCCCTTTGCGTTTATACAGGCAGGAGTGACAGCCTGTTAATGTGTGGCATAATCATGCTTACAGGGTAAGGTTGGTGAGAGACAGTAGTGCTAGTGCAGGTATACGATGCTCGAGATACATCCTGAGCAAGGCGAGATGTCTGAAACAGAGTGTGGCAGATCAGGTCATAGGAAGCATTCAGTCCAACCATGGTGTTTAGCAAAACATGATCCCCATCTCAGATCTCCTTTCCCATTTCACTGACAGTTGGTCTGGTCCTGCACCAGCTGAGCTACAATGAAGGATGAAATGTAAAAGGAAAATTTCAGGCTTCCCTCTTGCCAAAGAGGAGGTGTGAGGTAGAAAGAGGGGAGCTGGGTCTCTGGAGTGTCTGCATGTTTAGGATTGGAAAATTCTTTAAAACAAAGCTGTAGAAATAACTCACCTGTAATCCGTAAGAGCACATCTGTTCCAGAAACTGCTCTGGGGAAACAGTGCTCTGGAGCCTTCACGGGGAGGTGGGTTGCTGGGCAGGGAACCTGAGACTGTCTTTTTCTCCATTCTCTTCACTTTTGCTGACTACAGCAAGAACCAATTTCCCGGGTGAACCTCAAGTCCGACATAGATACTCTATAAACTAACAAAACCTCAGAAAGACAGGAAGCGTCTAGAGACAGGGCAGCATAGCCAAAGACAACAGCTCCTGAAGACACCCAAAAATACTCCACCACCCCCTCCCCAGTGCSACCATTAAAGATATGTTGGCTCCATTTTGGCTGTTTTTTTTTTTTTGCAAGAGGGCAAGATGTTCAGCCTGTCCCCAGCCTCCCTGGACGTTGCATAAACAAAAGACAGACCCTTCTTCTCCCTCCCTCCCTCCCCTCCCCAGGGGGTGACCTCTCTCACAAACCTCTCAAGGAGAAAAAAACAAACAGACAAAAAAGATAAAAATAAGAAAAGAAAAGAAAAGAAAAGAAAAGAAAAGAAAAGAAAAGAAAAGAAAAGAAAAGAAAAAGAAAAGAAAAGAAAAGGATGTGGGGATACGACCAGACAGACAAGCCCAAAGTTTCCCCAAGGATGGACAAATGTTTCAGACTTGGAGGGACTTCTTGCAATCCCAGTCTTACCTCTGGCCTTGTTTTTACCCAGGAAATACTGCCCAGCCRCAAAAACCTCTGAAAGGCCCCACTGTGCAGGGCTCCAGCGGCATAAAGACACACACACAAATTTGTGTTTTAGCTCCTACAGAGAAGACTTTACTCCTGGCTTGCCAAATAATTGTACAGGCTTGCTAGTCACGTCCACAGTACCCAAAACACAGATGGCAGGCTCATCTCTCACCTTTCCCACAGACTTTTATACCCTTGTGGCCCTCTCTCCATCTCCATTATTTCCAAGCAGTAGGTGCAGCTGGCTGGGCTAGTGGAGCTCAAGGGCTTCAAAGAAGCCACTTACATGCTGGTGGACACCATCTCCCCAGAGCCCTTCGTGAAGGTGGAGCTCCAGTATGGGACTTGATACTGGGGCATCCTTTCCTCCAGGCAGCCTCATACATCAAGGAAGAAGGTACCTGTGGGGTCTGTGGAGCACAGAGAGCATCTTGCCATGGGTGTGACACTGAGTCTGCCTGTGCCACAGTTTGTCACTGAAGGATGGAAAGTAGTTTTTATCTCAATTAAATGAAAGGCAGTCCGAGGCAAGGCTGTTTCTTGTGCTTAAGTCTGATTCAAATACAGGGACAAAAGTGGAAATTCCTGCTACTGAACTGACAGTGGTTCAGCTCAGGAGCCAATTTCCCACTGTTTTCTTTTCTTTCTTTTATTTTTCCCCCCTACAGGGTCTTCTGACATTGCCAGTATCCAGRCTTCCTCCTATTTCCTTCTCATGGTACATTTTCTTTTTAAGGCTTTTGATTTGAGGTTGTAGGGATCCTGAATTTGACACAGGAATTTGGTCAAGAGGGATATTTTTTGACTTCTGCATGTGGACAGAGGGAGTATTTGTATTACAGACTCGTTTGAATTAAACATGAATTGAGTAGTTATCTGGAGTGGGGTCAGGAATCAGTTGCCATAAGAGTCCCTTCCTACCTATGAAGCCTTCTGAAGGTTTCATCTGACTGATATAAATAAAAATCCAAATATACGCAATTATTGACTTAGCTGTGAGTGTAAATTGGTACTATTGAAACTGGTGATTTCTTACTGGCTTTCCTGAAGGGCATATATTGACAAAACTCTGAGGGAAACTGGCACAACTGTGTGTTGCTGAAAGCCAGTTTGTATTTCTGTCCTCCCTTGCCATGTTCTTTTCAGGTGTGCTCATCTCTGAGTTTCTGTAGGATGTGGGTTGATTTATGGGSCTTGATAATTTTTCTGTGATCCCTGATTATCTTCTTCTATACAATGAAAGATGTGGACAGTGATTGTAATCAGCACCTTGCAAACAATTGGCTGAACCTCAGGGATGTAATGAGGACTTGCTGAAGTACTGCTCTGCCTGCCACATACACGGGAATGAATCTTCCCTCACACAAAGGTGGCAATTTCTGAGAATAATATCCTCTAATGCTCTGCAGCTTTCATTTCTCACATCTGCTACAGGATGGCAAAGCACAGAATAAATGTCCTTGGACAGACTACTGTAGGACAGCAGTATATAATAGCTGCCATGAAGTATTTGCTATGGGATTTATGTGACTAAGAGTCAACATTTCCACCCCAGCTAGATACTCTGAATTCTTTTTATTGTCATCAGAGATGTGTTCAATATGTTTAATAAACTGCAGTGCGGTTCTTCTCGTCCTAAAGTTTGTGTTGAAGGTAAGTCAGATGAATTATTCCCTAAAATTCCCATTCCCCTCTGCTGACTGTAAGGAGGGAGAAGGGAGACTAACTCAGCTGTACGTGTTGACACTGCAGACACTAGGGCTCCATTCTCCATCTGCAGCTATTTAAGAGTTTAATGTGGGCATATTTTTCCCAAAAAAAGCCAGGTGGGTTTGGCAGCAGGTGCAGATCTCTGTTGCAGAAAGCCACAGTTAGCAGCCAAAAGTCATTTACAGCTAGCTCATGCCGACCTCTTAGATTGCTTTCCCCTCAATTTTTGGTGGTGCTGCCCACCTGGTCACGTCCCTGGTATGACCTGAGATGATGGAGGCAGCAGGGGTACGGGACTCCATCCCGCTGCCATTGCACCACGTTGTCATTGCATCTCTTGGCTCTGTGACCACACGAGCTAGGCAGAGCAACACGGCTGAACTGGCCACTGAACTGGTTTGCTGAACCTCTCCTAACTGCCGAGACCTTTCCACAGCCCTTGGCCACCCAGCGTTCACCCACTTGACCTCTGAAAAACCTCTGCATCTGAGCATGCCAGTACTTTCTCAGTCTCTTTTGGCTTCTCTCCAGAAATAACTCTCCTATTTTACTCTGCTTTTTTTAAACACTAACCATAGCCTAAAATTAATTTACACGCACACACATATACCTCACACTAATATATATTTTCAGTACAATCTGCAAAAAGGAAAATTTGTCAATAGGAAGAAAGACATTCAGAGATGTGAGAGACTGGGAGATGTACAAATCCTCTATTATTTAACTCTAAATCAAATAACCAGCTGTTTCATAAAGGAGAATTTAAATGTACTTATGCTGCTTTGGTGGAGTTCACCTCCTTTCTTCATTGAGCTTTTCTGCTATTGACAGAAGGCGTTGAGTGGGAAAGCATGTAAGGGAAAGAGGTTGACAGGCATGAATTTGAGTGCTTATTTGAAAGTCCATTTAAAGTTGGCATGCAATTGGCTTATGAGTGTATTTATGTGCAAGTTCCCAGACTTTTCTGTTTGCCATGGGATTGCAGGATGGCATTATCTGTAGACATTTTCATAACTTCTAAAGGAGGCTAGAACATTTGTTGCAGCAATGCACTGAAATACTTGTTCCCAAGTATTTATAGATGTTTGGGATACTATGAGTGAGGTTTGTAATTAGTAACTTTGTAAAAGTGATCTGCCTAAACCCGATTCATCTTATCCTGAGAGATATTCAGATACAGTTCAGGAGGCCAGAGGGTAGGGACCTGTAGCAAAGAAAGGTAAGTGAAGGAAGGCTTTTTAACCAGACATCTATACCTCAGGCATCTAAAGTCGGGTCAAGTAAATCTCAGGCCTAGGTTTTCTTGTATTTTCTGGAAAAAAATGTATGTGTGGGACATGTATCTATCAAGTGAAAAAAGGAGTGATGATTGGCTGTTGTTTTGGATCAAAATTTAGACTGCATCTAGACTACTGCACCCAGTTCTGGGCCCCAGTTACAGCAAAAACATTGATAAACTGGAGCAAGTTCAGTGGAGGGCCACCAAGATGGTTGGGAGCTGGAGTTGTCCTGTGATGAGAGGCTGAGGGAACTGGGTTTGTGCAGCTTGGAGAAGACAGGGTTTTGTGGGGACCGAATAGCARCCTGCTGGTACCTATGAGTATCTTGTCAAGAAGATGGAGTCAGGCTTTGCACAGTTGTGGTGGATTGACCAAGGCTGGCCACTAAGCCACTCTATCACTCCCCCTTCTCAACAGGACAGGGGGAGAAAATGCGATAGAAAACTCATGGGTCGAGATAAAGGCAATTAAACAAAGAAAAGCAAAGGCCGTGCGCAGAAGCAAAGGAAAACAAAAATATTTATTCTTTACTTCCCATCAGCAGGCAATGTTCAGCTACTTTCTGGGAAGCAGGGCCTCACTTCAGAAGGCTTGAATGATCTTCTGGATTATGCTGAACCCTTTCCCTTGGCCTTCCCTCCCTTAATCTCCCCTTGCTGTCGTCCCTTACCCTTTGAATGGATGGGACGCTCAAGCCTTTTTATAGGTAGCTCCTTCTAAAAGAGGTCATTGCTGCCTTCTCCACCTCTGCCATCAGCTTTGGTTTAAGGTCTGTGGTACTGACGTCCACAGAGGGGTGTATTTGTGGAGAAAAGGTATACTTTGGATTTCACAGCTGCAGGAGTTAGACAGCGGGGAGGATGAGGGGAAATGCCGTATGGATTTCTTGTGGTTTGTTAAGTTGGTTTTTTACAAAATATTTTCCCTTACTTTGACATCATGGTTGGAGGACCAGGGAAAAAAAAAAGGAAAAAAAAAAGAAAACCTCACAGTTATATATTTACCCTCAAACCACTAAATTCAGGCACGAAAGTATATTAGGCCATTTCAATGCACACAGGAAAGCTATTGTCGAGCAAAATTATTCCTTGGTTTTACTACTGTAATATAGGGGCATGTGTTAGAGTTTAGAGACTCCCTAAAGAGCAGCTGTTGGCCTGTAGCAATTTAATTAAGAATGTAGCTATGGCTAGCTGATTATATTTCTAAATTTGTCTTTGGCTCTCTTCCCTTTTATCTTTGATCTTGTAGGCCTGATTCAAGGGCCACCCCAGTCAGGGCAAATCTGCCTTAGAGATTGATGAGGTTTGGATCAGTCTTGGACAGCACAAAGGTTACAGACAAACATATACTTAGTTTTATACCCCATCCTTGCCGTGGGTGGGAATGAAACTAAAATAACAACAGAACTTTCCATTCCCCAGGGAAAGAAGCTGGTAGAGATTTTCCTAAGCACGTGTGCATCACTTGGGATATATACTACTGTAAGCAGTGATGCCAAAAAAGTCAGACATCTAAATTAGGGCCAGCACTATGAGTCTAGATACCCCAATGTTACCCTGTAGTCAGTGGAGAGAGACAGGTTCTTTCAAAGGGTGATTTAGAGGAAGGATCCAATTCATTGTTCTGAATTGCCCTCTCAAGGGAATCTTTCTCTATTAATTATAGAGGAGGCTCAGAAAGATTAGCTTCCTAATGTAGGTACTTGTCTTAGAGCCAGATCCACATCTAGACACCCACATTTAGGTGTCTACCTGTGAATGTCTGTGCACTGGGTGTCYTAGCTCCCATCACAGTCAAGATGACTTCCTCAACATAGATATGTGGTGCTATTTGAGATCCCCTAGGCCAAGTATCCTGCTTCCCACAGGACCAATGACAAGGGCCAAGGGAAAATTTCAGGTAACTCAGGGTGCCTGAAATGGCACTAGGGGTCTATGTTCTGGCAAATTATACTAGCCCCAGATCTACATAAACTATAACGATAACTAAGATACCCCATTCATATGAACACATTGCATATAGATACTTGAATTCAGATGTCTGCATCTGCAAGGTGAATGCCACCCCTAGGGTTAGGTAGTGTCAATACCCCCCCTCTAGCCCCTGGAGCTGTCAAGGTCCCAATCTCCCCCCAGAATATCATCTGTTGCCCTAAGAGTGAGAAGGAAGAGAACTTGTTTGTATGTCTACCGGTGATCCAAGCCATGATTTACCTGGGAAGACRACGGAGCAGCACGATCCTGAGCCTCCTTGATGGTTTCACTGAACACTGGTAGGTTATCAGTCATTAGCATAAGGAGTTCCAGAGGTGACTCTCAGACTAGAACCTTGGGACAGTGCAGAGCTCTGAGGAGATACTAATCTGCATCCCAAAGCACTGCAGTTACATTATCTCAGAATTATTCCCACACTAATAGATCTGAATGTCATAAAACCAGACAGGGCTTCTAGCAAGAAACCTAGGACTTCACCTCAATTTTTTAAAGCAGTTTTCCTTAAGCTGTACTGACTCTACCCCTGCTGACTATAATCTGCAGTGGAGACATCATTTATGAAAATGAAAGCACTCTCCCCATATCCAATTCCACTGGAAAACAAAAGCCCTTCTCGGCAGCTGGTAGGATGTCCTGTGCTGTAGCTGGGAAGTCAGCATTGTTGTCCTAGAGCAAGTTTAAGATGGATGGAAGAAGAGAAGGAATGGTGTGTTTGTATGATGGCAACTGACATTTTTGGAGAGCAGCTCAGTTTGAGACTTTACTGCAACCCACAGTTGGAATATGCACATTTTAGGTTCAATTTGTTGTCTTCTCTATTGCACCATTTCTCTTTGGTTCTCACAGCTATTAAAACCACAGATGCTAAATAGGAAATAAGTCACAACAGCATCTCATTGCTTGTAGGTAATGTTTGGCTGGGTGATTAATGCCTTAACTAATCCTTAATGCAAGAACCTTACTAAACTTGTGCAAGACCTGAGTCTCATCAAGGCAGACAAAGCAATTCAGCTTTTAATAGCTGACCCCTTGATATGCTTTTTAATAGGAAAGAGGTCAGGAAATGGAGACAAGGCAGCAAATAAACCATTTAGAACACCCTTCTTTATAAAGGACTTGAGAAAATATAGGTCAGCATGCCAAAATCAGCAACAGAGGAAAGTTTTATACAGTGGTCCCTATTAAAACCTCTACAAATGCCTTTGCAATTACCCTGGCCACACTGTTTCCCAGATATTCCTGAGGCTAAGCCTGTATTTGATACTAATTACAGGGAATATAATGAGGAAGGTTAATTGCTAACCCCAAAATTGTAGAGAACCACATGAACTTGTCCATAAAGGAGATAATCAACATTTATGTGGGACATATTAGTCAAGCTGTGAGCGATAATCCCTATTCAGACCACTCACCACGATATTCAAGGTAAAATTAGACACCTGTCACAGTATCTTAGATTTTGGATAGAGATTCATGGTTTTATCTCAAGATGCCTTTCCCTGACTCTGATCCCTGCATAACCAACAGAGGAAAACCGTGGTGAGACATAAGACACTTACAAAACTGGATTGAACACGACCCTTTTTCTGACTAGGAAATGAGAATCTATTGCCCATGACCTGAGTACAACTTTTTGTGCTTGGGGTGTACAATTCAGCTTCAAAACCTTGGCCAAACCACAACTGAGACACTCCAGTGCTCTACATTTGACACCTGACTTTACCAGAAAATTCATTTTTGATGGTGGATATGGCATTTTGCTTGGCCTTTCCTCTCCATCTGCAAAACAGAGGCTAGAAAAATTGCTTCATCTACTCAGGAATGATTCATCTATCTAGTCTCAGAAATCTTATTACATTTTAGATGACTAAAGTTATTCCACTAGGTCTCCAGTTTCAAAGTCAGATGATCATGGATTTCCCACTTGTCTTCTGTCACTTCTATCAGCCCTGTGCAGACGTCTTGGGTATCTAAAAGTGCCTCAGATGGCACTAGACACTGATTTTTAGATACCCAAATTGTTCCACTGGTGTCTGTTACTAAATAAACATGTGTGCAACACACAGTGGGTCTTGAACTTAGGGTCTCTTAAGAAAGTCATCACAAAGAAGCATATCTGCTGCTATCTTAGGGGAAAAAATGGGTTCAAATGGTAATAAGTAAGGACAGGAATATAGCGATTTTCTGAGATATGGTAAAGAGGTTGTTATAAAAGTTTCAGGAATCAACCGTTCTCTGAGCCCACTGGGTAAAGGAAAAAAAAGTTATTGGCTTTCTTATAGTAAAAGAAAGCTTTGGTATTGAATACTGAGATTTAGGTAAGCAGTAGTGCAAAATATTTAAAGATGTTATGGATTTCCTTCTGGGGAAATTACCAGAAACTTTTTAGGGAGCTATCAGGGAAAGCATGAATATCCTGAGTCAATGCAGTGCAGTGAATTAGATGAGGTTCTTTCTACTCATGCATTGCTGGAACCTCTTTGGTTGTTTACACTTCAAATACCCTAGGGATGCTCAAATGACATTTTCATACAAAAGCCCAGCTTATTTTATTGCTGTTCCATCACGACTCCAGCTCTCTATTTTTCTGTTGTCACAG
Organism: Phoebastria nigripes; assembly: GCA_035582835.1. Lineage (NCBI taxonomy): Eukaryota > Metazoa > Chordata > Aves > Procellariiformes > Diomedeidae > Phoebastria > Phoebastria nigripes. The sequence goes on from JAYKAV010000755.1 coordinate 540,328, forward strand.
ATGCTGATCTGTGCAAGTCCTTTTGGTTTATGGCCCGTATTTGAATAACTGGTTATGAAGGTTTTTAACTGCAGCTCAAAGAGCTCTCATAAGTGACATTGGGCAACAATCTTGGAAAGGGAGATAAATCTTACAGAATTTGGAAGGTGGCAAATTTAATGGACATTGCAGATTTAACTCAATGCTTAAACACTAGTTTTTAGTTAATTTCAAATGTTCTAGGGTTTCGGAGACATCCAGGCTGGACTGGGAATTATGACACAGGATATACGGGAGAGCTGTGTCTTTCTTGAACCGCAGCTGGAGGTCAGGCAAGACAACCTAAGGAATTTTCAGTTGAAATAAATGCCTTATGTTTAGGGAATTGAATTACTCCTTCAGGCAGGAGTTCAACTTAAAAATTTAGACATATAACTACAGGTGCCCACATGTAGGGARCAACCAGTGGGCTAGGTGTGGAAACTCCCATAGTAGTCTACGGAAATTCTGAGCTCAGTTCAGTCATTAATATACAGAAGCCTCATTTGAGTTGCTCAACAGGATCCCATCTGGTGTCTCTCTGCCGGGTGGGTGTCTACCAGGCCCTGTGCTATGTTCACCATCCCTGCATGGATGTCTTGGATACCAAAAGGCATCTCAGATGGCAATAATTGCTTAGATTTAAGCAACTAAACTGCATCCCTACTAGCTTCTCAGATGAACTGTGCTCTAAATTTTGCTGAGTACATTGACTGTTTTTCCGCTAATTGAAATGAGATCTTTTACAACCATTTCACATACAGACACTTGCGTATTTTCACGTAAAACTTGAGTTTGAATCTGCAAACTGAAACTACCCTGAGTTCTGCATAACTCAGTCAATCATTTGGCGTATGTGGTTAACATTTCTCAGAAGTTCTGCAGTATCCCACAAGAGACGTACTTTTACACTGTACCTCCCCGAATTTGGGTAAATTGGCTTCACTTAAGCAATTTCATGGCACTAATATAGACACTAGTATAGTGTCTCAGGTGACATTTTGTTTTGGAGCTGGCACAGGTTAAGAGCATGCATGCCTTTTACCATGGATCAATGACAAAGGTTATGTTGCTAAAGTGTAACTTGATTAAAAACGTGAGCACTTGCAGTCATACGAATGCGCTCAGGAATCTTTCTCAGCGCATTGTTTGGTTCCCCCTGCTGCAAACTTAAAGCCTGAGCTACCACATCACCGAAATTCAGCACAGTGCTTCGGCATTTGTTTTTAAGCATGTGATGAAGCAAAAACCCTATGCCCCTACTCACAGCTGAGTGAGTTTTATGTTCTCTACCACGATTTTTTTTTCCACATTTTGCTTCTTCATTTTTTCTAGTGGAAAATAACTCTAAAAGTGCCTTTAGACAAGCAACATCAATTAAAAAACCCCTTGTTTCCAAGGGTGTAACTTGACAGCCTTGAGTTTGCAGCTAGAGAGCAGAAAAAAGGCATGGCTTTTTATTTCTTTTTTTAATCGACGTAAATTACAGGGTGATCCAGTAACAGCTAAACTCAAAGTTGTTTCATCTTTAACAGGGGCCATTAAAAGCAATGTTCAAAAACAAAGGACATCATCCAGTTATGAAAGTTAATGGAGCAGAACGTTCATTTCAGTTCCGAGTTTTCCTCATGTCTGGTCCGGGAATGCTTGTTTGTAGAGTCTCGTGTTTTAATGCAGAACAGGTGCTGGATGGAGAAATTCAAGAACAAATTGACTAGACAGGCAGCTTGTCAAGATCCAAAATAGACCATCAAAGCAGGAGGTGGAAGAGAGCAGGTTGCAAACTGCATATCATCCCGGGGAAGATTAATGCTATTGTTCATGTATGATTGAGAGACTGTGTATTTATGATTTCCTGAGCAGAGTCTGAGGGTTTTAACCTACTGGTTTTAGACTGGTTTTGGACATGCCTATCACTCACTGGAGTTAATGTGTTTTTTCTCCTTACAAACAACTTCAAAAATGAAAATGCTCTTATTTCAAAAGGGAGTATTTCAGCATTTTTGTATTCATATCCTTCCTTATTTCTTCTTTTGATCTCAAGCAAAAATGTAGTCTTTCTTCCCCGTTTGTTTTTCCTTTCTCCATTTTTTTATCCTCTGAATGTTACCAGTGACAGCAAAAGAAACAAGTGRCAGCAAAAGCTGGGAAAAGACAAACTGAGAAATACACAGACATTAAAACCAATACATTTTCAAAGCATTAAGAAGTKTTATTACTTCCAATAAAAAGTTTGGTAAGCTCCTTTAACAGGCAGAAGATGGACTGTGGTGCTAGGAAAATCACTGCATTAGAAAAAAATCCAACCAATAAAACAAACAAAACAGTCTTGGAAGATTATCTGTAGCTTTCCACTGCCTTTGTCAGTGCTTCACTGGGAGTCAATGCTACTGGTGTAATGTCAAAGTAGCATTAAACATTTTGTCACCATTTGCAATGTAACTGCACGGAGTTTGGAAAAAGTTGAGGCTGAGACGCATATCCAAGTCTAAAAGTACCCCACACCAATTAATAATTTGACAGAAGCACTGTAGATGTTTGAGCACATGCATTTCAGATAAAAAACCCATGGATAACCCATGTTGATTGTATGGTACAGGTCCTGATGTGCTTCTTTTACCTGATTTGATTATAATTTTAAGGAAGAAGCCATAGTTTCAGCTATAATGGAATCTGAAATTTATTTATACTCTGAAATCTGGCTTTCCCTAGTTCAACCTTTCTTGTGCCAGCCACCGTGATGACTGTCCTGAAAGCACAAAGAAAGAGTTTACAGTAGTGTTCACTGGAAACCCTGGGACTTTCTCATTTTAGCTCAGAAAACCTTTTCCCTCCCCTGCTCTGCCTGTGCTCAAACATTTCTTTCCCTATCTGGCACACTGTCCTTCCACCTTTCTGCACCATTTCTGGTGATTTCCATCTCCCAGATGCCAAATGTCACATTTCTGGGCCAATTAGCAGCAAGCTCCTATTCCCTTCTGTTCTCAACCACCCAAATCACCAAGCTCTTTGATATGCTGAACCTAGATATTTTATGGTTATCTTGCCCTCTTTAAAACCCATGGAAAACAGAAGGGTGGGATGTTACTGTAGTGTGAGTTTTGGTTATTCTGTGAGATAAATTACTAATATGACACCATATATCTTCTCAGGAGACACAATCTATTGGCTGAATAGTCCTGACCTATTTGGTACTGAACACGTCCCACATTTGTCAGGGATCTGGGCACTATGACCCACCATGCTCCTTACTGTCCCACGCTGGTCTGTCAGCATCCCTACTGATGTTGATTAACAAAGGCAATGAGGATTTTGCTTCTCACAACAGGTTGGTAGTGGACGTAAGTCATTACAGTTCTGCTGACAAAAAGGCTTTTGCCAGTTTCCACACTAGCAGACAATTTTTCCTTACCGCAGAATCAAACAGCATGCATTGCTTGGAGTGTCTGTCTTCCCCCTGCCCTTCTCCCCCTGCTTCTGGTTTAATTGTTTGTTTTACAGCATTCACCAGATAGAGACAATCTGACTTCATTGACCTGTGCTTTTTTTTTTTTACCCTTCTTAACCTTTTTTCCCCATGATAATAGCTCTCTATCTCACCACTTGGACTCAATGACACCAATATGGTAAAACAATTTCAGTGTTTCACTTCAGAGCTTTTGCCAACAGGTTGAACTGATTCTATTTTATGCTGTGGTCAGTTCATTTTGCCAGGGATTAAGCTATTTTCTGTGTCCACTGGGGACAGAACAAAAGGTCCTGGACTGAAACTGCAGCTAGGGAGATTTAGGTTGGATATTATGATAAATATCCAATGTATATATGTATGATATTTATCATATCCTATTATGATAAAGTAAGGACAATAAAGTACTAAAAGTGATTGCTTGGGGATGAAATGGAGCCTCCAGCTTTGGAGGTGTTTAAGAAAAAGCTAGATACATCTTTTATGCACATCCAGATAGTCTACTTCTCTAGGAAAGAGAAACACAGAGCCATTCTACTTTTTAAAGCCTGAGATAAAGAATACTGAACTTCGATTTTTAAAAAAACAAACCACAAACCAAAACCAAACAAAAAACCCCTCCAAACCAAAAAAAAATCCCACCTTAGAGACCATCATCCAGCAATTCTTATACCAAACTTTTAGGTTTCTTTTAAGCTGAGAATGACTTCTGGAAAGACATATGATTAATCTGAATGCACCACCAATAGACACCTGATCATGRATTTGTTGTATTAAAACTGACCATTTCTTTCAAGACACTCTTTATAGTGTAGGTGTAGCCTAAGAGTGAGACATTTAAGCCTGAGCTCATCTTCTAGAGACCCCTCACAGCTGATGGAGAAAAGCAGCCCTCTCCAGAGCGTGGCTTATCTTACTTAGCTGCCTCTCTCAAATGAGATGGCTTACTCTCTGAGCTTCCCATTTCTCTCTATATACTATGAAAGGAAATTTGGGAGAGCAGCTGAAAGTTGTCAGTGTTAATTGTTGAATATTGATGATTATCACTGTCTCTCCCTTGTTTTTTGAAATATATGTAGCAGCAAATGCAAGCTATTGAAAATTATTTTCTTCAGACCGAGGACAATCCATACCTTTTTATTCATTGGTCTCAGCAAAAAGTCTAAGGGAGGGACTAGTGGAGCATGTCCCAGGACCCAGTCTGTTTTTTATCTGAATGCAGCTGGATTGGATTAGGTACCTAAATTCAGGAGACGGTTTCTAGTTGTAAATCTGATACAGAAGGAGGCTTTTTCCACCAGTCTAAAATGTGTTTTTTCAGACCTTTTGAGGATTCAAATCAGCATTGGCCCTCAGTGTTTCTGATGATCTACCTTAGCTGGAAGCTCAGCGAGCCAGCTCCACTCATCCTCTTTTGGAGCACTTTACTCTCCCTGTGAGAGAAACCTGATGTTCAGACTCAACGACATATACAGGCTCACCAAACTTTAGAGGTTTTTGCATCATTAGGACCAAGAGGGAATGCGGTATGTTCTTGCTCTGTGAGATTTGGGCCCTTATGCCTTCTTTGTAGATCTTTCTGTATAAAAGTCATAGTGTGGCTATGCCCCAGATTCAGCCAAAGCTCATTAAAACCAACAGGATAATCTCTGCTTAAACCTGAGCAAGTGCTCAAGTGCTCTGTGGGCTGGGACCTTGCAATACGCAATGTGATGCTGGGAGCTAAACTAGCAGTTACGTAATGGCAACAAATCACTGTATTATACCAACTGTAATAGGAATCACAGCTTACGATACCAAAGCTTTTCAAACATTTTCAGACACACCAGAAACTCCTGAAGGAATAAATCCTTTAAATACATCAGTAGTGTGACTGAAGATTTAAGAGCGTTACTGATCAGACAGCACAAAAGACATGCAGAAAACCTGAATTCTACAAGCTGTTTTTCACTCAAGTCCTTTAAAAAAATGTGTAAATACTTATATCTATGAAAAATACCCTGATGGAATCAGGAAAAAGGAAGTACTCTCCAGGACTCCTGCTTGGCTGATGATTGTACTGTAGCTGGTTAACTAACCTAGATTATTCTTGTGGAGCTAGATTTTATTTTTGCTGAAGTCAATATGTCTATACCAGTAAATTAAACAGAGCCAAGTCATGGATCTGGGCAGTGTCCCACAGCTACCCACACCATTACATTGTTAGCATAGCCCCTGGCATAACTTTGACCTGTGTCCAAGAGCAAATGCTCAGACAATGCTTGAGCACAGCTGGGGGATAGCACAAATGAGCTCATTCCCAATGGGAAGATTGCCTGTAGCTGTTTATTTTAGGGTGTGTGGGAGGGAGATAATTTATTTGTATCAGTCAGGGTCCAAGAACAGGCTCTGACTGATGTTATTTACTAGCATAGCCGTGGAGTCTTATGAGTTGGCCCAAATGGGGTTAAGATCAAAACTTTTAACCTGTGTCAGAGCAGAATTAGACAACCTGGTGTCACCATGGATAATGACAGAAGGGCTAAGCACACATACACATGCATGTGCACACACCCCCTGCCAAATGGAGAAACCTAAAAAGCCAGTGACAGGGCGGGGATGTCCCCGAGATGGGTCCAGTGGAGCCCCCCCCCCGGTATGTAATAACATCTAAAAGTGCACAATGCAAATGGATGGGGCAGGCTGGTAGGAATAAACACAGGGTCTTGTAAAGAGCAAAGTGGTGGGGACCTTGGAGAAGGAACAAAGTATGCTAAATTTTCTCTCTGCTGTTTATACAATCTGAGTGTCTGCTCACCTTGCCTTCAGCATGCGGACATTCACAGCTAGGTAGTTACATTAATAAGAAAGAGAATAAAAGGAAAAACAGTGTGGGTGAGGAATGTCAGGTGTGAAAAAGGAGTAAGATACTTTCTATCTGCTAGCAAGGATAGCTTTGACTGAAAAAAGTAACATCTCTGCAAGCCTTTTGGAGATTAAAATAATTATACTTTATGTTAAGATAATGAAGGATAACCCCTAATAAAATAAATTTTTTCTTAGACTGAATTCCTGTCGAAGAGGAGATTCCCATGGGCMATGCAGAGACCATTTCTGGAATGCAGACTCCAACACGTAGAGAAATTCCTTCCAYGAGTGATCTTTAAATTCAGGATTTAGATCTTTCACTTGTTTCAGTCTTCARTCTCCAGTTTGTCAGGTGTAAATTAGTATGTGTCGAACTGCAATTTTAAGATTTAAAAAAAAAACATTTTAAGTAAAGCTCTTTTAAACTACTCACCTTGTGTACAYGAACCTATTTCCCAAGGGTGGCTCACCCGAACTGTTTTGGTGCCCTGACAGTGTTCTGCAGAAACTTGTTTGGGAGYATGCTGGATGTCATGCTTTAATACTTTGCCCTGAATAATGGCAAGAGAGATGCTGGAGAGATCCTTTTTCATATAAGACTCTCTACATAGTCATTCATGTACTAGATCTAGGGTTAGATTTTCAGTCAGTGCAAATCAGCATTGCACCAGTGATGTTAGCAGAGCAGCATGAGGTTACACCATTTAACAACTCACAGTTTATTCTCAGTTTCAAAGACAGAGCATCTTAAACAGGAGGCCCTATACCTCTGCGGCTGTCAGGGTTTAGCTACTCAGCTACAGAGAAAATAATGTTGGGCAAGTCTCCAAGAGATCTGTACGTGATGCATAAGCAGATAATTCAGAGTATGTGCAGAGGAAACATGGTCCTATCTGCACATGTTTATGTGCACCGGTCTGAAAGATTGCTCCTAGTCCTTTCGGTATAGGGATGAAGAAGAGATTTCCTTTACAAGGAAATGAAATTCCTGTGCAGAGGAAAAGAAATGTGATTTTTCAACTTACCCAACATTTCTGATGGATTCCAAGGTTGTTCTCCAAATTGCAAGGAAAACTGATTTGGTTATGGGGGGATATAGAGCTGACGAACTCATGAAGAGTGAACTGTGGAAAACCAGGATCAATCCACTTGCATAGAAAACTCACTGGCTACAGGACAGAGAGTTAAAAACAATTTGGAAGGTATTTTCAGTGGGTGTTATAGATGTCTCAGCTGCATTAGGGCGTCTCAGATATCTCTAGATGCCTTTTTTGGCACTTTACTGTCAGGCAGCAAGAGTCCTAGCSTTTCAATAGTGTTGACTATTAGTTAGTCAACTAAAGTTAGAAATAGCTTTCTGATTCCTTCAGTTTCATCAAAACAAAACAAAATCACTCCTCACCTTATCAGATCATTGGAAACAAGTGGAACCTAATATAGAATATTTAATTCTGCAGTAAACTACTTTCTTCATGCTTTTGGTTATCTCAATGCAGATAGGGAAATCCGGGTCAACCAAGCATCTGAAATCTGGATTTCTAGGCCCTCATTCACTTAGAGGATAATCCAAGAAATAGAACTGATATGGAAACGTCAAGAGCTATTAAGGAACTGTGTAAAATCTGCTATATTCTAGTATGAAATTCTGGATAGAGCTAGAGAAAGATCAAACATTGCAAACCATCAAAAAGAATGAGATTTAATGGAACAGAATTATTTATTTTGATTTAAGGTTAGTTATCCAAGATGGAAACGTGAGAGTCCTCTGCAGAAGCAGGTTTCGGCACAGAGTATGCTGAGCTAAGCCACAACCGATTCCAAAAGAACTTTTGCAATTAAGCCCGTGTTACCCACCTAGGTGCAAGCCAAATCAGAATTAGTGATGACTTCCCAGGGGTTACTGCTGATGTACAGCCAGGTAAATATGATCTGTGTATGTGGATAGACCATCTGTTTACCCTTTGACATTCCAGCCTACACAACCCACTTACCAGCAGGCCAGTTGGAGGAGTTAGGCTGGCCTTCAGCATGCATCCAGGACATGAAGTGAATTGATTTCCCTGGGACCATAGCAAAATAGCTGAAGATTTTGGCCAGAACTCCAGCCCATGTTACGTAAGCAGCACCAGGGGATGGAGCCTGCATTGATCGGGAGGATTCAGACAGGTTTATACCAGGAATCTGGAGAACCAAGATCAGAGCAGTTCTTGGAAATGTTTTTTTTTCTATTCATTGACAGTTTGCAAACAAATTTGTGACAGGGAAGATAGCCTTTGGCAAAGCAAAGCATTGTGGATTATCTGTGAACTCTTTTGAACTTGGCTTTTTCATTAAATATCATTAAGTATCATGTCATTTGGCATTTAAAGAAAAACACACAAAAAAATAGAAATAATTTCAATTTTCGAGAATTTTTGCTCAGAAAGTCCTTTCTACCCCCAGGAAACAATTAACTAAGTGAACATTAGTTTGGGAAATACCAATCYGCATTTCAGGATGCATATTCTGCCTTCCTAGCCTTCCGCTTCCCCCAGAAAACATTTTTTGGAGTGAAATATTGCTCAGCTGTAGTATTAATTCCCTACTCCTAATCTAAGCATTCAGAGAGACACCAATTTTCCAGCTCTCTTTCTGAAAGGAGGAGCTCTGTACAGAGTCGCTATGATGCAACCTAATAAATTACAGGCTGGGAAATAACTGGGACTAATTTCTTTAGCTCATCCTCTCCCTCCAAAATACCAAGTGTCAATGGATGACGTCAAGTCTGCATGCTAGTTTTCAGTTTGGCTCACTGAGCTGCTGTGGTCCAGTAACACCTTGGCTCCTCCAGGAGCTTTCACACCTTTGTGCACTTGACCTTTTCATTACAAGACTTGGCCCCATTTTTTTTTTTTTTCTTTTTTTNTTTTTTTTTTTTTTTTTTTTTTTTTTTTTTTTTTTTTAGCATTGTGCTCATTGAATGAAAATAAACCCTAATGCCAGGAAGCTGCCACTGAAAGGATTGGGTAAATAAAATTTGTATAAAAAAAGATACTTCTGACAAGCTGTTAGCATTCTTGGGAGCTTTAGAGGTTCCTTCCACATTGGGAAGCAGATGTTTCAGAACATCTGCTGCACACAAATGCAACAAGGATGTCAAGACCCCAGCCTGCTATTGTCCTGCAGAAAACAGGGTAAGATTGCAGGTAAACAAGAAAAAGGTGGTAGGAAAAACAGTTGTTCATCTGAAAGCTTCCAGCTTGGCTCAGGAATTGTGCTGAAGGTCATGATTGCTCTTCTCTGCACCAGGCTTGGTGACAGGTAGTCATTTGTTACAAGGGATCAGAGGTAGCTGGCTCAGATGCCAACCACATCCTTGCCTTGCGTGCCGCTGGCACTGAAATTCGATGTGCCTTAGCCGTGCTAGCCCAGCTGGCTGGTTGCTTCCTTCAGACATTTGACTCAGCTAAATGTTCTTGCTAGGACCAGCCAAGAAAGAATGCCCTCAAACCGCACATGTATGCCAAGTGAGCATTTTTAGTTTGTCTTCTTTTCCCCCCCTGCCCCCTAAATTGACAGCAATGGCTTCTCCAGCCATTTCAATTGTTTTCATTCATTTTCATTTCCTGGATGATCATAGCTAGATATTCTTGCTTCAGAAAAAATGTAATAGTAATAATACTCCCTTTCCCCCCCCTTCCTCCCCAAACCACACACACTAGCACACAAAATTGGCAGATGGTGTTTTGCTTCGGGTTTGCCTTTTTTTTTTTCAAACTCAAGCCAAAGCTTGGAATGCAGTTTTACATTATTACTAGTCACATTAGCATCAAGAAATAACAGCTGAAATGAAGACCCCGTCGAGAGAAGCTTTGAACATCGAGAGGAACATATTCCAGTCACTTGCTTTGTGTAGCTCTAACAATGTCACCAAGGGTTGTGCTCTTTTGTTCGATGTGAAAACACTGCATACGTGGATCCTGTGATCTGAACTCTAACTTGCTGTGGGTAACATCCTGTCTTGTTTTYGATCTACCAAATACTTCCATTGCTGCAGTAATGTTTTGTAACCTCTGGCAGAAACAGGGCTTTAGAGATGACAAAGTGCTCATAAACTGGGCGTCTGGGACCACCAGCTTCCACTACGAACGGAGACCATCGGTGGACGGGTTAAAATGTCACTTTGGGAATGCTGAGGAGGAGAGGGATACAGTTTGAAAGCTTTCTTCGTGAGCTGAACAAAACGGCCAAGAACAAGTTGCACTTAATCCCTTGCTAATCAGTCCTATCTCATGTACTTGGCTGCATCCTCCAGAGTTAAAGTAGTCTTAAAATTGACTTCCTTCTGAAAGCTCATGAGTGCCATCAAAATGTCAGTCGTAAAAACACTAAAGAATTGCACTGAAGTTTTTCTTTGCAATTATTCTTGCAATTGTCACATTTCTCAGCTGAGTGACATGGCTCTGTAACAGCCTCCTTTTATTTTTCAGCAGGAGAAAATTCATGTGAAAGTGAACTTTCAAGGCCTGAAGGCTTAAACACTGGTAGGATGTTCAAAACAGTTCCTAGGACGATCTCATGGCTAAAAACACATCGGGAGATGTTTATTTGTATACAAAGAAGAATAAAATGGTCATGAATATTCCAAAACAGTGACTCTTCCACTTACAGCCACTTTTTCTAAGTAAAGGTCTGATCCAAAGTCTGTGGCCAAATAGAAAATTCTTGATTGATCTCAGTGGGCTCTGGGGTCTCTTTGGGGCCAAATTCTTGGTTCCTACAGAATAAGTGATTTCACTGCAGTTACGCTTATTTGCATTAGATACGAATCTGACCCCCCCCAATTTCAGTGGAGTAATGCTACCCTGCACAGGTTGAAAAATCTCATTTGCTGTCCTCTCTATCAAATATTTTAATGAACATAATATAATCAGACAAATTTCCAGCTTTGACCAGATGAGTAGTAGATTTGGCCATCTAGTCAGGCTGATAGCTGGGAGGTAGGGAAGAATGCGTTACTTTGGTAAGCAGTGGTGAAGGGAAAGGAGAGAGAACTTCCCAAGGGCTGAGCTACTTTATGTGACCTGGAAACATGTGTTCTACTTTGAGCGCAACCAGGAGGTTCCTGTTTTCCCACTGAAGATCTGGAAAACTTGTTTGCCCAGATACTGGTTATAGCATATCACTGCAAAGCCAGACCGGTGCAGCCACTGCCACAACTCCTGACAGGGCGGGTGGAATTCATTCAAATTTTTGTAATGTAAATGTCTCCACATGAGCGAATTGCTGAGAGCATCTTCTATGGCAATTTGGTCAAGAAATGATATAAAGGTTTAGGTCTGTATTTCCCCCTCCTGATTTTTAGCTGCAGGAACAGCAGATGACCTGATGACTGTGGTTTGAGGATCCACTGTGTGCTTTGGAAACAGCTGAACTTCAAGACATCTAGACACCATGATAGGACTCCAGATAGAAGCACAGCAGCCCCTAATTTAGCAGCTAAAATGGTGGGAATAGTGGACACTGCTGAGGTGGCAACCGGAGATAACGACATGCTTTGGGGAAATAACCCTCCGGAGTGTGCCTGGCTACATTCTTGACACTTTTTTTGCCACTGGTGTGGTTCAGGGAAGGAGGATTAGATGAGAGCGTCTGTCCTAGAGATGCCTGGGCATCTTTTGCTGTGGCATATATTCAGTTGTGTTGACGTGGCACCTAATGCTGAAATAATTGTATGTATCCTGGTGTCCAGAAATAATCTCCGATGGGGTTGTCACATGGCAAAAAAGCCTGTGGCTGCAAGGACATCAGTCCAGATGTGAAGAAGCTGTGTTGGTTCCAGCAGCTAACTTTAGCCTAACCTCATGAAAACAAAAATGCTCTTGAGAGGACAAGGTTTTTGTTGGCTCTGTCAAGCCTAAAGACATCCCAGTAAGCAGGTCAGGCTTAGCCATCATTATGGGAACCTTGGGTCTGATCCAGAGCCTACTAAGTCAAAGGGAATCTATCCCTTGACTCCAGCAAGGCTTGGGTCTGACCCACTGGGTACAGGAGCAAAGACCTTTGTCCATGAGGGAAAACATTGTTTTCCTCTGATTCTCCAGTGTATAACAATTTTAGAGCTCCTGCTTTTTAATTTCTCTCTCCCCTCCACCTTTTTTTTTTTCTTGTTTTTTCTCTCTCTCTTCTTTGGCAGCAGCTGGTCTGGAAAAGTTAGAGGAGAAACATGATCAGGCTGTTTTCTTCAGTTGTAAGCTGCCTTCAGCATTGTCTCGAGTAATTGGGCTGCTGTTTGTTAACCATCATTACCTATTTCAAGTGGAATTGTTATCTGGAGCTCCAGGTTCATCAGGCAAACTGGTGCAGTGCAACAGAGATACTGTTTTTTATTTRATTGCTGTTTTTATTGCACTTTTACAGGCAATGTGGGTGAAGACCAGGCCMAAGTCACTGCAGGTGTTCCACCAAAGTCCATAGCTGGAGGCCAGCTGCAGATTATCACCTCCTGGGGTGAGGAACTAGTGCTTCAGAGCAATGTCACTGACTCCTTGTTCGTCCCACGCTTTCCTCAGCATCTGATACACAGAACTGCATCTGGAGCTTTTTGCTGGGGTCCTGATATTCTCTGATTGTCTGGACGGGAGATATCACAGTGTGGCATAGCTCATATCTGGGAATAGCTCTTAAGTTTCCTTTCTGAACACCACTGAACCTTAACTCCATTTTGCCCCTATATTATCATGGCCTATACCTGGATGAAGGAATAGTGAAGCAGCCAAGAGGTCTCACCTTGAAATCCCTCATATACCCGAGTCCCTTAGAGGCACTGCCTTTAGCATCTTTGCAACGAACCCTCACCATGTTCCCTCTGCTCCTAACCAACCTGTAGGACAGGTGAAAGATGAGGATTATTCTTGCAAGTAGGGAAATGCAAAAATTAAGGGCTCTACTAAGTTATGCATACATAGGAATCCTGTGTCATTAGAGATGCCTTAGAGACAACTGCAACATGGGATGGAAGATATGACTGAAGACTTGCAGGAGACCTGCATCCTCCCGTGGTAGCACCTGGGGGCCACACAAGATACCCCGTGTTACCTCAAAGCTGCACAGAGAGCCTCTGCCGGTGCAGGAAATTGCATCTGAATCTTCTAAGTTACAACACTTCATCGTTGTCTTTATATGGTTACAGTTAACACTGCCAACTCAGATCTAGCCTTGAGAGCCACCAAAGGTCCTCCATCCAAATCTAGACATCCCGTTTCATTTATGATACCAAGTTCAATTGACTTAACCTGACACATCGTAACTGGTTGGTTAACTTTCTTTTGGATCCATTGGCAAAAAAAGAGGCAGTTTCAGAGCTCGCTGAAGGATTAATAACACTCTGTTAGGATTCTTCTGCTTTCAGGAGGAAGAAAGTACACTGAAAGTACCTTTCAGTCTTTTTCCATTTGAAAGGAAACTTGAACAACTAGTTCTAGTGCAGATGCCTATTTTAGAACGGGTGAGTCCCAGCAAACATGTCAAGACCCCTCGAATTTGTAGTTTTCCTATTGCCGATTACATGACATAGATCTATAGCAAAGTAACCCCGTATCTGAGTGTATGTTAAGAGACCTTGTATCACCACCCCCAGGGCTACTTGAAACATTGACTTCTATCCCCAGGGCATGAGAAATTATGGAAGTAGCCCTGCAACCTGACTCATTTCCTTCTTTAAAAGGGCTCCTCAGGAAACAATCCTGGAAATATCTCTGTGGAATTTACAGTCCTTCATGCATCCAGGCTCGAGTCCTCCTGCTGAGCCATGCTTGAGCTGAATAAAACATGTCCTTAGGCTTTTTTTTTTTTTTTCACACTTGATTGCTTGCAAAGCGGCTTTTAGCAGCTGCACACACTCACCCCGACCTCTTCTTCACTTGCTACATGAGGTCCTGGGTCTGAACAATGTAGAGCCTAACGAAATCAGTGCATGAAGCCTTTGGTTTCATAAGTGACATAGCTGAGTAACTGCAATGACACAACAAGGTCTTTTTACTGAGCCACCATGTAATAGAAGGCTTGGTCATGTGGACGTTTCCCTGACATCCAAGCTTGTGGACATCCTCAAAGCTTCAAGGGGTTTGGCCTACACACTCTGCAAATCCACTGGGTAGAGAAGTAACAGAGACTGTAGGACCCTCATTCCCATCCCCATCTTGTTATCTATTTTTTGCAGATTTACCACTCTATAATGTCTCTCCACTGACTGCTGTGCCTAAAACAACTTTGTCAGTGGTCTCCTGACTCAGTCAGAGGACTGGAAACCCCAACGCAAATCCCTCATCTATTAGCAGAGATAAAACAGGATTTTGACGTTTTTTTGACAGGATTTGAATGTTTTCTGCAAGTTGAGTGCTGAGCCCATTGTGTAACAGGAGTCTCCAAGCCGTCTCTCTCCACCTATCTGGAATGGGCATTGCCTATGGACGTGAAGGAGATGTTTGATGGAGCAGAGAGGAGAAGCCAGGCTGAATGGACTCACCAACAAGTAACAAAGTCCTTTTTACCTCTTGACTAATTAATATTTATTATTTGATGGATTTTTCTCAGAAAAGCTACCTGGGAAATCAAATGTGTGCACACAGGCAGCATTAAGTGGCTGTCAGCTGACAGTCTAATCAGTGCGYCTGATCAGACATACTCACTAACTCTGGGGACCTGCTCTGGGCTGGTGACATTCCCCCTTTTGCAGAGCACTATGGCAACGCCAGTGCTTTCGGCTTCAGTTCCTCCTGGATGCTTCTCACTCCTCTGGGTTACACTAGGCTCAAGCTTGAAACATGGAACCGACTATGAAAGATGATTATTCGCCTGATCTGTTTTAATGCAAACTCAATCCTACCTATTCCCTCGGATGCTGAAGCAGATTGCATAATGCTTCTGATTTAGAAACAGAATTTGGCTTGAGAACTTCCTGCTATACTTGAAGGATCTGTGGGACAGAGTAACCTCTGAGAAGGGAGAAGTCCAGCAGAACAATGGCTGGAAAGAGCCTGGGATAATCACGGCGCTGGATTTCTGAGTTAATTTGTTATAACTGGATTTCTGAGTTTATATGTTATAACATGTCATGACAAAAGTAGGACAAGCAGTTGAGACTGGTTATGTTACAATGAGCACTGCAAGGAAAGACATTTCACTTTAGCTGTGACTCCAGAGCAGACTTTTTGGATGAAATATGAAAGTCAGCATGGCCTGGAAACTAAGGCAACAAATTGGTACTCAGGAAGCTAAAGTATGTATCTAGTTTATAAGAGTTTTAAGACCAGAAAAGTCTTAAATCTGATATGGAAAGCATGGGCTAGAAATAAAAATTATTTCCCTTCTCCTGAATCCAATAACAGGTGCTTGCCTTCGGAACTTCTTCCAGAAAGTCATTCAGTCCTGAAGCAGGGGAGCTGCTTTTTCCCTCAACAGATTGTTCCAGCAGTAAATCACCATCATTTCTTAAAGGTGCTCCATTTCACAGATGAATTAATTTAGCTTCACATTCCAAACACTGTGATTTATTAGAACTTTTTCTGCTAGGTTGAAGAGGCCTTTAAAATTCAGTGTACTTTTTTGGACTACCTATGCATAAGCTTAGTAGGATATGATTTTGAACAATAAATGTCAATTATGCACTCTTTCCTGTGCTACAGAGGGATACATTTCTCTCCCTTTCTCTGTCTGCCTATGGAAAGGCACCTAGTGGTGATGCAACATGTAGAATATATGAGATGTCTGCATGGATCTGGAATATATGACACAGGTCCTACAGAAGACCTCAGGTCTTTTGGGCTGGCAGCTGCAGTCCAGGTAGGGTACCCTGGGTCATCTCAAATGGTACCAGGCACCTCTGTCTAAGTAACCAAACCCTTCTCTTAACTCTCATGGAGACATGGACATTTTGGCTACTTTGTTTTTTCTTTTGGTTAATTTAATTTAATTCAAATGTCAGAATCTGAATCTGAATCCAGCTGCAGGTGCCATTGTGAAAAGTTTAGCATTGACTCTGTGTCCTTACTAGATCTCTGACCTTGTTCCTCCAGCCATCTGTGTATTTCTGGAAGACACACCAGGCAGCAAACAAATATACTAAAATAATATTCCTAGCTACAACAAATAGCCCTTCTAAGTTGTCATTGCTAAATGATACGGGATTCTTGAAATGAAAAAAAAATCATATCTTCTTGATAAAATCTACAACTAGAACAACTTTGTCACAGGGTGCCCATGAGTAAAGGATTCTTTAATTTCATTTTTTAAAGACTGTAAATTTCTGCTTGTACCTCATTACAAAAGCATTAAAAAAAATTACATTTATTCTGGCCCAGTGAAGCATGATGTCATGTCATAAAATCACAATTTTCTGATGTCCTGGAATCTCTAAAATTGCTTGTGGTTCCTAGATGATATTCCCTGTAAAGGTAGGAGTTTTTGTTGTTTTCTTTTCTGTTTTGTTGTTTTGAGGTTCTAGATGGCAGTAGGCTTGCTTTTTTAAATGAAAAACTTATTATTTTCTCAAATTCAGAAGAAACCTTGAGTTTAGTAAGTACCCCTTGATCAGGACCTTACATCACATTGGAAGTAATTCTGGAGAAAACCACACAAGACTGAGACTGGATATGTCCAGGTTGAAATCAATTAGAGTTTATGATAGTTTGGGTTCATTAGCAGGCAGAAGAGTAACCCATGGGGCAATTCTGCTTTTCAAGTACTGTTGTCATCACCAGGTGCTATATCCTGGACATATAAAAAGCCAGGGAGTACACATTATAAGCATGAAAGATCTGCTGAGTATAAAAACCAATACATCCTCCCATATACAGAAGTGTGGAAGTTAAGTAGATCAATCATTTTGTGTGTCTCCTGAGAGAAGATCAAGAGACTTGGTTTGTGGTTAAAAAAGGCTTTCATTAGGTATGATATTACAAATGCTAAGTTCAGTTATGTCCTGGAATCTCCTTCTCTGGCACTGTTTAAAGACAGGTCAGAGACGCATGTGTTAGAAGTAATTATCCTGCCTCAGAGAATAGAGCTGGATGAGGTGATTTTAGAAGGTCCCTTCCAGCCCTAAATTTCTGTGATTATTTTATTCCTGTCTTCCTGAGATTTGGGTTGGAGTCTGTTGTTAGAGAATGACTTAACCTACTATTTAAGGACCATATAAGTTGCATCTTGACCAACATCATAATATTGTAGTTCTTGAACTTCCTTGGATGTACCAGAAAGTTATGTGCACTGTTGCCTGGATAGTCTAATCCTAGATGTCTTACTATTTATAGCTGTCTCTTCTACACCTCCTGTCATTTACTGTCAGCTGATTATCAGCCAAGTGGTTATCATTTAAGGCTAGAACAGGCTTTTTTCTTCACCCTCCTCCAAAACTACATTCCCATTCATTAGACATTAATCTGCAATTTTGGCTCACTTAGTCTGTAAGATTAGCCAGGAAAAGTCAAAATTCTCTTATGATCTTCCAGGTTTTTCTCCTGGATGAATTTTTATAGGAAATCATGAAAGAAGAAATATAAGATTGTAATCATACCAGGGGATCTCAAAAAGATGTGTAGTATTGACTTAAGATTCTGCATTTAATGGCTAGCAGCAGAACTCAACAATAGTACATGTGGGTTTTTTTTCTCCCTGCTTTCATCTGGAGTAAATTTACTAGTTTGAATGTATAGATTTTTGCTCCTTCGAGTAGGGTACGAGTCAGAGTTCTGAAATAGGATACTCTTTGCAACGTTGTCTTCAGATGCTCATGGATGGTTTCAGCCCAAATGTCTGCATTACAAAAATGCCTAACTGAAGATTTAGCAGGTCAACTGTCTCCTCTTCTGTCACCTGGGTTTGGGAAGGAGAAGTTAAGCAGGAAAATAAGTAAAATCAAGGGAGAATTTCATTGGCAGACTAGGCTAGTGGTTAGGCTGTGTTGGTTTTTTTGGGGACTATGATGGTCTATATCTTGTGACTATGTGCAGCTCCCACCTCTTCAATCTAGAAGCCTATGTCAGAGCTGGTAATGTCATTTACTCCCGTGTATAATCATATCTAGCTCTAACTTGAATAAATGTCTGGCTATTACAGAAATATTTCTATGACACAACCTGTACCAGCACCTAATTTTTGTGATTTTCTTCTAATTCCAGCCTGTAGATATGAAATGCCAGGTTATACCTACTTCTCTCTGTAGCAATGGTATCTCTCAGTTTACAAAACTCTCTTCCTAGTCTAGTGTTTGTTTTTTTCTTTGATAAATATACAGGGAGCAGTTACATCCTGCCTCAGTCTTCCTCTGCTGAACTAAACAAACTGATCTTTTCCCATTCTCCTGAGAAATATAACCTTTTTCCCAGTTACTACATGAGTAAGGGTAACAGAAGTAACTTAGATAATAGTTCCTAATCTATTTGCTTCAGATGATCTTTGTAGAAAACTTTGAGATTTATCTCACTTGGGCAGTCAGCCATATAGTTTTTAAAAAGTGATTATCTGTATAATTGTTTTCTCTGAGTTATTCATCTTTGTGCACAGATATATTTACATATAAGCATTTCCATATCCATGTATCATTGCAAAGTTCTTGGTGTGGATATGGACACCCAGTACAACCTGATCTCTTCCATTTGCCTGCTGGAAGCCAGAGGGCTGATGTCACACCAGGATGCACATTCTTTTCAAGCTGAGCTGTCTAGAAAACATGAAAAACCTTGGGAGGTAAAGCCAACTACAGTTCTCAAGACAACTACATGGCACTTTCTGTTACAAAAGGATCTTGGCAGTTGTAGTGTATCTTATTACTTATTATTTGCAGGCACTATCTGTACTCAGGCATTTCGAATGGCAACCTTTGCTCTCATGAACCCACATACCAGAGTTAACTCAGCAGACGTCACGAGAAAACAACTTGTCAATCATGGTGAAGAGCGTGAAAAGATTTTTAAAGGTCAAACCCAGAGTTCCTGCAAACATCCTGAAGTTTTCAGATACAGGTTCCTCTTCTACTGAGTTAAAAAGCTTTAAATATGACTCAGGTAGGTTTTAGTTGCCATAGTTTACACGTACACTCCAGCCTCCCCTTCCTCAGCTATCCCTGATCTCAACTCAGTTCTGCCATTTGTAGCCTGAATGTCTTTTCAGTCCTTTCTATTTTCCTTGACTGGGGTGGCTAAAAGCTTAGTTCCTATCTACATCCCATCAACAGCCAGAAACTAGGAAGAGGTGCCTATATTCCTGAGGACCTAGTGTAGTTTGGCGGACTTGGAGCAACCTCAAGATAACTCAACAGCAATAAYTCCAGCACAAAAGCTATAGCTACCTTCATTAATAAGCTAATGGAGTGGTTTTCAAGAGTGGCCTGGACATCTGCAGTGAACTCTGAACTACCTCTAAGGAATCAGCGTAAGCAAATCCTGTTCTTAATGGACTTGGATTATCTATTTAGGTTTCATTCTTCTCATGGGAAATGCTAGGAAGTTTTAAAATTGGAAAGACTGAAAACTGCTGGTGGTGTTTAGAACTCCCCCACAGAAAGTGGGACTCTGAGGTACAAGCCCACCCTCCGGTCAAAGGGATTGAAGCCTCTCAATTTTTGTGGAATTTAACTTCTAGGCTCTAGACTCTCCTGCACAGCAGCACCTTCTTCCCTACATGCCAAACCTGGAAGGGACTGCAGGAAAGAACAGACAATTCATGAAGCCTGAAGGGGAACAAGTATGAGTAAGCAGGGTTTTAATGTAGTTGATAGGACACTCGTTGGGGTAACGTGTCTCCTGGGTGGAAGTGCTCGCTGTGATGACATGGTATCACCACCCTGACAGTGCTCCTAACCGAAGTAAGCAGAAAGTCCTTCACATTCCTGGAAATACAAGTTTTAGATGCCTTCTCTTAAGAGAGGTCTTCAAGTTTTAGTTTCTAATTAGAGACACCTGTCAACATAACTCTGACTCAAGCCTTTAGGACCCAGAGAGTGATGGGATTTTAGGTAAGTCAGTCCTTTGCATGTAATTTCCTTCTATCTCTACCCCTTTGACACAGGGGTCTTTCAGACTGGCCATTTAAGCCATCAAGCTTTGCACAAGAAACCCAGACACTCATCTTGGAGCAGGTTCATAAACCCAGGCAGTAAACCATCTCAGATATGGCACCAGAGGTTATATGAACATTACGTTGGTATCTCAGATTGGTTTGGGGGCAAATTCCCACATCCAAGTGGAGACCATCACTTACACCCTTATTGCATGGAGGGGCAAACCAGTTTGAGTGCAAACCAGCTTGCAGCCTGGAAAGCCAGCTTGCTTCCCCAGACCAGAGTTGGGGGGTGAGTCAACAGATAGGCAGCGTGGATGACCAGGGATTTTGGGCTGTGATGTGGGCTCCGTCCTTGATTGAATGTGCTTCATCCCCCTCAAAAAAAGAATCTGGGGGAAACTTCGCAAAAAGGGACAACTTTTCCATTGTTATTTAAAGAGTCAAAGCAGTTTTTGCTTGCCTTTGTCTTGTGAAATCAGCTGAGGGAGAGCCAACCTTCTACAGATGTGTGGCTGTTTTGAATACTCACATACTGCATTGAGAACTGCATCTTGCTCTGGTCTCCTGGGTCAAGAGAGGGCCAGATTGAAGGGTGGAGTGAGGGATTTTCATGTCTTGGTTCTATAACTGGTAATTAAATAAAGCTTGTCAGCAGATATATTTCTGGAGCCACCCAGAATTTGATCTCTGCCTTTCCACAAACAGCAAGTTCTGAGCATGTTGGACGGGGACACAGACTACATGGTCCTCTTCCCCCCTCTCCCTCTGGCCTTCTGAGCAGTAACTTCTTATCCCTGTATTTCAAAATCCCCAGTTATAAAGACAGGATAATGACACTGAACTCCCTTGTAAAGTGTTTTGAATCTACTGATGAAAAGCCAGGTATTAATAACAAGTGTTAACATTATTACTGCACAAAGGAGTTTTCCAAAAAGTGTCCAAAGATTTATGTCTACTTAGGCTTCATCAACTTTTATTCTAGACTCGCCAGTACATAGTTTGGCTTCACTTATACTGTAATTCAGACCCCTCTTGCCCTTTTAAACTAGTCAGCTGTTTAAAACTTTTTCAAACCTCTACTATAAACCCATACCTGGAAAGCCTCCATGCCAGCATCTTTTTTAGAAGAATCATTGCCACTTCATCAGCTGCTATTGATCTCAACCTGGTGACGTCTTTGTTTTTCTCTTCCCTGAGGATGTTATTTATGCCATCCAGTTCATTAAATAAATTGAATAGCCAGTACTGGGAGACCATTGCCCTGCCAGTTCTGAGAATGTGTTCCTTGTTGCGTCTCTGTCCCAGAAACCACTGACCAAAGGGCAGAAACCCAGAACATGTGTATTAAATTATCTGCCTGCTTCGCATAATCCCAATAAGCATTGTTCTCCTTTGTCTAGCATACTTCATCCCTGCCAAAGCCCAACAGACCTAATTTAGATTTACTATTGCTACTATTATTATTATCATCATCATTATCATTATTATTATCATTGTTATTCTCTTGGATAAGTTTTATTGAACAATTTATGAAGGCAATTGTGTGCTGTGTGCATCAGGACATCCTCATGCTACAGGGTGAGAGGACTGTGATCCATCTGCAGCTGATCTTTGTGGATCCTGGAGCCAAAACACCACTGAGCAACCGGGAAGGGTTTAGAGAGTAGCAACATCATTAAGGAGAACCTGGATGCTGGGAATAACTGAAAGAGCTGTGTATCTCAGTATCTCAGGCTGGATTAGAGTATACAAAGGACTCATCAGTGGCTGGATAGCAAGAGGTTTGTAGTTCAGTTGACCCAGTCTTGTAGACACACAGACACACAAAGTGTTTGCTTACAAAGGTTATTTGCAAGCTGCAGTGGTCCCCAAAATATTAAGAATATCCTTGCCATGTTCCCAACCAGGGCGCCTAATAGGTGTTCCTTAGATGTTAGCAAATCTGTCATCAATTAACAGCCATATATTGATATACATTGCAAAGTGGTTTAGATATAAAAGAAATCATGTCTAAAATGAACCAGATTCTGGCTACAGGACTGTGAAGCCACTGACTGTTTTTTTTCTGAGAATAGGACAGCGCTATGTTCTTTTCTTGCCATCTGCAGGTAAGTTCAAGACTGTTGGAGAAGTGGAGCTTGGAGGACCATCCAGTAGCCACTGTGGTTCACCCAAATGTTGCCTGCTGTAGAAAAAAAAAAAAAAAGGGTTCCTCAGGGCAGGCAGTGCTTATTTCATGGTACTGTCTTTGGTGAACATCACTACAAAGTGATGCTCATAATCTCATGCAAATCTGAACTTCTTCTGAAAGGAGTAGCCCCAAAGTACTCCTCACTCTCTGCA
Source organism: Phoebastria nigripes (assembly GCA_035582835.1). NCBI lineage: Eukaryota > Metazoa > Chordata > Aves > Procellariiformes > Diomedeidae > Phoebastria > Phoebastria nigripes. The sequence goes on from JAYKAV010000755.1 coordinate 563,042, forward strand.
ACCTCTCACTTTCAGCACCTCTTTTCAGCTAGCCTTACAACACTATTAGATCATGATCTGCAGGAGGAAGCAGATCCAGCTGAAAATTTATCCCAGAAAAGAAAAAAAAAAGGTCACAATTCACCACGCAGGCACAAAATGACTCAAGCTGACAGGAACAAGATGTCCCCTTTCACGAGGCAGGTCTCAAGACAGATTGAATTTCTGTTTAGCTGTGACCTTCATTCTGACTTTTATTTGGGTCCCAGCAAGGATTTGAGAGGACCCCCTTAGGGTCATGTAAGTGGTGGTTACCTTAGTTCACAGCCAGTTCTCCCACCCTGGTAATCAAGTATATCTCAAGTATATACGAGCCTGGGATTGTCTGGCTTTTTGGGTATTTTCATATTCACCCTCTTGCTTTACTTTAAAATTTTTTTAAGCAAGTATTGTTTGAAAATAGGCTGCAATGGTTCTGGCACTTTGATTCACAAGAATTAATTTGACAAGCTTAGGTTTTGTTTTTAGTTTTTGCTTGTGTAACGATGATGGCTTCTTTTTCTGCTTGGCAAAGTCTATTTCGCTTGCAAGAGGCCATGTACCATCCACCGATGAGAAAAGCCCAAGTGCTGAAACCACAAGTCCAGTTGCTTCAGCAGCTGCTTACATGGAAATGAGTCCTGTGCCCAAGTGAGATCCTGCGTTGTATGGGCAGAATTTGAGTACTGTTAAAATGGAGCGTGACTAATTTAGAAAAGGGATGGATGCCGCAGTGCCTGTCAGCTCAGTCTAAACTGAGCAACAGCTCTTCTTGTACAGAGTTACTGTCACACATGCTTACGTGGCAAACTCTTATGGATGAGCTTGATGGGACTTCAGTATGCAATGCTTCATCTTGGAAACAGGTGGAAAAGGAGAAAAATCACTCGGGATTCATCTGTAGACTAAATGTGTGTGTCTACATACCAGCATCATCACATGAGCTTAGTGGATAAGCTCCCATGACAGAAAGCAGCGAGCGGCACAGCTCTTCAGTTGACTAAATAAACTGAGTTCCATCCCTCAGATTTAGAAAATGGAGAAAAAACCCCAAAACATTATGAGTGGAAGATGAGAGATCTCTGCAGATGACAGCTGATCTGAAAGAAAACATCCAGATTTAGGAAATTCCTACACAACAAAATTGTGACCCCCTTCCCCCTTCTTTTTGGTAATTCAAACYTAGAATGAGTAGCAGGATCCAAAAAACTCTTCTCTTTCCTCTTATTTTCTTTACCCTCTGACTTCCCAACTGCATCCAGGGTGTCTAACTGAAATTCATCTTGATTCAGCTCTGTTTAGAAGGCACTGCTCCATCCCAAGCAGATTAACATGAAGGCCATCCATTTCCTTGCAGAAAGGTACCTCGATCTTTACGACAGTCACAACACTGACCTCTCTCCTGTGGTTGAGGCTAAGTGCTATGGGGCACACACCGGTTCGATCTTAACAAGCAAAGAAGGGCAAACTGTCTCACTTTCCTCCTCATCAACCACTCAATAAAAATCTACTCGTGACTGTACAAGCTGGAGCAGGGTGTGTGCATGGCTCTTTCCATGTATAATTAATCAGTGTCAGTGCTCACCTGAGCACCTGAAATTGCCCAAAAATGTGTGATCACGGCCCCCTGATGGTGCCAGAAGCAATGATCCCTTTAGTGCTTGTTCAGTGGAGCATGTGGTTCTCCATCAGGTTCATGCCACCCCCAAACAGGGAGTGTGGGACGTGACAATTTGCCCAGGTGCCTGGCTGTCAGGAAAAAAAAGTGAATATTGATGAAGGGACTTCCTTTCTGCATCAGGATTCAGCTCCACAGTCAGATCATTGAGTTTTGTTTTTAAAACACTCGTGATTCCCAGATGAAATGATGGCATTGGACCCACTGACCATGGTGTTAAGCCATCCGGCAGGGTATATGGAAGCAACAGACCTGACTGTGAACAAGCTGAGACTGGAAATTAGGTTTCCAGCCATTAGTGGTGTGAAGTTCTGAGGATTTATAGGGACAACGTGTCTATGTGTTTTAAAAAGGAGTATGAAAAGTCTATGGAAGGCACTGAATTAACTTGGTATTCGATATTTGTGATATGACTGTTTAAGCATCTGATTGGGTGAAGACTTTGAAGAGTGATATCATTGCTGTTTGTTAATCACATTTGCTTATCACATAGATTATCATATTAAATGCATTCCCCTGAACTTCCAGTGGTTCCCTTCAGGAGGCAGAAAAGGACTTGCATCCTCTTAATGGGTATCTTGGTTTGAAAGGAGAAGGACCTCTTTTTTTCTTCCCCTGAAGCATCCAAGAACTGCTACAGATAAACACAGGGTGCACTTAGTGGTATTAACATCTTGCAGATGCCTGATGAATGCTCCTTGCTTACACATTCCTCATCACACCAATAAGCAATCTGAAGTCAAGCAGGCATTTTCTCCCCAGATCAGATTGGCAGTAAAAATCGATTGTGGGTTTTTTTTTTTCTGTTAGTTAGTTTTCATTCTTTTGCCTTCCTTTTACCTCCCTCTGAGATGTAGTCTGGATCTTTGGATTACCTTTCATGTTCCAGAGGTTCTACACCTTGTAGCGAGCCATCACCAAGACCTGCAGCTCACTAGGTCTCTTCCTGCATCAAATGGGACTTTATGATAGGCCTACTATTTAAAAAAAAAAAAAAAAAAAAAGGATTTTATGAGAGATTTAAGGTTTGTCCTATGACAATAGGAGGCATGCTGTGGTTGATGGTGTAGGAGGAGTGTCTATAAATTAACTATCCATGATCTGCTTTAAACATCTACTCATATTCACTGCAGCTCCCTATAAACACTTATAAACATCTTTTAGAGACCCACTCCCCTGTGAGTTAAGGGAGGTCGGGAGGGAGATGCAACTACATTTTGGATGCTGGTCTTTGACCCATTATTTGTGAAGTAGGTCTCTGTCGTTTGTAAAGCAAGTCTGGTGGGAAGGTGGCCTCATGTCTGCACAGAGCTGTGGGAATCTTATGGCACTTCAGGATGGATTTAGGAGCTGGGCTGGAAAATAAGAGATCTAAATAAAGCTTGCAAGCTACATTGCACCTGTTGTTCAATCTGTGAGGCCAAGTCCACTTATCAGGCTCTATCAGATTTCTAGGAAATGATTAGGCTGCCTTGTCTTACAGCCCCTGATACTTAATGGAACAAGGAAATTAGTTTAAGGCAATTAGACAACATCCACAACCTACTCTCCCTGAAATGGCCTATAAATGGTTTTTAGATCGGCAGAGCCTGTTTTTTACCAAGTAATTTCTTATCACACTGGATGAATATCCCTGAATAGGATCATATTTTTACTTCCCTTTCAAAATATACAACAAATAATTTGCTCTCATTCACCTCAGAGAGGATCCTAAACTCTCAGCTCTTTAAAGAAGAAACCTGATAATTTTCAGGATTCGTTTCTTCTTTGCTAACTTTTTTTCAGAAATGTAATTGCAACACACTTCAAAGTGGAAGAACATCTTTAAAAAGGGCAAGTACATTTTTCTACACATTCTTCTAACCTCCAGACTGGTTTGTTTATTAGAGATTTTCCTGTGTCTAAAACTCCGCACAGCAGTAGGGACTCCAGCTTGATGTAGGCAATCAATGAACACTAAAAGCGTAAGGGAGCAAAAAAGAATTAGGTTTCATTTCCAGTTTTAGTGTGCTCCCCTTTCTACCTCCCTTATGTTTAAAACCAAATAAGAATAATAAAAAAGAATAACTATGTTTGGACTACAAACATTTATGGGGAAAAAAAATCTCCAATGCAATTCCCAGTTTTAACAGCACAGTTTACAATCATTTCATAGGGTGTTTGATGGTCATCATCTTTTCACAGGGACACAGCATCCTTTCTGTTGAAATAGGCAGCAAAAATGGTACTTCCATTGTTCGGTGGTAATGGTGTGAATCCCCAATGATGAAGCCATTCAAGTCCATGAATCATTTTGCATGAAAGTATTATTCTCATTTAGTGAATTCTGAAATAGAGATTTGGAAATTTCTATCCACGATTCGCTTTGAGCCATTATTAGCAGAAGAAATGGAGCTTTTGTCATTTTTTTGTGGGACAGAAACTGTGAGAAATTTCAATGAAAAATATCATACTGTTTTGTCTCAATAATTCAGTTGAAGAGAAACATTTTAACCTTCCTGAAATTGAAATACTCTAGTGTGACTTGTTGAAATGAAACTTTGTTTGGGGCTTTTTCATCATTAAACTCTGTTTCTCTGATGTGGTGTGTTAGAGCTAGAGTCTCCAAAGCAGTTTGAATCTTTTCCCTTTTGTAGAAGGAAGGCTTTATGGTCAGATTACATCTCTTGTCATGCACCAAGTAAAACTTTGTCAAAAGAATGCATGTCTTATAGTAAGCACATGGTGAGCAAAGTCTTCCAGGCAATTCATTCCACAAGAGTGAATGAGATTTTGAACTACAATTCCCATAAAGCAATGCATTAATAGGACAATACTATTGAACTGATTGGAAACGAAGTACCTCACACCAGATCAGCGAAACAAAAACATTCTGATATGATTTACCTAATAGACATTGATAGTACATTTACCATCTTCCTCAGGACATTTCAATTTTATGGGACCGCGTTTTCTGCCCAGAAATCACTTAGCTAGAAAAACCCTAACYCTCCCTATCCTTTTCAGCCTTTTCAGGGTTAAGCTCCCAGGAGAGACTATCAGTGTAGGAACTATATCTAACAGGCTATAGACACTATGGTTCTATATATGTTAGTTTTACGCACATACATATGTATATATTAAGTGCAGTACTATAGGACTTATAGATATACATTTGTACTGCATCTGGCATGAGGGGTTCACAATTCTGAATGGAAGCCATAAACATCTCAGTAAAATAATAATTAAATATTTAAAAAGTCAACTTCCTTCCTCTTTACAGCCAACAAGTTGCTCCTTATTCAATGAACTTGCTTTTGCACCAGGAATGGAGTTACTTAGGCAAGAAAAGGGATCGAAATTGGCCCCATATTCTCGGCCTTGGTCCCTTGAGTCTGAGGCTTGAAGCAGCTTTGAAAACTTTGGAAGCAGATGCCTTATGATGACGGGAAAAGATTCATGCCCTGATGCACCGGACAGCTACTGGAATACAGTGTCCACCTATGGCCACATGTGCAGGAGAGCAGCACAGCTGGGAACGTTCGCCAGACACCACGTCCCGGTCTAACTCGAGCCACTGTCAATCTGCCATGAGCTCAGGGAGGGGGAAAACAGCATCACCAGGAAGTTCCTCTCAGGTCACTTCATGCAAAAAAAAAGGGAGGCTGGGAAAGTGGACAAGGGGATCCTAGTTACAGCAGAGCGTCTGAAGTATTTCTCCTCGAGGCCTGCCAGGAGCGGGAGAAAGCGCTGTGTTTTGTTCCTATGCACAGAAGTGAGAGCGTATTGAGGCTTGGATTCCCCTCTTAAAACGTATGAAAGTTCTTGAAGAAAAAAACATACGCGCACACACAGAGCTGGCTGGCCCTTTTTTTCTAGGTACTGGAAGTCAGACTGTCATCTGTGTCAGATTTCCTCTTGGCATTGGAGCTGGCTGGCTCTCCCATCCAAGACTGCTAGCCAATGGCAACAGAAAATTTATCATGACTCGACTTCTAAATTGAGTTTGCCTCTTCTTTCTACTGCAGCCACAGCAGGCTTGGTCTGCTGGTTGTGAGCGGATTTGCAAACGACACCCAAAATGTTCCAGGACAGCAAATCTACACAAATAGGGCATACTTTCTTCTGTTTTTTCAACCCCAGAAATAATAATAATAATACCCTGGCTGATTTATAAATAGAAACTGGAGAACCCTTTGGAATTTACTCCATATCCGCTTCGACTGGATGGATGCAGGGTTAATTTTTGCTGGAGGCTAAAAATCTAGGAACATACCAGGAGTTGCAGCAAAGGAGAGGAAGAGGGGAGGAAGAGGGGGTCCTGGGTGGGGGAAGATATTTTTCTGCTCTGCCAGCTGCTGCTGCTGCCGTGGCTGCTAGTGCCTGGGAAGAGGGAATGGAGATTTGCCAGCCAAAGAGAAGGGAGGAGAGGAGCAGGGGAGAACGGGAGGTGCCCTGAGGAGATGTTCAAGGTGACAGCACCCAGAAGAAGGGGAGAAGAAGTCATTCCCAAATGTCTTGCTACAAGTCTATGCGTGCATGGCATATTCCCCAATATCAGGATCCCCTCTCTTTCTAGGGGAGGGGATGAGAGATGCAAGTGGGGAGAGAAGGAAGGAGGATGTTTGCATCCAAAGCAAAGGGCAACGTACTTGGTAAATAAGTTCTTGGGACATGTGGGGAGCAGGGTGATRTCTTACAGCGTGGGAGAGGTGTCAGTGCAAGGGGTGGGAGGAGAAGGAGGATCTTGCAGGTTCAAGCAGGGGACTGGGTAACAACATGCAGGGCCAGAGTGTCCTCCCTTCCTCTGCACCTCTGCAAGTCGTCCTGGTAAAAAAGGAGAGCAGTGGTGTTACGGGGATGACCGCAGAGACGGGAGGCTCTTGGACTCAGCTGCTGAGCTCCAGGACCTTCTCTGAGGCAGTCGAGAGGCAGGATGGACAAAATGCAGAAGGAGAGGCACAAGGTGCTGCCCAAGGTCATAAGAAAGGTCAGTGAAACCGAGCGGTATGCAATCACACCGACATTTAAACGCAAGGCCATGGTATTTAGTTCCCATGCATGACCCCCTCTCCTTCCCTTTCCCACTTAATTATGTGGTAAATAAAACATGTCAGGCCCTGCTTTCTGGCTCTGAGGCCAAGTTACACATCATGACTCATGTCCACACACAGAAACTCTTTCCCTCCCTTCCCTCCAAATAAGAAAATGGCCACATCCAGACTGCCCTTTGGGAACTGTCCCTGGCTCCTGCTACCTCTTGAGCAAGGGATCTTCACAAGTTCACAGAATCATGGCTGTGCCTGTGTCCAGGCTATGCCTGTTGTATTTGCTAATGGATGTGTAAGCACTATGTCTGTCTTTCCAGGATAGAAGGAGACAGTTGTATATGTGGTATCCCTGAGACAGTAACCCAATTATTTCAGCTCAAAGGTCTTTCAATGTTTCACAACAATGAATGAATGAATATCATTGTCCTTATTTTATGGGTGAAAGCCATCAAGGGTAAAGGGATTAAGAGACTCACTCAAACTATAAAAACTGTAATTGATGGAGCAATAACTAGGACTCACATCTCCAACCTCTTAGACAAATCTTTAGTTACTGAAGTATATAAGCACTTTTGCCAGCTCAGTGTTTTCCTCCCAGCTTCAATAAATATCCAGACTGAAATCACAAACTTCCTTTTTTTTTTTTTTTAAAATTGCTTCTCTGCCCACATCCTTCATATAAGTAGGGATGCATGTTCACATGGTTATATATGATTGAGAAAATTCCATATAGCAAGCTGTACATTATCTCTAAGTAACAAGTTGCCGGCATATTATCTAAAGCTTTAGTATATGCAGTCCAAATGCAGAGCATTTAAAATAATGGACCTTTCTTTATGCTTGCAACAGATGAGGAAGATGTGCACAATCCATTTCCGAGGGCTTAGCTGACACTTGGTAACCTGGTACGCAATAGTGGCAAAATGGTTGATGATGGGGAAAACAYGTCCAAAGCCAGCAAGGAGTAAATCATGGTCACCAAAATGATCTGCAGGAAGCCAATTTTTGGAATGTCTAAGATAGGGCAGAACTACAAAGCCAAGATTTTTGGGGAGTTTATGTGAATTATGAGAGATGAGAGCAAGAATGCAACTCTAAAATAAGTAATGAAACATGGGTTTCATTTGGAAGAATGTACATTGATTTTTATCTCTGTCTAGTTTGACTTCCCCCTGGATTATTCGTGGTCTGTTTCACAGCTTTCTCTGAACGTGTGTTGCAATGACAGGCCAACCGCAGAGATGCTCATGGGCACAAAACTACAGGAAATATCAAGAGAAGAGCATGTCCTCTCTGACAGCTCATGATACTGTCATTTATCTGGTTATTAAAGTTTTAATGTTATTTAAGTGACTCCCTTGCAAAAAGCTGGATTGTTTGGACTTCAGCTGGCCTGTGCCAGTTTAATCCAGCTGAGGAGGTTTTCTTCTTCTCAGTGTACTTGTCAAATATTTTCTTCTGACTGCCTCTGAGCCTTCCCCTCACCATGTCTCAGTGTTGCATAATTTTCTGTCCTTTCCTCCATACCTTAAGATACAGAAGGGTTATCAAACAGGGAGCAGAAGCACAATGGGGCTGAAGAACTTCACTGAAGTCACATCTTAAGTTATCAGCAGAGGCAGAAGTGGGAAAAGGGCCCTCTGGGACCCAAACTGATGTTTCATTCATTGCCTACACTTTCATCACATCATCCAGCTCAGAGTCATTTTGAGAATACACTTCCAAGAGTGCCTGGAGGTCTTGCTCCTAGATGAAGCTGTTCCTCTAAAGCTCTTCAAAGAAGATATGTTAAGCAAATAAGGAAAACTGAGACAGCAAAGGAAAATTATTTCACTAAATCTACAAAGTGGGGTAGGAGAATATCAGTTCCTCACTGGCCCTCATTCCAGTATAATGGCCTTTGGATCTTCAAATCCCCTTCCTGAATTTAAGCCTGTGGACACCAGCTCATCCTTCTGACCGGTTTAGCAAAGGCCTTTCATTACACCTGTATGTTCTCTTTTAAGCCTTAGTACCTCATAAGCCTTAGACCACATAATGTCAGTGCACAGGAGAACAAGCCGAAGAGAACAAGAAGAGAAGACAAGCAGCCCAGGCTCCGTGAATGTCCTGCAAAATTAAGCAGTGTGGATCTTTTTTATGGCCCTGGAGAGAAGAGAATTCAAAGTCATAATATTGCCTGCACGACCAAAAAAATGATTTAAATACCCACTAAGCCCCAAGCTCTCTTTGCTTTGCTTAGCTGGTAGGGCTGATCTCTCCATGCACCAAGGCAGAGGAGCTCTGAGCATGGCACGGTCACAGCCTCAGCAGGCATGGCTGTACGCATGTCAGCCCAAGTGACACCAAGGAGTCAGAGTGAAGCCAGAAAGCCACAGAAGATGATGTCCCCCATCATCCCTCAACAGCCTCATTGTGCAGCCCTCACCAGCAAGCTGTTCTGTTTGCTAGCAGCGAGGACCTGTTGGAGGACAGATTTCCCAAGCCTCACACACTGACTAAGACACACTATCCATTTCTTGTTGTCCTCCACAGGTTGGTCTTCAACTTGCAGTGGCCACCTACATGGCATGCTCCCTGCTGGGAGCCTCACACGAGAACTGCTCTGTAATGATTTTTGGCTTGTCCTGCACATCTCCCTGTTGTTTGGTCTGACACAACGCTCTCTGGTGTTGTAGAAGGGATGAGACAAAAGAGGTAGGTCGTTGCTTTACTCTAAATCTATGGGGAAAAGTCAGAGACAACTTTAAGCTGATGTGATGACATGTGCACCTTTTTATGAAGTTCTCCAAGAAGCTTCATCCCAACCAGCAAATACATACAATACCAACAACTGTCATTCTGCAACTACAAAACAACGAGGCCTGGAAAGTTCTCTGATGTTTCCAGCATGGATTAGTCATCTTTCTGGTAAGGCTTTGGCAGCTCTGATTGATGGTCAGTCCAACAGGTGGGGCTGACATACCAGGGACCTTACTTCATTCCCGCTGCTCTGCCAATACCAGGACATACCCTTCCCGAGAACTGAGGGGTGCAAATCACACCAGCTTCCAGAGAATGGGGCTTGTTCAGCACATTCTTATGTTCAGGGTGTGAAAACACATGTACAACGCAGCCCTGCAGCCTGGCTGCTTTTCTGGTGACACGTAAAATGTTCCTTTTGGTCCTTGCTTATTCATGATTTTTTAATGGTTGCCCAGCATTTTTTCAGAGAATGGGTGATAATTTCCATTTTCTGGTTGAATTCCAAATTTTTCTTTCTCCTTAACTCTCCTATCATTGCCATTTGATACAATATTTTCTTCCTCTAGAAATTGCTTCTAAGGATTTAATAGGAGCTGCAAAAGCACTACCACTTTAGTCTGCAGAAATAGTACATTTCAGTATTAAGTGACAAAAGGAGAAATTTTAAAAGTACCTGCAATGAAAGATGGGAACACTAAGAAGCCAAACTTTGTTTTTAGTAACAAGTGCCTAACTTGTGACCATATTGCCATGTTCATGTGTCTGGAACATCAAACTTTTGCAAATCAGGAAATACCAGAAAATTCTTCTCCCGTTATGATTCCATCTTCAACCACAAGGTCCCAGTTTTGTTTGGGACCCCAGTCAAAGTTGTAGGTGTGGACTTGCCCTACCCTCACTGCTGTTGGCTGACCCTCATAGCCTGCAGAAGGAATGTCTCAGCCAACATCATAAAACCACCCACTGGGTTATGTACCACTACCCCAGCTCCTCCTTTGACCCACTGTCAGCCAGGTAGTCCTCCTTTCTGCTTCCTTCAACTCTCTGCAGAGCTATTTAACTCACTAAAATGGCACAATAATTACCTCCTCCTCCTCCACCCTCGTTTAATTTTCTGACATTCTGGTGTGTTAACCTGACTCATGGAGGAATCCTATGAATGCAAAACTGGATCAAGGTAAGAGGCATGAATGTGTGGCCAGCAGCGTGGGTGGGTGGTGGGAGCAGGTGGGAGGAGTGACATATACCTTACCCATCTGGAAATAGTGAGCTGGTATGTTGGCTCACTCAATCTCAAGAAACTGCACCCCAAACCAGACCAGACAAATTGCTATTTGTTTCTCTCCACAGCTGTAAAGGGAACATCAGGCTCTCAATATCTCAAATACCTCATTAATGTTAACTGGCTGATTTTCACAAAATGACCCTTAGAAGAGGGTGTGTTATTAAATGCTGTTGGATACATGGAGACTGCAACACGTACAGAAAATGTCCAGAACTTCCCAGGATTTAGGGCCGTGAAATGTCTATGATCTGTTGTTTCAGAGCACTGAGCTTTTGCAACACTTACATTTGCTCAGAGCACACGTCCCAGATGAAAGCTACATATTTCAGTTTCCCATCTGTTTTGGAGCCCAGTTCTTCTTGGTGTCACTGTTGTGGTTGTCAGGTTGAAGTACAGCTCTGTGTAGTTTAAACTGAGAAGGTTCATGGATCCAAGTGCAAAATCTGTTTACCTTGGAGTTTTTTAAATGTCATGCAGTAATTTCCATTGCTTGTGGCTTTCAAAGTTATTATTTTTAATAGTGATAGCACTGTAGCATATAAGTGTCCCACTTTATAACAGAGACTCATTATCTTAAATTCTTACAATAGTGTCATCCATCAGTTTTGGGAAATCAGAAAGTTATCTGTAAAAAATAAAATAAAAACGAGTAGGGGTTTTGTTGCTTTTATTGTTGCTATTTCCTTTTATTTTGGCTTCTGGAGTTTGAGTTTCAGGAAAGCCATATTGCCAAGCAATTCTCTGCAACAATTACACCTAAGTTAAGATCCAAGGAGGCATTTAGTCTCCTAAATAAAGCGGGAGTTAGAAGCCCAGGTGTTCATTTGGTTCTGTTCACTTCATTGAATTGAAAACAGAGTCTGAATTTCTTGTTCAGGCACTTGAGTCCAGAAGACAGGGGTTTAGATTTCATCATAAAAGGCGAGACTGAAAAATTTTGAATGTTCACTACAAAAGTAGTCTTGCACTTTGTAGAAATACACTCAAAGGGTGAGAAAGGAAGTGCTGTTACTTAGATTTTCATGGASAGATCCTCCTAAGAGCTTGGTGTTCAAAAAAGGCCAAGCTCTTCAAGCTATTTCAGGGCCTCAGGGATCGTCTTCACTTTTGTTTTACAAAGACACTTATCCGGACAAGTTGGAAAAACAAGAGTGATAGACATAAACCTAGTATTTCAAAAGATTTGAGAAGATTTTTCCGTTCTGCTCCCATTGAGAGCAATGCCTGCCTTCCTGTGTTGATTATGAACAACAGGAGTTAGGGACTTGAAAACCAAGATAGAAATAATTAGGTAGATACGTGTCATGTTAGCAATAGATGGATTTTTCCTCCTCTTCAGGATAATTTTGAGCATTTTCGCTGTTGCATTCTTCCCCCTGCAAGGCAAGAGACCTCACTCTTCGAAAGGAATTACTTTCAAAAGATCAGGCTATCTTCTGCAAAGCAGCCATGGTCTACAAGGAGGCCTTTTGACCTGTCAATCAGGTGCTTCCAGAAGGAGACAGCACGAAGTTGGGCACTGTCCTTAATTGCAGGTTCAGACTCCCTTCCCTCCTACATGTTTGCACTCACTCAGGGCTGGTGCTCTTTAGGTGTTCACATTTTTAGAAATTCATACGGTCATGAAGGCTCATGCAGAAAACCCAGTGACAGAAAACGTGACAGCTCAAACGAAAAAAGGAAGCCACAGTTTTAATTTTTTTTAAGCTGCAACTTCTTGTGTGTCTTTGATCCTTGTTCCCCATCTAATGAATTAAGCTGGTGAAAAGTGCTTATTATTAGTAGTCAGGGGCTGGAAACTGCTCAGCTGACACTGAGGTTTCACTTGACAGAAATAGCGTTCCGCTGAAATCCATCATCCATTACAGCTAATTTTCAGCATAATACACTAATAGACAGGGCTGCTGCTCAGCATAAGTGAACAGAATGGTAAAACTCATCCAAACAAAAGGGAAGACCCCTCTTGCAATATCACATACAGGGTTGGTACAATATATTTGCCTAAACAAAGGTGTCCTGAGCTATTTGAAATGTTTTAGAACATCTGCGGGACTTCCAGCTGTCTTTCCACGTGGCATGGGTCTCTGCTCTCTCAACAGTGTGTGCAACCTGGCAGGTTAAAACTGTGTAGGGCAAAGGATCCTCAGAAAGATTTCCCATTCGGATGGCAGATGGTGGAACTAATGGATGGGACATCATTAAAGTCAGGATTAATTTGCTTAAATATCAGTGTCTAGTGCCACTTGCTACTCTGGGATGTTTCACTTGGCCTCCACCTTCCAGCCCCAAATGGTGTCATGTCTACAGACCCAATGCGACATCCCAAAAACCCTGGTGCATCTCTTATATTACCAAATGCTTATGTGCATGAAACTGTGGGGCTTCAATGCCCAGTGTCAAATGAGCTGAATCACTCCAGGCTCTGCTYGTGGTTTTGTCTAGATCTGTGCTGACTGTAATTGGAGCTTAGATACCCCGGATGCATGAAGACATCCATACTTACGTTTCTTAATCAAAAACTGAACCCTACATACAAAGGCTACCTTTTGTCATCTTTCTCAGAAATGTTCTTGAAGATATTCACATTTTCTGCATTGTCGCTTTTGCAGTCAGGTCTCCCAATTATTGAAAATACACCCAAAAGCTCCTCTGGTATTTAAGCTGGTAATTTCAGAGTCATTAGCACTCCAATTAAGTTACTTTGATTTGCTACAGATAAATTTCGGCAAAGAGCTAATTTTGAGGTAACACAGCAAATCCAGAAATGAAAGTTAACTTACTTCTATTTCTATTCCAGGCACTGCCTGAGTTTTCCTGCTTAGCAGATCATGGCCAGGACTCATAGCAGTTAGCAAAACTGCAAAAATTGCACGGATAACAACAACACAGCGAGATGCAATATGGAAGAAACAGCAGAAACTTACTGACACCTGCTAGCTCTTTTATGCTTTAAATATCACCTTGCTCTGCCAAATCCATGCTTTCTGATTCTCAGGCTGATTTCTCAGAACCAAAACATATTGTAAAGTTTTCCAAATGTGCTATTGTGAACCTGAGTGGGGCCCCTGAACTTTTTAAAGCTTACCAATCTCTTTGGGTTTAGAAAGGAGCAGAGATTTAGATCCATGAAAAGAACATGAAAAGGTGATTGAATTCTATGCTGAAAAAAAAAAAAAACCAGAAAGTACAAGAAATCCCAGTTTACTAACACTGCCAGATTTTCCAGAAGTTTCTTAGATTTAAATATAAATTTAAGTTGTGTTACAAAGCCCTGCCAATATTACGAATATGTTTTTACCTTTAAAATGCCATTAACTTGGAAATTGGTTGCTGATTTTTGCAGGTGTTCCACTGTTTCGCTGATAAATGTGCATGTGTATGTTTATAGAGAGATGTATGAATGTGTTGGAATGCTGTATCCCATCTGTACCATGGGGGATGGGGCATTATTCTGTTCATACCRATCCAAATTTTCCCCATCTTCTGCTGTTGGTGGTTGAAGATTTTTCATCATGTGGAGATGCAAGAGTGTCAAGTTTTATAATATGTTGGATTCCTGCTGATTTTGACAAGATCCAACCTCCTTGCCATAAGATCCTTGTGCGGAAAACCTTCTCCACTCACTCCATCACCTACTGCTAATGACACATGATGGCAGTTCTGATCAGGCTGTCATAGGACACAAAAAAAAGTAGCAATCCCATAGAAAATAATTTGATTATACGAATAACAAATGTATGAATACATCCTCTCCCTATCCCACCCAACTTTTGCTAATCATTTAAAATGAAGAATGCAGCAAAAATGTTAATGTGGAAGTGGGAGAATGAGTAGGCTTTGAATGGCTAAAATGCAAGCATGAAATTATCTGGGATAATACTGGGATACCCAGAACTCTGAAACTTGCTAGCCAATATAAATGAAATAACTGAAAAGAGTGGAATTTTGTTCTCTGAATAGGTGGTGAGAAGTTCACCACTGASCTCAACAAATGTGGGGTAAGGCCAGGTAACTGGACAACAGGAGGCAATGCTACTTCCCATATTCATAGAAAACATTTTTTTATAGGAAGTGAAAAAAGATACCTACAGAAATCCTTGAAAATACATGCAGATGTATGTGATTTTCTACTTTTCTTTCCTTTTTTTTTTTTCTTTCCCTTGTGAAGGGATATTTGTTATGTAAAAAGTGCTGTTCTGTATCGCTCAGTGTGTGGAAAGCTGAATGTGGAAATGATGAAGGCGAATTTTGGCTGCCTGGCCTTCCATGTGTGAAAAGACTTAAGAGGTTTGGATGTCATCTTGTTTTTCCTTTGCTGAGTGAGGAATCTGATCCAATCTCTTAGTGAGGCTTTTTCCGTTTTAGATTGGCTATGGAAAAAAAAAAAAATCTTCTGAAGCATTTGAAATTGTTTTGTTTATGATTGTCCCATCAGTGAAGGGGATATTGCACCCCTAAATAGGACTGGCAGACCAACCCAGCAGCCTTCCTGCTGGCATATGCAAATGTATCAGGCTCTTAAAATGTGGGTTATGAGCACAAAAATAACAGCCTGTTATGTCCGTTACTCTAAATGGATCCTTAGAGTG
The DNA here is from genome assembly GCA_035582835.1 of Phoebastria nigripes. Lineage (NCBI taxonomy): Eukaryota > Metazoa > Chordata > Aves > Procellariiformes > Diomedeidae > Phoebastria > Phoebastria nigripes. The sequence continues at coordinate 578,387 of JAYKAV010000755.1, forward strand.
GCAGAAGCTTGTGTTTCAATGCTGAGGGTGTCAGGCTCAGCTGGTACAAGTAGGTCAGATCTTCATTTGATAAGTTTCTATAATATCCTACTCCGAGGAAGCTGCAAGTCTTTCTCTGATGCTACCTGTAAAACCTTTCTCCACCCTTAGTTTATAGTGTTCCCTGTGAGACCATCCTCCTTATGCTACCTTGCTGYCATCGTTAGCAATAGGGTAAAGTGTTCTTCCATCAAGTCGTCGAGCCACCCTTGTATTCCCATCCTCACACCGCTTGTAGGATTATTAACCAATATTGGGAACTAACATCACCCCTCATCTTTCTAATTACCATTGAGGAAATTGCAGCCTAAGAGGGAGGTGTTTCTGATTTACAATATGTTTATTTMATGAAAGATTTTATTGAGGACAAATATGAGGTTGAGGGCTATGCCATGACTCTATCTTGCCCTCTCAACTCCCATCATTCTCAGTACCGTGGAATAAAACTGGAGTCCAAAACCAGAAATGTGCAATAGCCATTCATTTTTTGACATTTTTGTCCCTTAGAAAATGCAAGACAGAACGAGGTTTGTTGATTTAACAAGTATGAAAGCACCTTCTGGTCTTTCTGTAACTTTGAAGTACATTTAGCCCACAGTATGGAAGTTATAGTGTTTGTAACATGTAGCATACAGGAGTCTCTCTGAATATGGTCAATTGACATCAGGTTATTCCATTCTTAATATTACATACTAGGATATGAAGCCTTAATGGTTATGTTACATGACAAAGTATCGCAGTACCAATGCTGCATGGACTCTGTGTTTGTTTCATGTCTGGAGGGCATGGTGCCCATGCTGACAAGTAGAGAAGAGATCTTTTACCCTGCAGGTAAGTCTCAGTCATACAGCCCTTACCTTTACCTCCACAAATGTCATCTTCTTCCACCCACTGGCTTCCTGGAGTTTTGTGTCATCAGCAGACTTGCTCAGGGTACACTCTGCCCCGTCATCCAGATGATTAATGAAGATGTTAAACTGGACTGGACCCTGTATTGACCCCTGGGGTACACCGCTAGTTAGTGGCCTGCAACTAGACTTCATGCCACTGATGACCACCCTCTGGACCTGTCCATTCAGTCAGTTTTCAACTCACCTCATTGCCTGCTTTTCCAGGCCATACATCAACAGTTTTTCTATGAGGATCTTAYGGAAGACAGTGTCAAAGGTCTTACTGAAGTTTAGGTAGACAATATCCGCAGCTCTCCCCTCATCTACCAGGCCAGTCATTTCATTGTAGGAGTTTATTGGGTTGGTCAAACATGACTTTCCCTTGGTGAAGCCATGCTGACTACTCCTGATGGTGTTCTTGTCCTTAATGTGCCTGGAAATGGTTTTCAGAATTAGCTGCTCCATCACCTTCCCAGGGATCGAGGTGAGGCTGACCGGTCTGTAGTTCCCTGGGTCCTCCTTCTTGCCCTTCTTGAAGATAGGGATGACATTTGCTTCCCGCCAGTCTTTGGGCACTTCTCCCAGTCACCAAGATCGATCAAAGATTATCGAGAGCAGCCTTGCAATGACATCCACCAGCTCCCTCAGCACTCACAAGTGCATCCCATCAAGGCCCATGGACTTATATATGTCCAATTTGCTTAAGTATTCCTTGACCTGATCCTCTTCCACTAAAGGTACATCTTCCTTGCTTCAGCCTTTCCCYTTGGTCTCTGGGACCGGGGATTCCTGAAGGCCTGTCTTGTTAGTAAAGACTGAGGCAAAAAAGGCATTCAATACCTCAGCCTTTTCCATGTCCTGTGTAACTATGTCCCCCCTCTCATTGAACAATGGACCCACATTTTCCCTAGTCTTCCTTTTGTCACTTAYGTACTTATAAAAGCCCTTCCTGTTGCCTTTGGCATCCCTGGCCAGATTCAGTTCCATTTGGGCTTTAGCTTTCCTAACTGCATCCCTGGATGCTCAGACAACGTTTCTGTATTCCTCCCAGGTYACCCATCCTTGCTTCCAGTCTCTGTATGCTTCCTTCTTGTGTTTGAGTTTGGCTAGGAGCTCTTTGTTCATCCACACAGGCATTTTTGCCTGACTTCTTATTTGTTGGGATGGAAGACTCTTGAGGGTAGCATCACCTTGTGGTCTGCCTGTCCCCCCTGCTCCCTCTGCTAAGGGTGTCACGATGCTTCAAACCGCTTCTGCCAGGTGGTTTGTGGCAACATGAGGTTTCAGGAGCCAAGGCAGAAAAGGCAGATTGACTGCCCTAAAATAGGAACAAGCAGCAGTCATCACATTCATAACTGCATGTTTTGGAGGAGAATCAGGTCCCTACTGTTACAAACAGGGAAATGCCAGATTTCCTCGGCACCCTGCCTCAGAATTCTCACTGCAATGTCCCGTTATTCACGGAGCTTTTGGAGGGAACCAAAACCTGAAAAATATTGCATCATGTCCTGGGCAAGTGACACATGCTCCTTGTGGTGGGACAGTGGGGAGCATATCAGATGGCCCTGTCCTATCCAATGCACAAGGCAATTTTGGTTTAAGACAGATAATACTTACATGTTTTCTTCACCACTTGCAGTAGTGTCTCTGTGCAGAGCGCTCTGTACACCGTTCATCTATTTCATCTGCTTGTTCACACAAAACACAGGATGAGCACTACCTGTCACACAGTATTTTAACTTTTTCTTGCTTCCTAAGAAAATACACCTAATTGTGCTGTCTGGTTGTGTCTGTTTATCTGTTTGCATGTCTCTTCATCTTGCCTCTGCATTCTTCCCCTCAACAACCTTTTTTAAAAACAATAGTTAGTGTCAACTGAATTTGATAGATGCAGTCTCAAAGATACAGATTCCCCAGAGATTTTGCAGAAAAAGTTCCCCAAACAGAGGAGAGAAATCTTATTAATAACTCCCCCAATGTAAGGAAGAATAACTTTACCCTTTATAGGCATCAGAGGATCTGCACAGGAAAGAGCCACTGTAAACCAGACTTCCTTAGTTTCACTGCTGCTTGAAGTACGGCGTTTCCAAATTACAACAGGGCCCCATTGTTAATCCCAATCCTGGATGTCATCAACACACTCTCCCTGGGCTAATTTTTCAACACATTCTACCACCTCCTCATACATAATTTTCTTCTTAAAGACCTTATAAGTGCAGCAATTTAAGATCCAGCCCACTCCTTCTTCCTCTGATGAGGCTTTTTGGGCAAACTCTTCACACTTTAATGTTACAGTAGAGCCACTGAGAAACCTGAACTTCTGGAAATAACTTTGGCAGCCAATTGGCAGTTAATGACAATTTGACTTCATACCATAGAAACATATCCAAGAAAACAAGCACAATCTTATGGACGTTTCTTTTTGCTACTATTGCCAGTTAAATCAAAACATTTTGCTGAGTTTTTTCATATTTACCTGCTTCTATCTGAATAATGTCTCATTGTCTGTGTTTTTTTTTTTTTTTCCTTTTTCCCTTTTTTTTTTTTTTTAAATTGCAGTGCTTTTTTTAAAGCATGTGTGAGTTAGTTTGAAGAGTTATTATTACTGTGTTTCTTCTTCAGGTCGAAACACTGAGAAAACAATGCTTATCTTTGATAAAGAATAAATATTGCCAGGTAAAGCTTTCATGTGATTACTTTATGTCATGAATGGGAATCTTTTGCTGTAATTCTCAAAAGAGAGCAACCTTACACAGATTTACACGTTTCTCTTTGTAGCTCTAGTTACATTTGGGAGCAAGGTAATGAAATAGGCATGGTACTTTCTTGGTAGTAAGGAAATGCAGTTTCTAGTTCTTGTACTACTTTATAAATAAAATTAGGTACAGCCTCTTTGATCAGCCATTTCTTCCGGAGAAAGCCTCTCTGTTCGTAGGTCTGTGAAGGACCTCTCTCAATAAGAGCATAAACTTGGCATTTTGCAGTGGCTCTTGTGATGTGAATAGCAGCACATTCTTTAGGTCTCTGTTCCATTGAGATCAGGAGAGACAGAGTTAGTGCCTTAGAAAGGAGAAGGTTGCCAGAAGGACATCTTTTCTACTGCCACAGGGCTGTCTTGCCCACACATCCCACATCCTTATCATCTCCATGGCTTGACTCTACAGAGCTCTCTGCCCAGTTTAGAAAGGATTTCCACATTCGTTCCCATGTTCATCTCTGCTGCTGGACGTGAAAAGTATATCCTAGAGTAGTGGGAGGGGAAAGATCAATCCTGATTTCTCCACTGGCCACCACTTCCTGAGACATTCTCTGATTTTTGGCAGATGGCATTGTATGTCTATCAGATTGAGTGAAACTTTGCCTTCAGTCTGGTTTTATTGCCATCAGGTACAGGGCAGTTTGAGGGAAGAAAATAGGACAGCCCACATGTATGGGAAGTATGGTTTTATGGTGAAAGCTATGCGCATCTTGGCCACCTCATGAATGTTGACTAGTTCAATACCTGCTATCAGATCATATGATATTGCGTCTCTCACATCCTAGACATCCCATACACAGTTAATGGTGCAATATGGTGCAGATGATCATAATAATCTCTTCAACTTCTGATGTCTGCAGAGGGGGGGTAATTTATTTAATCTAAATTTAGCTGTTTGCAGTGTAGAGATCTGTGTCTGAACTCATCTTCCCAGGCTCCCTTCTTGTTTGATAGCAAAGGCAATTTTAGCTCAATTCACCTGAACTACTAAACTTCAGTATGAGACAGATTGCATCCTAGATCCCAGTGACTTCACTGGCTGGATTATCACTGATGTCCATTTGATGGCTGAATGACCATCTGAGATGAAGATGTCAGAGGAATCGGTGCTTCATTTCTGCAATATGTGAATAACTGCCATACCTTCTAAACAGCTGGAGCAGTACGTAGAAAATCTCACCCAAATTCTTTAGATACAGTATTGTCTGATTTGTTCTTCCTTTTCCTCCTTCTCTCTCTCTTTTTTCCCCTCCAGCATTGAATTTGTTCCTCTAAAGTAATTGCTGATGCCATTTAATTAATTGTCGTCATCCATTTTGATCATATGTAAATGAGATCTTTGTTCCTTTCTGTAGTAATCACAACTTTTTGTTCCGTAATAGAGTCTAAGTAATGACATTTGCTCTTTTTTCCTTTGACCATCTACTCTAATCATTAATTAATGTCTTTTGCTTTTTCAGTAATAGCATTATGTTTTTAGAATGGTTACTAATCTTCTTGACACGTTCAGCCTGGGAAACCCACTGTGAACAAACTTGGTAACAATTAAAAATTAATTAGCTACATAATGAGAAGAAACCTCAAAAGACACCCAGAATTTGAATGAACATTCAGACATTTTAGTTACTCATTGCCTTCCTTGTTTATGAACTTTGATGAGAGACAGAAGTACGCAGAGATGGATGGCTTTCAAGCAGGACTAAAAAGGCACCAAAAATTTCAAGGAAGAGCCTGAAAACCTGACCTAGACTTTCCATGCTGATAGATCAAAGGCTTCTGGATAAGCATCTGGATTCTTGGGTTTTTCCGTCTGAGTCAAACTCTCCTTCCAGTCCGTTTGAGATTCTCCTGTGACTTGTAACAATGTCTGCGTAAAACTCAGCTTCGTTTCCTCCTCTCTCGCTTTCCTCCCCCACTGAATAAATACAAAGAAAAAGGCCTACGGATCCAACTGCACCTATTTTCAGCTTGGATCAGTGCCGGGGAACTCATCACAACTGGAGCTTGGCAAAGGAGCTCCTAGCTGGCAGACCAAGCATTTGGCAACTAACACAGCAAGTGAATGGCTATGGCTGGCAGCTTTCCTTGGATGGCTGAACCAGTCAGCAGTATAATGTGAACACGGGAAGCAGAAGGTGAGCTCACATTGGACTGTTATTCCCTTGGGGAAGAGTCGATGATCTCGATGATTTGTCAGCCTAAGAGTCTTTAGAGATGTGGACGCTAGCTTAGAGGGGAAAAATGACTTTAGGAATCAGGACAGTATGAGCAATATGTATCAGATGACAAGAAAAATAATACAGAAATCTGAAACATGTTAAGGGCATTACCTTATTAATGGCACAGTTACTACAGCACTAAGCAAGCACCCTTTCTGACCTCCAGCTCTGATGGCTGCATCCCAAAGTGATGAGGAGACAGCCTGGATTCAGCCAGCAAAATAACTGATTCTGTGCTGGGAAACAAAGCAGTCCAATGTTTTGCTTACGTTTGAGACCTTGACAAGAAAAAGGGCATGTACTCATGCCAACAGACGTACCTGGTACCATGGCACGTCATGCCAAGATAACAGGCTCTATACAAGGAGAAGTGTTTGTATTCCTGATAAACAAAAGCTTACACATCCGCTTGGAGACAATAGTAGCAGCCTACAGAAGAACTGCCAAGAATAGCATCCCACCTTAGACAGTCAAGATTCTTGTCCTAGAATGACATCTAATCTATTACGCTTAATAATACAACATTTTGTTCTGTGGCAACTTCTGCGAGTTTTTGCTCTTACTAATTTTAAATGCGTCTGTCCATCTTTTCATGACATTTAAAATACTATGAACTCTTTGGTGATCTGTGGAGTCTTCTGAGATGCTTGGGAGTTGCCTAAATATAGGCAAAAAATCCTTGCTGCAAATAAAATTAGATGCACTGACAAATCTTCAACCAATACTTGAACATATACCTCTGTTCCTCTCACCATTGTCATTCCTGCATATCTTTTTTCTTGCAAATCGGAAGCAAAAAGTACTAAAGAGTATGGAAAGCATGGAAAAATGCTGCTCCTTTAATTCTGGCCCAGGTAGTAACTGAAGGAACATTTGGGTGTTAAGCTTACACCAACCTTGCAAATTTGTTAAGAGAATGTTTGTTAAGTGCCTTGACTTAGCTGCAAGCCTAATTAGGTAATAACTTATTAAAGTTTCCTTAGGTATGGTACTTCTTTGAGCTTTCTGTGCTGCTACGTTATCTCTTTGATACAAGCTATTACAGTGCCTTGTGTTGCAGAATGAGCTACCTGAGGCCCTTAGTGGAAGATGATTTAATTAGCTGCAAATCACTGAGTTTTCTAAATCATGAGGTAGCATCAGAAGCATGTTTTTTCTCCAGCCTATATTGTATATCTAATAACGTTCTCTGGGAACAAAATTAAGTAAAGCCCCCTCTTGTTATTGGTCTTGCTGTTGTCTCATTCAGACCAGGATTTTCAGCTTCTTGCTGAAAGAGGAGCAGATCTGTGCCTCCATAGGAACTCTCCAGAACAAAGCTAGAGTGCAAAAATGGGAATAGGACTGCCATCAGATAAACACACTGTAGCAGAGGCCCCAGTGGTCTTTTCTGTTTGGATGGCTTCCTTCCACCACCTCAGCAGGGGAACAGCTCTCATGGGATGCTGAGTGAAGAATGAGTGAGGTTTTCTAGAGGTCTGATGGAGCATGAAACTCTTCCCTCAGCCAGAACATCCCCTGGAGCCTGGGCTGTAGGTCATCCTTCACATCCAGCTCACTCGTCAGGGCTTTAGAATAGTGGTCTCCAGATGCCTCCAACAGTTCCCTGACCTCAGCACCCTTTTATAAGGAACGTATTCCTTCTGCATCAAGCAATTTGGCCTSTCTTGCCCCTAAGCACCTGGTCCCAAATTACGTTCCAAACTGTAAACTCTGGTTAACAGGTCTTAGGGGAATGACTGCTCCACAGGAGCGACCAAGATGCACCACTGCATACACTTGCTAGGAAGTAGAGACGCTGAGAAGGGCTGGAATAAGGGGAAGATACTTCATTTAATACCTCCACCTTCGCATCCCACTCCCTCTGATGCGCTACACCAGGTCTCTAGGAACATGCACCTTCAAGGGCACAGAGCAGCTCTAACTGATGCAAACCCACAGTGACAATATTGAAATTGAACCCTCTGCGAGAGTCAACAGACTGACTCACTGTTTCCTCAGACATCTCAGAGGTCTTAATTTGTAGCTGTACCTACAAAATGCTCTCCTGAACACACAATCTGTTCCTCATTTCCTTCGACAGCATAATTCTAATTACCTTCTTCTCAGCCACTAATTTGAGGCTATCATTAGTGCAACAGTCTCCAAGTTTGCTTTGAGGCAGGGAAGCTGATGAGTAATTACACACTTCAGCTCATCTTTAGAGGGGAAAAAAATGATTGCTTGAGGAAAGTGTCTGTGTGATGGTTTGGTTTGTTAAGCACGCGCTTTAGCTAGCCTGGTGAGAAAACAGTGCTGGGGGAACAATCATCTCAGCTGCATCCCAGCAAACCAGCAACATGGGTATTTCACTCCAATTAGCTGTGGTCTGAGACTTTAGTTTTGTTTATTAATTATGAGTTTTATGTACRTCTCCAAAATTGGTAGTCTAGGAACGGCAATGGATAACGCAGGGCCAGAGAAATAGCCCCCTGGCCTATTATTCTCTTTTGAAATGGCTGATACCAGCTACTTTAGAGGATGGTGCTAGAAATCCTTTAGTTTAACAGCATCTTGCAGTTTAGTGAATAGCCCGTTTTGGAGAAAAGCACTTTTCTATTCCCACTCCTTTGACAGAGGAAAGCTTATATGTCTTGAGGAACGGAGGTTTACCTGGCCTTCAAAGCCAGTTTGTTTTTAATTTACTATTTTAACTCTGGACATCTGTCTTCTGCCAACTCAGTCATCTTCTGCCTCGTACTGTAGTAGCAACCTACAGTTTAACATTAAACTATGTTGTCCCAGTGAATTCCACAGGTTAACTATTCACTGTGGGCATATTTTTTTTTTCACGAGTTCTCATTTTTCTCCCTATTCTGCACTTGTTTTCCTTAACTACTTTTCTTTTCCACTCCCTGCACCCCTCAACTTGTGTATCTTAAACAAAAGAGAAAATAAATACATTAGTTCAGTGAGAGAGGAAGTTTTTGTGATGCTAATCTCCTAATGATCAGCATGTCATGATGCCAAATCTAAGTAATAGCAGTGATATTTAAAATAAAATTTAGCTCACGGATCAAGACTTAAGTTCGGTGTCTGTGCATGTGATAGATGTCCCAACTTCCACTGCAATAAATGCAGAGCTAGTCAACACAGTCAACTGAATGCAGACAGCAATGCAGTTCTTCCTAAAGAAGACAATCATAGGGGTATTCATTTGACCATATCTAGGCATCTAGTGTCCATATGAGATGCGCTAGGAAATCTAATTTGCCTTCCAACTGGCACTGCAGGAAGGCGTGGGTCTCACTTAGCTCATGTATAAAATTTGGCAGCCCTGTGTGCATATCTCACATACCCTGAGGTGTTTCAAATACTACTAGATTTCGAAGTTTAGGAAAGTGAATCTCACTCACACTGTTGCGTCTGTTGAATCACCCTCTAAACTCTGTTAACTCACCTTTCCACTGGTGATAACGTGAACTTGTGCTCCTAACTCACATGCAGACATCTCCATGTAGCCGCCTCCATTTAGGTATCTTCCGCTGCAAGCTGTCTGCTACTCCTTAAGCCAAAAGGCAAACATTCCCTCCATCCTGAAGTGGCGGTTCCAGGGTAAACTATGTATAACATTGCAAAATAGGAATGGACAAACTCAACAGCTAGAAGTTTCCCCTCTTTTTGGTAAAGAAATCTGGACACCCATTGATGAAAAGCCCAAGATGGGTATTGGGTCTGATCTCTGCTCTGAAAAAGGCTGCGTCTGTAYGGGGTCTGTCACCTTTGCCATATATGTAGAAGAGGTGTAACTATTTGATATTCCTACCATAAACGGCCATTCTGTAGTTGTTTCAGGGCTGTCTTGGGGCCAAGAAATTTTGGGATCCCAAATCTGTCTGCATTCCTGCAAGTAGATACGACCTTAGTTCTACTTCTTCCATTGGGTATTGTCCAGCCAAATAATTTTGCTCCTTGGAATAAGGGTTGTCTCTAACATTTTATTTGTAAAGCACCCAGCACGCTGGGCTCTGATCTTGGCTGGGGAGTTTACTTGTGGTTTCATTGAAGTCATCAMTATTATTTCATAAACTAAAATATCTGTAGAGGAAAACAGGAATTATAATACACCATTTCTAGCTCTTATTCTCATGGCTCTGTGTCCAGGGCTAGAGTCTGTAAATAAATACATAAGTATCTGTGTTCTTCCACATATTACATTTATTCCTTTTCAATATGAGCACTAATAAAATAGAGAAAATTTGGAAGAGAGGCAGTTAGACTCCTGTTAACAGCAATAGAGCAGGATTTTTTGAATTATCCTTTTTTGTAGTGGAAAAGGAGAAGTAAGGAGGGATGATTCAATTACAGACCCCAAAAGGCAACATTATATTTAAAAAAAAGGAGGGGACACACAACCATGACTGAGACTATTTGTTAAAGTCTGTGGCTCTATGCCTTCTTCCTTAATTGGTTATTGAGTGTTAAACTTTGGAGACATGCAAACACTGAACCTGCTGCATGAGATTTTAATGACTGTATTTTATTTGTTTGTATTAAATTAAAAATTAACTATCAGCTCCACTCTTCATTATGCAGGATTAGTACAGTATTTGGATAATAACAAGCATGTCATAGATTAAACAGTATTTGGGCATAATCGCTTCCAAATAATCTTCCTGGGAGCATGAAAAAAAAAAAAAAAAAAAAAAAAAAAAAAAGTGCAGGAAAAGCCAGACAAAAGAACACAGATTAACTATCCCTTACGCATGTTTCTACTCTCCAGATGATTATTTAATTATTCAACCAGTTTTGCATGGAAACTGCAGGAGCAGGCCAGAGAGAGGAGTCTAGGAATCAGAATATTCCTGCTGAGAGTCCTAATCTCTTGGATACTGTCCTGCTCCTCCTTCCTTGCTCTCTCTAGACCTAGGAAAATCATGTGTGCCTTTACAGTCAGAGGCACAGCTTCAGCAAGGTGATGTGTGAGTTGTAGCTGTAAAACCCTCTCAGGCAAAGGAGGACACCTAGAAAATGTTAAGTAGCAGCAGAGGGGATTAAGTACTCACTATTGACCTGAATCCTCTTTTGGGTATCTATATGGGCATTTTTCTAATRCATTTCTTGATGGCTTCCCAGGAAAATGAGGTAGGTGTCTGCAAACGCTCTTTCTGCAAATCTGCACCTTTCCTCTCTCTTTCCCAGTTGAACCCACAGGTTAGTTTTGGTCAGCACCCAACTGGGAGGCTGAGCCATGTATTCACACCTTATTAGACAACGAATACGATCAGTGATGACCCACAAACCCTTCAGAAACCAGGCTCTATCTCTGTTGCATACAGCTCTGAAGAGATCTGAGAAATGATCTTCAACATTTAGCTCAGAACCAAAACTGCAAGACTGTCTTTTCTTTCTCCCAACTGAGTGGGTAGAAATGCTGCTTTATTTTTCACTCTGGTGTTTTGTGCTCATTTTTAGAATGGAAGATGTTGTTCCAGATAAGTTTAATGAAGCAAAATACCTGATCACCTGCAATTCCCTCTGATGAAAATGAGAAATTCAGCGCATCCCAACAGCTACTAACCACATCTATTTCTTACACTATTTTCTGTAACAATTCTCCAAAACAAAAATGACCACTGCAGGTTGGATTTATTATCATCAAAACAGAAGAGCAAAGGATGAGCGAAAGTTTTCTCCATCATTTACTACTGCCATGAAAACCCACATAAGCACCAGAGAATTTTAGCATGGCACAGGCACCCACCTTTTTGCAATGGAAATGTGGGTCTCCCATAGTGTGTCCATTATCCAGTACATAAGATATTGCCACCTTTAAAAAAAAATCACAAAAAACCCCTCCAAAAAAAACCCAAAACCAAAGCCCAACAACTGTATATCAAGTCTGTTATTGAATCTTACAGTTGTTACCTTCCTTTATCACTCCCTGGTAAACTTATGCCAGAATTTATACCAGAAGAGAACCTCCGTTTTTCATGATGGATCCAGTGGAGAACTACATGGTTCTAAAGCAGGGGGGAAATGGAAAAAGAGCCTTCAGTTCTGTTTCAGGTCAGTTGTAGTCAGAAATTATTGCCAGCTGAAGACTTTTTCCATGGCACAAGTGGACAATTGACCACAGATGTGTTCCTGGTCCTCAGGTGATCTCCATATAAAATTGACCATRAGGCTAGGTCAGGCCACCTTGCAGGCCAGCTCATTGAGGACTACTCAGCAGCTGAAGCTGACCTGTTCTTGAAATTAAACCTTAGAACTTCTCACTCCCTTTGTATGTGAAGTTTTCCCTTCTGGGCTTTCAAAAAATGTGTTCTCCGTGCATAATTTATTCTCTGCTTGTGCAGTGGGGAAGACGGGCTAATGCGTTAGCAATAACGCTAGCATGTGGGAGATCTGCATACCTCTTCCCAGTTTCTTCTCAGACACATCATGTGACTCTGCCAACTCACTTTGGGTGGGATTCATCTCACCCAACTTTATATGTCTGCAATGCAGACGTCTACAGCTTCGCTAGTTGCACTTGGCTGCTTCCACGATTGATGGAGACAAATCATATTTTTAAAGTATGGTTCATCCGACTTGTTTTTGCCATCTACTTTAGGATGATGCCTACATTTGGCCAGAGAAATTCCACTGCTGAGTCTCAGCTCTCTTTTTAAAATAGGGGCAATATTGTGGCTCTAGTCTTCAGCTGAGTGTTAAGGGATGCTATGAAAGCTTGGATACTGTGTAAGGTGCCATGTATAGGTAGGACAACATCCCAAAATCTATTGCTTTAGTTCCTAAACTTGCAATGACATGCACTGTAGTAATGTTATGTACACCCTGAGATAACTGTCCCATTGAATTCTGGCAATTACAAATTTCCTAGACAGAGGCACTGAGATAATTGTCCCATTGAACTCTGGCAATTATGAAGTTCCTAGACAGAGGCACTGAAATTTGGAAAAATCAGAGTACTGGTGGCCAGCTGGCAGTTCTTGAGCTTCACCGGTAGCATAAGAAGTTCGAATCCGGTACTAGCTAGAGCCCAGCTGGCACAGGGTACACAAATCCCTGGTTGTGGGGGAAATAAGCCAGCAAAGGCTGTCATCACTGGACCATCCCGAAGCCTAGTTTCACACCTCACCCTGCTCCACCCCACCAAATACTGGTGGAGACCTGGAAAAGCATGGCCATCTCCCACCTGTGAACGACTATGAGCGGTTCCCCTCACTTCTGTTCCCCAGGGTGTGTGGCACAGGTTGAGTGGTTCTTGGCAAACACAGCCTTTAGGCTTACAGTGTAAGGTTGGCTTTGTACCCAGACCAGCCAGGAGCAGGGGAAGGTCATAAAGGACACCTACACCCCTTCCACCCTGATCCATTCTGAGCACTTCTGGAAAGCCCTGAAGATAGTCCAACACGTACATTTTCAAAAAGAAGTTGCCAAGCCAAACAAAACACTTGTACCCACATAAATGAATTCCACATGCTTTTCAGAGTGTTACTTTAGGATGGATCCACAGATGGTGTAAATCAGAAGAATACTGCTGATTTTGAAGGAAAAGCATCAGCTGACCTCTGTGAAGGAAATGCCAGATCTACTTGTTGCAGCATAGTTGGCAAAACACATTTTGCACCAAAACTTTTTTCTTTCTTTTTTTTTTTTTCCTAACAGAGAAGAGAAAAAAAGTTTTATATAAATAACTATACTGTACTGCTCTGTCTAAAAGGTCAGGGAACATTTTACAAGCTGGACTCCTAGCCAGAATTTGTGACCTGTGTTTTTCAAATGCATCTGCAGATGGGAGCCCTTTATGCAGTAGTTAAAAAATGTGGGAAAATAATAAAATGAGGAATGTCTCAGCTTAAAAAAAAAAAAAAAAAGAAAAGCAATCCAAAACCTCTAGTTTGTATTCCTGTTTTTTAATGAATTAAGTACAGGGGAAGCATTCTTTAATTTGTGTGTGCTTGGAAGGGATGGGGAAGGTTCTAAAGCTACCAGAAGGATTTGAGCATTTAATTAAAAACAGTTGAAAAGAATAAAATTTAAAATAAGGTTAAAAAAAAAAAAGGTAGGTCCAAATGCTATCACTGTTATTACATTTTACACCAATCTTTTTCTGCTTGGGATGCAGGATGACCTGCAAACTCCCTTGTGGCCATGACCCAGTTCAGAGTGAAGTTAAGAGAAAGACACTGTGAGAACTTGGTGGATCTCTGGATTGAGCATTATATGAAGAACTTCTCCTGTGGAGCCTGACTTGGTTCTTTATGGAGATGCGAGAAATGCACAGGTTTGGATGGGTCAGGTCATTCAGTGTGAGATTGCAGAAGATAGCTTGCATCACCTGAGAATGATTTTGGAGCAGCTGTCTTCCCAGGAACTCCATCTAAATAACTTGATTCATGTCAGGGAGACCAAGAGCAGAAACTGGTGCCATATGTGCACAAGACCAATCAAAAACATTTCATGGGAACAAGATTTATATTTCTCACTAGATTTCTGATATTTCTTGTTTCTGGCAGAGGCAGAAGTAATACAGGACTGGGATCGCTTGTGGTATTTCCTTTGTCTTACCACAGCTGGGTTTTGCAGATGCCACCATAAAAGAGGAAAGCTACCTGAAAATTTTTAAAATTCCCACCCCTTCACTTTCTGCAAAGGTCATATCTCTTCCTGATAAAATTAAATAATCTGCCTTTTAAATGTATTTTGTAACAAAATGGTAAGGTCTCCTTTAGCTGTGCTTGTAGCAGTTTCACCTTTAATTACCAGGGATAAACACTTGAACCTCCTACACAGACCTTCAGCATTTGAACTGCAGCACGTTACGCCGTACGAAAACACCCATTTTCTTAGCCACGATTCCCTTTATCTTTAGATCTTTATCTCCTCTACCAGTGGTCTGGAGCAGATGTATAGACAGTCTCTGTATGTACAGAGTTTGCGTAGGGTGACTCTCTTTGTGGCCAAGAGCTTCCAACAATCAAAGGCTTGGAGACTTCCACAGATGCAGGTCTTGTCCATCCTAACAGCCACCAAACTCTATTTCTCCCATGAATATTTCTAATTCCTTTTTTAGGGCCATATTATATTTTATTCTCTTGTTATGCTAACAAGATCGACCACTGAATTATTCTTTATATGAAAAGAATTCTGTTTCACTTGTTTTTAAACATAATGTTCAATAATGTCACAGATGTGATGTCTCCTCACCCTATTTTTTTAATGAAAGGAGAAAGCACTATGTGTCCTATCCAGCTTCTCAGTACAATTTATGATCTTTTAAATCTCTATTATATCCCATTTCAGTTATATTTCCTCAGATTAAAGTACCGTTGTCAGTTTACTCTTTGGATGAAAACTGTCCCACCTACCTCGTCACCTTATTCTTCCGGAACGCTTCATATAATTAGAGGACATTTAGAAGTCTTCCAGGAAAAGGAAGGAGTCACTGATACTCTGGAAATGTACTTGTCTACCCCAGCTAAGAAAAGCCTCTCTTTCCTTCATTGGAATGCTCCTAATTTATGAAAGCCAAAAATCTGTTGTCACATGCGAAAATGACAGTGTTGTTCGTGCTTTGGAGGTATGGTGCTAATCCGAATGTTTTCTCCTCGTGACTGTACCCTCTTCCTCCCTCTGTTATTTTGCATGACTACAACTGATCTATGTCACTCCAATATTTTTTCCTTGGGGACTTCAATATTTTTTTCTCCTACTAGCAGCTGGCTATCAGGCCATAACAAATGCTTCCGATAGACGTGATTTCTGGATAGGATGGGCTTAACTGATCTGTCTGATCCAGTGATATCCAGCCCACAGGTCAGTGAAATGTTTTTAGGTGAATTTTTATTGACTGGAATGAAATACATTATTTTATTTTATTTTGAGGAGGCAGGATGCTTGCTTCACAATTTGTATTTTTAGAATTGGTCAGGAAATGGCTTTCTGGTTCAGTCCTGCAAAAAATTTTTGACATTTAAAAAAATAATTCTTTCCTGTGAAGTGGGATGAAACAAAAACTGTGCGAGTATTTTAATGGAAAGAAAACGGAACTCAGAATAAAATGCTGAGACTTCCCTGGTGTCCATGGTGACTGGAGTACTCAGTCAGAAGTTTTCATAATTCTGCAATGTGTAAGCTTTTCCCTAGTTATAGACCCAAACCCATTTTGCAGTGGAGTTGCAATCCCTGACATAGAGAGTTTAAGTTTATTGACAATGTGCTTGCTTTTTATGGCCTCTTAGAAGTAGCCCCTATACCACAACAGCTTCATAGAAAAGCCTCCAAGCTAAGACTAGCTCTTGCTAAGCTGCTTTCCTCAAACTGAGGATGTATGGGATCTGCTTTCAGTCTCTTCTACTGAAGCATTCTATCTTATCGAAAGGACGAAATTATTTGTGCGAGGATTTATAAGTGATTCCTCTACAAACTTGGGAATGTTCTTGCCATCAACTTACAATCATCTCTCTAGGCCTTTGATCTCATCATGCAACCTAGAAGTAAGGTATCATTAGCAATGAAAGTTTAGAAGTCTTAAATAATTAAATTCTTTTCAGCAAAATCCCCTTCCAAAGAAAACCAAACAAACAAAAAAGAAAAAACTTTTGTCCAAAAGTTCCCTTGATCTGGAAATGTTCTCACTGAAGGCAGAGCTTCCAATGAAATGAAGATATGGAATGAGCCATACAGTCATATCCTTCTTGATAGTATTATTGTTGCATTGTCCTAAATCCAGAGGCAAGAGCCCTGAAACTAATGGGTATAGAAAGCAAAGTCAATGTTGAAGGACTACTTAGTATTCTTTAAGACTCACTGGAGCAATTTCATGTCCTGTGATTGCTTCTGGGCACAAATCAAAATTTAACGAGGTGCAAGGCTGAGAAAAAGGAGTAAATTGAGGTGACATGTACAATACTGGGATTTTTTACTGCTGTTTGGAAAATTAGTTGGGTAGTAAAACTTTGAGCTATTTCATGAATGTGTCATGGCAAGATAGCATCCTTAGAGCAACAATCAATCTGCAAGCATGTCAAAATGCAATTTTCAAAAAGGAGTCCTTTTCCTTTCCAGGCTAACTGCAAAGAGCCAAGATTTCCACTCAGGCCAGCAACAAAACATGCAGTTGACTACTCACTTTGGCCTGAAGTTCATAGTCCTGTTGAGCTGTTCAGTGTCTAAGGAGAAAATAGGAAGGGAGCTGTCTTGAAAAAAGGCAGGGTAGTCTATGAAAGTAAAACATGCCCTAAAGACTTGAATACACTGAGTTTCATTCATGGTTTCCCTGATCGAGTCACTTCTTTTTTTCAACTTCCCTATCTTTGAAATACTATGATTACCTGTTCCCTGTAAAATTTCCCATTCTCATTAAAAATGCTGATTAAGAGCTTAAATACAGCTTGACCTCAGTTTCATTAGGTTGATGTTTTGGACTCTCTTAAAGTTAATCAAAACCTGGGAGATCATGTTCTGCTTGCTTTCTTCCTGAATCCTGGAAGGACATCATCTCTAAACTCTCAGATTAGTGGTCCTACTTTCCTGAGTATGCATTTGAGATCAAAGGGCCTTTGCAGTTGATACCATAAAAATTGTCAGAGAAACCTAGTGTCCAACTTAGAAGGTATTCTCTAAATAAACAAGAGAGACCATAGAGTGGCAGCAATAAAAGAAGCCAAAACACTTGGCCAGAATTGTAGAGGAAATCTGCAGTAGGATCCAAGTCCTCTCCACCTCTATATTCTTGGGCATCTCTATATTCTTCTCTCTTTAAGAGAGCTGTAAATAATTTTTTGTAAATTCTCTGTTATCTACAGGTGTGTAGAAAGAAAGAAAGAATTCATCTGCATACAAGGGCTTGAGACGATCCCTCCGTCAGCCTTTCAACTCATACTCTTGACCAAAAATGTTCTGTTCCCCAAAAGATTAACCTTAGTTTTTCTCTTGAGGTGAAGCCTCTTGGATGTGTAGCAGGTAGGAACTATTTTGCTCATTATGTTATTCTGAAGTTCAAGGAGTCAGCATTTTGGCTGAACACCACAAGGAATTTCTCAGGAAAATTCTCCGCAGAAGATCCAAAGAGTACATTGCTTATTGATATACTTCCATAAACTTTGATGGATCGACACCAACATATAGCTTTGCCCTTCAGCGTTATATGTTGCCATGGAAATTGCATTCCAAAAATTCACCCTACAACGTCATTCTACAGCACACAGTTTCACCAGTCGCTTGAGACTGATGAATGTCTTGATTAAACCTTASGAGAACATCTCACCAACAGAACAGCTTGAAGCAGATATATCCTTTACTTCTGTTATAAGCAAAACACAAGTAGTGCTGGTGCTTTGTGGGCTGTGGATATGCTTGTCATTGCAGTCATTTACATTTAGATGTGCAGGTAATTACAGCCTGGGGTGCAGTTATCAGAGAGATGGCATAGACATGCTTGTGGTCTCTTTACTGCTGGGGAATGGTCAGACAAATAAGGTACTTCATTTGTGTGAGTTATTTAGAGGGGAGATTTTGGCCTGTGATCAGTCTTCATTTGTAGCCATAAAGCATCTGAGGGAAAGGGAGCTATTAAAGAGTATAGCTGGCAGCTATGTGTTTGCTAATGAGGGAATCTTTATGGAGCTCCCCGCTGAGTGAAAGAGAAAAGGCTGGGGTTTGTTTCTTTGTCTAGCCTGTGTTTGGCAGCTAGAGATGAAATTATGACAGTGAGGCAGAAAGATTAGGCATCGTCAGCAAATTGGATGCTGCAGACCATAGAGAGCCAGGAATTTGATGGGAGAGGGAGGGAAAGTGGGGGAAAACAGGGGTTCTGGGGAGAGGTGAGCCTCAGTTCTCTCCAAATATTATCAGCAAATCCACGTTTCACTTTTTTAGTCTGCCATGGGGATTTCAGCCTGAAGGCCTAAAAACAGTGAGGAAGAAGTTACAATAGCCAAAATAAGTGTTACTTAGGAAAAGGCTAGAAGCTGGATAGAAGTAATTTAGATATAGCTGGATTATTTTATTTTAACTCATAGTCAGTTGGCTGAGGGAAAGAAAAGCATTTTGGCTGGAGCTTTCAATTTTGACATTTTTTCAAATGGCACTTTTTGACATTTCTGTTTAAAATAGATTTTTTATAGAGATTTTATTTTTGAAAGCTAAAACGATAACAAACTCTGTCTTGTAAACACCTATTATCAGTTTAGCCCAAATCAGCTTTTTGACCTTTTGCTTTTATTTTGCCAAAGTCTCTGTGTAAGACTCTGTTTTGTTTCAACCCAGAACACAGTTCCCTGCTAATGTTTTGGTTCATGTTTCAAGCCAAAAAATAAACCATTATTTATCTATGTCTAATTTGGAAAAACATTTTATAAAGATGACATAAATGAGCAATGGAGTAGAATTAGGATAAGAAAAAAAATGAAGTAGAATTTCAGTACTAGACCCATAAAGTTGAGGTTGATTGTTATTAATCTTACAAGAGGAAATACTAATACCTGAAAGGAGGTTTTAGTGAGGTGGGGGTTGGTCTCTTCTCCCAAGTAACAAGCGATAGGACAAGAGGAAAAGACTTCAAGTTGCACCAGGAGAGGTTTAGATTGGACATTAGGAAAAATTTCTTCACCAAAAGGGTTGTCAAGCATTGGAACAGGCTGCCCAGGGAAGTGGTGGAGTCCCCATCCCTGGAGGTATTTAAAAGACGTGTAGATGTGGCGCTTAGGGACATGGTTTAGTGGTGGACTTCACAGTGTTAGGTTAATGGTTGGACTTGATCTTAAAGGTCTTTTCCAACCTAAATGATTCTATGATTCTATGACTATGAAAGGAGTCTTATAAAAGGACTAATAAAACAGACTGTGAGAAACATCACTGGTAAGAACATAATACGGTGAACAATCTAAGCCAATCAGTCATCTTTGGTTTCTGCAGATAATATCAAATAAGTTGTGTCACTTTGAGTGTCAAGGGGGTATTATTCAGTGATTTATGGCATAGGTGCAATGATAAGAAGCAATAGTATTGAAGGGCATGATCCAACAATCCTTTATATTTAACAGGTTTACTCATGCATTTGTCCTCAAATGCTCTGATCAAATGAGAGCTTCATAGACAAACTTATTCTGTCTTCTCCATATTCAGGTAGGAATGTCTTTTGGGAGCTTCTGTTTATGTTTTGTTTCTTCTTTGGTTTCCATGGAAAGGTTTCCATGCTGAGTATTCAGTCTGACAGATGCGAGGAGTTCAGTGCAACTGTTCTTCGACCGCAGTGACATTCAGAAACGATAATAGTTTCAAGAAAGCATCCATGCACCAATGCAGGGTGGCAGCCAGCCTCTTCTGCACAAGGAACTCTGCTATTTCTAACTGCCACATCAGGTCATACATGTTGCACAAAACAGAATATCAATGGGTTTGTGTCACTCTATAGACTTTAAATACGTAAAACATCTCCACAGTGATAGCACAGAGATGCCAAACTACGCCTTACAGCCAGATACAGCTTTGTTGAGAGCAGACTGCAAAGTATATCATACCTGAATTTAATCTACCATAAAGGATTATCAAGCAGTTTACAGAAACCTTGCCTTCGGTGCTTTCAGACAATTTTGTACTGGATACAGACAAATTTGCTCTGGCTGAAAACTTAAGTCTCTTTATATATTACCATAACTGTTTATTTGGTGCAATAAAACGAGATCAATTCATCAAAGAAGGGGATGGCCTGGTCCCTCTAAAGCTATTACATGTGGCTTGGGGATTTTGTTTCAAACTCAACTTAGTTTGGTGTCTGGACTGAAGATAACCGTCACTCATGTGGTATGAAGCTGGCTTAAGAATTAATAATTTGTTCAGATCCTTGCCGTTGAACATTTTCAGCTGGAGAAGATCTCTGGAAGTTGTCAGGTCTAAATCCCCACTCAGAGAAGAATCAGTTTGGAWCAGGTTGCTGGACTTGGTCTAGTTGAGCTTTTAGTATGTCCAGGGATGGAGATTCCCTGACCTCTCTTGGCCTGTCTTCCACTATCTGACTAACCTTATAATGAATTATTTATTTCCCAGTATCTAAAGGGCATTTCCCTTCTTTCAACTGGTGTCTGTTACCTTTACTCCTATCACTGTGCACCCCCAAGAAGAGTCCTGCTATATCTTCCCCTTACTCCTATTAGGTAGTTGAAGACAGCAATCAGATCTCTCTTTGGGCTTCTCTGCTTAAGACTGAAAACCTCTTGTTGCCATGAGAGTCTTAGGGAGCATATGTTGGGTACTTGCAGTAGAGCTACCCTTTTGATTTCTTCCCAAAGGATTGTAGTTTGCACACTCCAAGCCATCCTACTAAATGAACCAACGGACAATAAATGAGGTGACTGGGGGTTTCAGTACCAAACTGCACTTCTACTGCAAAACAGAACACTGTTTTCGTTTACTCCTATAATCTCTACCTTAGTTTTGGAAACAGAACGGTGGCTGAGCACCAAACTATGAGTGCTGTCATGATCAGACTCAGGTTTGGCTCTTCTGAAAGAGTATTTCATTTCTGAAGCCCAGCCACTAAAAATAGTCTGATTGCTCAAAAGGCACTGACAAGCTTTTATGGTGTCTGGGCCCCTGGTGATGAGGATGTGGAACTACCTCGTGTTGAGGAACTATGATGAATGTACACAGATTTTTACACTTTTGGTTTTTTTAGCAAATCCTTGGCTCAAGTTAGTACAGCCCTCTAATTCTGCTACTCCAGCTGCAGCAGGAAGGTCTCCTATGATTAATAGCAATAACTGAAGGGCATGTTTTCTTCTTACCCGATCTCCAAACAGGAGTTGGGTACACACATGTGGCAAAGGGATATACCAGGGAGATTKTCTGTTGGACAGAGAATTGCTTTCCAACACTTTGTGTTTTCTGAGCAGCACTAAAGTGGGATTCTTTGGCTTAATTTTAGACATCTGCATGTCATCAGATGAATGACATACAAAGAGACCACAACATGGAAGGAAATATGGTCCTCTCAGTATCACTGCAAATGTTCGCAATGTTTTATCGATTCATAGATGTTAGTGCCAAAAGGGATTATTAGACCATTCAGTTGGACTTATTGTATTACACAAGACCTATAATTTCACTCAGTTTCCCTCATGATGAGCCACAGACTGATTTTGCAATGCACAACAAAATACAATGTTAAGCCCTGGTCCCAAGCAGAGCTCTCCAGTCCCAGATGTGTCCTGATGCTCTCATGAAAGCAAAGTATGGTAGCCAGAAATGAAGTTTTTGCTGTTTTTTTAAACTAAATATTTTGTGGTTGCAAAATGAAGCATTTTATCCTAAACCATTTTTGAAGAGAAAAAGGTATATTTTGAGAAAAAGATTTTTTGAGTGGTTTGCTGGTTTACTTTTTGTTTTATTTTGTTCAAAGCCACTGGTGTTTTTGGATTTCAGTTGCCAAAATCCATTGGCTATAAACTGAAAATATAAACCGTTGGCCGCCAAAAGCCAGAGATTTTTTTTTTATAAATCCTATGGTTTTTTCTGCATTTTTGCATTCTTTTTTAATGAAAGCCAGAAACTTATTTTGGGGGGGACAGCAGGGAGAACTTTTCTATCCATTCCGTTTATTATTTCTATGAACACAAGCTTTTGCTTTCAAATGACAAAAGGTGTATCTTCCAATGTTTCTAGCACTGCTAGGAAAGAGTGTTTAATTAGTGCAGAAGGATTACTGAGGGTAGAGTACTCAGTCATCTTGASATGGAGATAGTAGGAGGAAGGGATGGTGATGTTTTCACACTGAAAGAGAGGAAAAATTAACTTGCATCATTTTTTGTTATTTATTTTAAGTATCACCATCTGGCTTGTAAATCTTCCTCTTGGCTGTTAGGGAATGTAGCCTTCCTTTCTGAAGTTATGCTTTTCTGGAGATTTAAAAGTGGTGGGAGGAGAACTATAGCTAAGAATGTAATTTGAATCCAAATACAGATGTCTACTGAATCTAAATACACTCTCAGCTCTCCAGAGGAATTGTCTGGAGGTTTTAGCAGACCTTTTACTCTAACAAAACTTGTGAATCATTCGAGCTGATGGCCTGGATTAACATTAGGGTTAGCATAACAGCGGTGGCCTAGATGCAGCTTGACATCAATAGGTGACTTTGCTTTGACTAGCGTGAAGCAAGAGACCAAGAACACATTCCTTGTAAATGGCTTCCAGCACAAATCTGATTCATTCATAAATTAACAGACATCTTTTCCACTGGCCTGGGATCAGAAAATGAAGCTTTTTATTCACACTTCCTGCTTCTTATTTGATCTCCATTCTTAAAGACTATCCCCTTGAAGTTTAGTTGGCAAAAGATGTGATGAAATGAAGGATGGAGGACAGCATCCAGCTGATCATCCCATCGGTGCTCGGTTTGGGTGAAGCAGCAGTGACATACAAGGGAGGTAGAGGTGCCGGTTTTCCTGGAATCTCTCTGCTGAATGGCATTGTATTTTGAGGGTAAATGTTGCCTTTGCTTATAATAAGGGAAACCTTATAGACTTCACTGCTAGGAGAGATTTTAGGCTCTTGCTCAAAAAACCAAAGTTTTTTAAATAACTTAAAAAAATAGAAGACATTTCAGGATAACTCCAGAGATTTTGCTGTTATCACTGAAGCATAGGAAGTAATAAGGCATAACTTCATAAAAGCAGCAGGTGCCTAACCAAATTCAGGCACTGACACAGTGAGCAGGTAGCTGGGCACTTAGAAGAAGAGGCAGAAGTATGGACATGGAAGCAAGAAATGGCTTCCCTTTAAAAAGTAAAGAAATCTGGTCATGCTAGCCCAATAAGAAACTGTTCATGTTCTCTCTTTCCTACACAACCCATGCTTTCTGCTACCTATTTGCTGATCTCTCTTCTTCATTCTCTCCACTCACAAAAATACACTTGGACTGAATTTAGTCCTATTTTGAAAATCAGATTGTATTTACTGGGGAAGAGGTTAAAAAGGGGTTTACTTGACTAGTTTATCTCAGGCAGGTGCAGAGCCCCTGCTGTATCATGTGATGGAAAAGCAACCCCCTTTCCACATAGACCCCTGCCCTAGCTGCTAAGGCAACCTTGAGCTATTATGTTAATAAAAGTCTCAATGTCCTATTCTTTGCAGCAAGGGGTGGGGGGGAGCTACTGTTTTGAGTTAGTTGTGCTTTTCATTGACTTTGCATGAGTATAATGGATAGATTAAGTTCAGATACACGTGGACTCAATTTTTTTTTTTTTTTTGTTATAATAGAATAACAAGATTAAAGTGATTACAGTAGATATAAAATATCTGGTCTGTACCAAAGCATGTGAGACAATGTCTCATGAAGTCGTTCTTGCTACATAAATTAAAATCAGCCTCTCTGTGAGCAGCTGCATAGCCCAGTCATTAACCGAAATGCTGAAAACAAAGAACAGAGGGTAATGAATCATGCATAATATTACATGGCATTGCGGGAAAGCAGTTTAGTGAAATATCCACATGGATCAGTGTTAGTTAACATCCTCATTCATGATCTGGCAGAGAAATGAACACAAGCATGAATGAAATTCACAGATCTTACTCAAGTGGGAAGTGCCAACAATATCCACGAGGACAGAGAATTTGTGGAAAGGGGCCAAAAGAGGTAAGGAGTATGAGCAGCCAACAGCGATCCAAAATGATAATCAGAGAAAAAGAAAGCTGGGAATTGCCCATGCCAAAAGAGATGTAAGGGAGATCAAATTAAACGAAGCTGAGGTGCTGGAGCGTGTCCAAAGAAGAGCAACGAAGCTGGTGAAGGGTCTGGAGCACAAGTCTTACAAGAAGCAGCTGAGGGAACTGGGGTTGTTCAGCCTGGAGAAGAGGAGGCTGAGGGGAGACCTTATCGCTCTCCACAGCTACCTGAAAGGAGGTTGTAGCGAGGTGGGGGTCGGTCTCTTCTCCCAAGTAACAAGCGATAGGACAAGTGGAAACAGCCTCAAGTTATGCCAGGGGAGGTTTACATTGGATATTAGGAAAAATTTTTTCACCGAAAGGGTTGTCGAGCACTGGAACAGGCTGCTCAGGGAAGTGGTGGAGTCACCATCCCAGGAGGTATTTAAAAGACGTGTAGATGTGGTGCTTAGGGACATGGTTTAGTGGTGGACTTGGCAGTGTTAGGTTAGGTTTACAGTGGGACTCGATGATCTTAAAGGTCTTTTACAACTGAAACGATTCTATGATTCGATTCTATGATTCTATGAAGCTGCAAAATGTGAAAATGCCTATGTAGACCGACAGTGGAAAAGAGAAGCAACAGCACTTCTATGGATTTATTTCTGCATAAAAGGTGAAAAGAATCACTAGAATTTAAATAAATATGGGAGACACAAAGATGGCTTTAGTGTCTATTCAGCCCTTGAGCAACTGTGTGTAGAAGGGATTCCCAGCATTTGCTATCCCAAAAGATCAGTAAAACACTGAGAATTGTTTCATAAATATATGAAAAGTAAAGACTTTGTAAGTTACATGTTCGGAGGGAGGAAAAAAAGAGGTGCTACCTGATGAGAAGAGTCTAAAAGATCTTTCATAGCCGTTGCATAGGGTAAGCATGGGTCTGAATGCCGCAGGGGTCATGCTCTCCTTGTCTGCGGGCACAAGCTCTCCTGCAAGTGCTAGTGGACACTTCTGTTCAATGATACACAGACTCCTGAATTTATTGTTCCTGGGAAGCTGCCATCAAAGTAAGAGGAAGGTAAGAAAGAGGAAGCAGCATGCTGGAAAGTTTAACAGAGAAACAGGTCCTTTTGTGAGGGAGAATAATTACAATTTCCATGAAATCCCCTTGGGACTTGATGATGGCTCCTCAGTGGAAGCTACTCAGTAGCTGGCAAGAAAATAAAAAAATTAGACCAGGTTTTGTCAACCAAAGGGCCACTTTCCACCCTCCAGTTTCCTGGCAACTCGCCATGTGTTAATACCTTGTAGAGATGTGCCAAAAAAGGTGCACTGTTCAGTTCTTAGTCTCCCAGACTTATCAACTCATGAATTACAGTTGGCAAACAATGAGCTTGACACATATACAGAGGGTAATAGGAATAGACCAAGAAGCAGGGAAAGGGCTGGAAAGAAACGACTGAAGAAGTTGGATAAAAGGGGTGGACTGAGAGAGGAAGGGAGGCATTGCTCATTTTGGTATTTTCTTAGACTAACTTTTAAAAGCAGTGTTCTCATTAACGAGTTTAGACAAGTACAATAAAAAGTCAATCTTGCTGGACAACTGTTAAAGCTGGCTTTCAATACTGTAATGCCGGAAAAAGAAAATGAGAACATATTTATCCCTTGGTATGGTGCAGTCTGTGGAGACTAGTTCTTCATGCTCTGAAAAATTAAATAAGCGCAGAAGCGTATTAACAATAAAAGGCGTCAGAGACAGACAGAAAGTTTCCTGTCTGTGACAGATCTGCAAAAGAATAACTGCATTGAGATGCGTGGCATAAATCTGGCTTTAAAATTCAAGATTTTCAATGCTTGAAGTAAGACCAGAGCCAGGCCTGGCGTCTGTAGAGATTTTGATTTGGGGCAGGGGGGGAAGGCATTTCCAAGGGAATGAGTGATTTGGGGGGAAATCAGTTTTTGGAGCCCAGTCTTAAATAGCTTTTAGTAATGCCGAGCTTTAGCTTTTTCAAAATCAGATTTCTTTTAACATAATTCAAGCAGAGCTAAAACAGAGTCACCTCAAATCACTGCCACTAATGCCAGCTCTCCACGCTCAGAAATCATGAATATGGGTCTCTCTTCATAAGGCATGGTTCAATTTCAGGACTCTCTCTACAATAATTTCATCTGGGAAACAGAGGCATTACACCTGACTTTTATGGCGTTAGGAAAGAGATGTACATTCTCAAAATCCCTCCTGAATACACATGTAAAAATTACCTTTTCCCTGGATGCTTGGATAGTCTTCCTAGGGGTAAGCAGCCACTTTGTCTCACTTCATCTCCCATCTCCATCTCAGCTCTCTGCCTGCCCTTCTGCTTCTCAGAACTTCAGCACTTTTAGTCTTGCTCCTACAGCCCTGCACCAGGGCAGATAAGTTACTTCTTATCAACTTCACAGAAGCTACAGGTTGAATCAAAACTGTGGCAGTTTCCTGATCACTGTAACTTCACGTCTTCTTGCACTGCAGCAGCCCAAGTGAGTCAAAATGGCATTGAGATCTGCTTCTGAAAACAAGCACATCCTCCAAAAAAAATTAGCAAACTCTTATTTGGCTGAAATTTTCCAACATTATTGTCCTTCAATGCAAAATTAAATTTTTACTTAAATTTTCTGTTTTGTAGAAACATGCAGTTTCCTTGTGTGTGTGTGTGTGTGTTTATTTCTGTGTACATGGATTTTAGCATTCATTATCTTGCCAAGAGTTTATATAGGAAAATAGATAGATACAGGCGGAGATCTATTAATGACCGAAGTATTGTTGTCAATGCTTGTGGGGAGAGAAAGTAGAACAAGTTTTTTCACACAGTGTAATCTAAATTTCTTTCCACTAGATAAAGGCTGCCTTAGCCATACTAAACCGTGCTTAATGTAGCCACTCTATTTCCTTGGCAGACCGTCACATCGAGTTTACCTCAGATCCCAAGTCTCCTGCTCCAAATTCTCTCATTATGAAAATTACAGGGTACATCTTGGCCCTGTTTGCCCAATCTGAATGGCTGTTATTCCCTCCCTCAAACACCCAGTTATGAAAATCCCCTCCTCCCCTAACACATACACTCGCACACTCTCACACGCATATTACTCGACAAGACTCTATTTTAAATGCTAATAAATGTCTATGGCTGATTTTGTTTGCTTTTCTGGTTAACCATCTTTACTACTCCACCTCATCATCTCTTTTTCCAGGAAGAATGTTCCATGTTGACCCCACAATTAAATTCCAGACAGCCCGTGAATTCAGCACTAGGGGAGTTCTTTGGAGATTTCAGCTATTATGAAAGATAGATGAAAAAATAACAACCCTTGGTTGCTTCCAAGGTGCACAAACTATATTTGACCACCCAAACACAAGGCAATGTTCCTTCCAGTTATAGGAAAAAAAAATACAAAAATAAAAAGCCCAGCTCAGACACTGTGGGAGCCTCTTTTTTTGGAAAGGCAAAGGCTTTTAGTACAAACCAAAACCAGAGGAGTTCAACCCAAACTATGAATGCAAGAAAAGAGGCATATGTGGTTTGCTACTTTTAATAAGCTCCCACCTGATCCCAAGAGGCTTGTTTATATTTTAATTACATATGGGACATAGGATCTCTATCACAGAACAGTAATTTGCAAATTAGGACATCTACTTTGAGGAAATTAAAACTGGATTTAGCTGAAGCATAATCACGCCACTGTCTTTTCTCAAGGTCTTATTTATTCTCCATTGGACTCACCTCCACAGTCCACTGCTAAGCCAAAGTATCATTTTGAAACTCCAGATGGGGTAGGACAGCAAAGCTGACATTACCTTCCACCTAAATRTCCTTTCATTTAGAGCTACTGTACCCAGAATTACCTGAAAGCATGGGGAAAAGGGACTTCCACTTTGTCAGGAGACCAAAGCTGGGACAGTCCTGCCATGGGAAGAAGCCCCACCAGGATGGAGAGTTATGGGGAAAGGAAACAGGAGAAGGTAAGAGCAGCTGCTTTTGGGACAAGCTGCCCCAGCTGTCTGAGCCTATTCCCCACCTTGACTCAGCACAGACAGAGTCCTAGCCTTGCAGATCATAACCACAGCACCTTTGGCCCTTGAGGCTTCATTAGGGAAAAAGGGGGCTGATAGTGCATCTGTAATGTTCCAGCCAGCTGACAGTCTGTCATGCTTTGGTCTTGAATTTCTTGATCATCTAGTCCAACACCCCTGCTCAGAGCAGGGTCATCTACAGCAGTGTGCCCAGGGTCATGTCCAGCTGCATTTCGAATTTCTCTGCGGATGGAGACTCCATAATTTCTCTGGGCAACCACTTCCACTGTTTGTCTACCTCACACTAAAGAAGATTTTTCTTCTGTTGAAGCAGAATTTTCAGTATTTCATTTTTTGTTCACATTGCCTCTTGCCCTGTCACTGGGCACCACTGAGAAGAGTCTGTCTCAATCTTCTTCATTCCTTTCGCCATGTATTTCTATAAACGGGCAATGTCCCCCGAGCCTTCTCTTCTCCAGGCTGAACAGTCACAGCTCTCAGCCTTTCCTCATAGAGGACACGTTCGAGTCCCTTAAGCAAACTTTATGGCCCACTGGATTTACTCCAGTAAGTCCGTGTCTCTCTTGTACTGAGGAGCCCAACACTGGACCATCTGGTGAGATGTGTCTCATCACTGCTGAGCAGAGGGGAAGGATCAACTCCCTTGACCGGCTGGCAACGCTCTGCCTAATGCAGCTCATGATGCTGTTGGCCGCCTCTGCCACAATGGCACATTGCTGGTTCATAGAACCATAGAATCATAGAATGGCTTGGGTTGGAAGGGACCTTTCAAAGTCATCTAGTTCCAAATGCCCTGATATGGACAGGGATACCTTCCACTAGATCAGGTTGCTCAAAAAGCCCCATCCAACCTGACCTKGAACACTTCCAGCGATGGGGCATCCACAGCTTCTCTGGGCTGTGTCCAGTGTCTCACCACTCTCACAGTAAACAATTTCTTCCTAATATCTAATCTTAATCCACCCTCTTTCAGTTTAAAACCATTACCCCTTGTCCTAACACTACACTCCCTGATAAAGAGTCCATCCCCATCTTTCTTATAAGCCCCCTTTAAGTACTGGAAGGCCACTATATGGTCTCCCCGAAGCCTTCTCTTCTCCAGGCTGAACAACCCCAACTCTCTCAGCCTATCCTCACAGGAGAGGTGTTCCATCCCCCTGATCATCTTTGTGGCCTCCTCTGGAATCGCTCCAACAGGTCCGTGTCTTTCCCGTGCTGAGGGCCCCAGAGCTGGATGCAGTACTGCAGGTGGGGTCTCACCAGAGCAGAGCAGAGGGGCAGAATCCCCTCCCTCGACCTGCTGGCCACGCTGCTTTGGATGCAGCCCAGGATACGGTTGGCCTTCTGGGCTGCGAGCGCACATTGCCAGCTCATGTCCAGCTTTTCATCCACCAGTACCCCCAAGTCCTTCTCAGCAGGGCTGCACTCAATCCTTTCATCCCCCAGCCTGTATTGATACCGGGGGTTGCCCCGACCCAGGAGCAGGACCTTGCACTTGGCCTTGTTGAACCTCATGAGGTTCACACGGGCCCACTTCTCCAGCTTGTCCAGGTCCCTCTGGATGGCATCCCGTCCCTCAGACGTATCGACCGCACCACTCAGCTTGGTGTCATCTGCAAACTTGCTGAGGGTGCACTCGATCCCACTATGTTGTTGATGAAGATATTAAACAGTACTGGTCCCAGTACAGACCCCTGAGTGAAAAAAATATGGAACACTTCATGAATTTGCATGTCATCGTACATACCATTTGATATGTATTCTTTTTTGCATAACTGGAAGAGACTAGTATTTGGAAGATGAACATGCTCAGAGATGAAAGTGATGGACATATTTATCAAAGAGGCAGGTAGGTAGGTAGAAAAGAAAGGAAGAAAGAAGGAAAAAAAGAAAGAAAGAAGGAAAAAAAGAAAGAAAGAAGGAAGAAGAATGAAAAAAAAAGATACAAAGTTTTGTTCTAGTCTGACTGGATATCCTACAAGAATAGTGTTGAAGATTGTCATAATTTCCACACCACCATCTGATCCAGGAAGACCAGCATCATAGAGAAGATGATTTAGAAGACTAAAACCAAACTGACTTTTAAAAGCAGAGAAATTTTAGCTCCACTTCATTTAAAACTTCAAAAGAGGACATTACAAGTTTAGGCTAAAAACTTGGCAGGGATTCAGCTTGTGCCGTATGCTATCCAAATGTATTCAACCCTCCTCGACCCTGAGTGTGCAAGACAGCTGGAAGGCAAGCAGTCACAGCATGGAAGGAATGAGGATCTCGTGGTTAAGCCATTAGACAAGGCCCCAGGAGATCTGTTCTCATTCTTCAGTTTGTCCACAGACTCCCCACATGAATGTAGGCAAGTGGTTTAATCTCTCTGGGCATCCCTTCACTTCTGTGATGAAAACATACCAATGATTCAAATAGCCTAAAGCCAAAAGGAGCTGACATGAGTGGCCACTGAGTCCAGTTCTGCACGATGCAAACACTAACTCTTTTATTAAACCCAGCCTCTTTCTTGCCTTGCCTATTAAGAACAGAGTCTTCTCCATGGCAGGGCTTTCTTTTACTGCTCATACATAAAAGCCCAGAGTCATCCATTTGGCTGCGGGCACTAAAATGAGATGCCTAAATTAGGACCTTACACAGTCAAGACTCTTTCTAGTTATTGGAGAAAGGCATCCAGGGAGTAAGTAAGATCTCTAATGGGCTGAACCATCTTCAAGAGCTACCTGTTATTCTCCAAAGGATAGTGTCTGTGGTGATTGCACTCCAAACACATATATCTTGGTTGAATGTGGAATACATCCAGGATGACGTGTCTAGCATACTGCGACCTTGATGTTTCTGTAGTACAAACATTGATGTGCACAGGCATTATATATGCAATCCATGGAGACAGATAAAAGTTGCAAAATTTGGATGAAGTTACAGTACATCATGAAGTCAATAGACATCTTTGGATCTGGGATTTTTTTCCACCACTAATGAAGGTAGAAGAATATGTGATAAATTCAGAGTCTGATTTATCAACTTAATAAATTATTTTAATCAAGTTTTAAGTGATATACCTTCTTGACTGTGAATAGGTGAGGGCTGTGCTGAGCCCATAGCCTGTTGAGGTCTCTCTCTGTAAATCTCTAATTAGAATGTACCAGTAAGGTCTTTGTCATTATGAGGTCCTTGGGCAGGAGCTATGCTTTAGTGTTGCACATCACCCCTCACACAATTAAGTCCTGGCCCATGGCTGGAGCCAGTAGGTACAATGACTGTTTCAGACAGACTACTTGGACGCCTGGATTTATGAAAGCGAAGAGACCTCCAACTCCAGAGCTATGAGAACTGGTTGCGCCATTGGGGAAGGGCAGTAAGGATGTACTCAGACCATCTGTTTCCAAAATAACACAGTCTATTCACAAATTCTATAGCAAATACATTGGACCTGTATACTGCAGAAGATTTCTGAACAGGGCCCTATGGAATATCAACTAATAATATTGACTATTATGGGAGCTTTTAAAGTCCTATCTTCAGCAAAAGTAGATGAAAAAGGACACTTTCCTTGAGCTTCTCTTTCACCTCCAGACTCTAAGGCCTCACCTACACTGAAGAAAATATTTGCCAAGGCTGTGGCATTTGGTAACAGTGGCTTTTTTACCTGCTTCTAGCTCTAAGAACTGCCACATCTTAATATGAAGAGGCAGACTTCTCAAACAGGACCAGTAGCAGTTTTGCAGCTGGCAAAGAGTGGACACAAAGTGGTATCAGGGGGATGGAACGCCTCTCCTATGAAGAAAGGCTGAGAGAGTTGGGGTTGTTCAGCCTGGAGAAGAGAAGGCTCTGGGGAGACCTTATGGCAGCCTTCCAGTACTTAAAGGGGGCTTATAAGAAAGACGGGGACAGACTTTTTAGCAGGGCCTGTTGCGACAGGACAAGGGGGAATGGCTTTAGACTAAAAGAGGGTAGATTTAGACTAGATATAAGGAAGAAATTTTTGATGCTGAGGGTGGTGAAACACTGGCACAGGTTGCCCAGAGATATGGTAGATGCCCCATCCCTGTAAACATTCAAGGTCAGGCTGGATGGGGCTCTGAGCAACCTGACCTAGTTGAAGATGTCCCTGCCCATTGCAGGGGGGTGACCTTGAAAGGTCCCTTCCAACCCAAACTATTCTATGATTCTATGATTCTATGTGCAGCCCATTGGGACCAGAAGGTAACATGTCTACACAGATGTCCTCCATCACTGTAATTGCTCTTTGCAAATGACCCCGGGACTGATTCCAGGATGTTTCTCTCTGACAAGTTGTCAGGCCTCCAGCTTTCTTTAAACATATATAAACAGGCTGAAGTTCGTGCTCTCACCCTTTGGGTGACAAAGCAGCCATCCTAAGTCTTCATGCAGTTCAAGGAGAGGAAGAGGTAACTTTGTTAGGTGGAAAACGCACCAAGTGTTCCCCTATCCATGGCAAAGGACAGCTCTGAGTATTCCCTTGCTGATGGCAGGTTAAAACACTCTAGGTCCCTCCTAACCACAGAAATAAGTCAGGCAAGAATACAGTGGAAACAGTGAGTTCATTGCTCTGCTCTAAGCTGCACTGATCAGGCGCAGAGTTCCTGGTGCACAGGGACTGCTGAACAGCCCTGTTGCCATAATTTGCTTCACGCTATATTCCCCTTTTCCCCCTTTTCTCCTCTGAAGTTTTCCCCTTTATAATCTCCAAGTCTTCCTGTATGAACAGCACTCCTCTGCATCCTCCCCATTGCCTCTGGCTTTGTTAATTTTATACCTTTATTAGTATTTATGATATTGCTCTGCTGTTAAATTCCCTCTTTTTTGTCAATTCTGTTAAACTGGTATTCCTCCCCTGCTTTTTTTTTTTCTATCTGTAGAGTCCTGCATATGTCAGGGTGAGCCATCTGCATATATATGACTGCTTTTTTGTTATCTGTAACATCCCAAAATTTCCTCATGTTGTTACCTTGTTAGCTGTCCCATTGGTCAGGATTTGACCTCTGCATACCCTAACTACACACACACTTAACACAAGAACGAACCAACCAGTTGCAACTTCACCTTGCTTCCTCACACACAGAGGTCAAAGCTGATACTCCTCAGTGACCGCATGGTCCAGAAGCAGCTTGTCAGCTCAAGCTGTGCACTGTTAGGTGGGTCTTACACAGGTGGAGGGTGATACGGTGGGGGAGAAGTCACAGCGCAGTGGTGTAAATGAGCAGTGAGTCACCTAGGAAGACCCTGCTCTAAGAGGACTCAGCCAGGGCGTCTTTCCCCCAGGTTCATTCTTCTGCCAAAACAGAGGTTTGAAAAGACCCATTAAGTGTATTTATGTGTCTCCTCTTCTCTCATACAACTGACATCCTGGACACAGCGTCCCTGTGACATGCAGCTTTGCAATAGAGGAATGAAGATGCTTCTGAGGTCTGGTAAAGAGTAGTGGCATTGGTTGTCACACAGGCATTGCTACAGAAAGACAAAGAAACCATAGAAAAATGTACAAGTTTCTGGTTACAAATCCTGAAAGAAAAAGGTAAGTACTCCAAAGCAGCACTGCTGGGGCAGGTTCAGGGAAGCCTTTCTTTTCGTTGGCTTTCGTTAGGTGACAGACTGGGACAGGGAAGGGTTGAGTCACTCGAAGTGCGGGAAGCCGTTGTTGGCTGGATGAAAGAAAACAGAGGGCTGCCATCAGCGGAAACAGGAGGTGCACAGTGGTGGTTAGGAGCATAGATGTATGGTTGCCATGGCAATCAGTCCTCTTCTATTAAATGTTTGCCTGCATATGAATAGTCCCAACATAGATAAGGCTTCATGACCCTTTTAATGTAAACAACTCATTTCAGTCTCTTAATGCTGATGCTGACACTGAATTGTCTGCACAGAAAAATCCTATGAAGGGGTTTAGCTTCTTTATTTAAATAGAAAAAGTTAACATGATCCAGCAGTTTCCACAAATAAGGTAAGGGAAAATATTTTGCTTTGCCCRAGCTARAAAAAAAAAACCCTAAAAAAAGGAAAAATTGGAATTTGGAGTCGTGTCTCTTTCTAAAATAAAATTCACACACATTTGGCAGAAATATAAGCCTTTGAAAATCAGCCTTTGCATGAGAGATTTGTAACTATCACGTAACTCCTCCACTTCTACTGAGCACACTTTATCCTTACCAGACACTTCTGTGGTCAACCATCTGTGAGATCCATCTTCACAAGACATATTTGCAGCCTCATGGTGACCCTTCGGGAGACTTGGTGCATGGTATAGGCTGGAGGCTAAACAAATACATCTGAACCTTCTTTCTTTCATTCATCCTAGCTATGCTGCTATGCATTGAGCATGACTTTCTCTCCATTTTGCTCCTTAGAGATCACAAGAATGCCCAGCATTGGGAAGAATGGGAAGAAAGCCTTTCTCTCTTGCATTCTCAGTGACTGCTGGCTGGTGCCTAGGTGAGCTGGAGGAGAGGAGCACTAAACCTCAGAGATGAGGATGAAAGTCACAGGGGGAGAAAGTGTCAGGGGAAGGCTGTGAAAGGAGGCAAAACAGTGGGATCAAAAGCCAGATCAGGATCAAGACCAGATCAGATCAAGACCAGAGCTTTGATATGGGAAATTACCATGAGGAGTATTCATCCAAGCAAATGTACAAATTAGACATCTATGTGTGGCCTCCCTTTAAGGTATATGGATACTCAAGAGAGGAATTCATCTCCTCATCCCCCCTTGTAGCTATGCAGATTTTCCTTTTCTTTTGAAGATACCTTATACCACTCTAAGCAGCAGGAAAGAAAGCGGCTTAATCTCTGCTGGTTTGACTAATGCCCACCTGCACACCTCCATTGAGAATGTCTACATCTATGCATTCCCACTAGGCTATTTGTGGAGCAGCTGAACATTCAAATCGCGTCTTTTTATTACCTCTACAGTTTTCTGTAGAGTACTAACGTGGTGCGACACAACCTGACAGACTCCTTCCAGCGGATCCTTCTGACTGAGGGATGGCTGAATAAATTGTCTGGTGCTTGGGGCTCCAGTCAGACTGTTCTAGTCATAGGGTCCTTGATGAGGTTCAGTGAAGATTCACTGAACAGAGATTCATCTCCTCCTACAGCAATCTAAAGCAGGGCTGATGCAAGATACCCCAAAAATGTCTATTTCTCAACATTGATTGTAAAGAGGGGGATAACGAACTCAGCTGGAGACATCTACATTATCAACAGCAAAAGCTAGCTGAGATGACACTTGCTTTTGACAAGACCTTGTGCAGTTTGCTTACCACCTGATCATATGCACATTCACACTTCATTCCCTTTCCCTGGGACAAACTTTTGAAATGCCAGAAACGTAACCTTTTCTGACATTGCCCTTTAAAAACTCCCAACGTATCAGCTTGAAGCAACACCAAGAGATTGCTGGTGGTGGTTTCTCTGTAGATTTGCTTCCCTGTGTTAAGCCCAAGACAGGGTCAACCGGTTAATAATATTAACACGGGTGAGATCTGCAGTGGCTGTTTAACACGAAAGATGTAAATGTCACGCAAGCAGGGAAGAGACCCTAGGACTCAGGTCAATGCTCCCATTGCCTGAGCCGGTGAACCAGCACGATTTTGCCCCTTTTCTCAGTGTTTCCATTGGGTTCACATTCCTGGTAGGCCAGGGGGGCAGCTCTGGCAGGACCAAGGGAACAAGACAGTCCCTAGCACTGTGCCTTGCCAGGTGGGCTGTAGTGAATGTGTTTAGCAATTTCTGGAGGCAGTTCAGGCAGAAATCAACACATTCCCTCTTCCTTTTGAAAAGCTCTTTGCAGACATGAACTTGCATGGCAATTTTTTTTTTTTTCCCTTGAAGCAACCTATCTTTCAACCAGTACTAATTTGGCCTAAGCTCTCTTTAATTACTATATAAAGGCTCCCAAAGCCCTGTGGCATGAAATTATTAGAGACCAGCTGTGACTAATTACATTTTTCAACTTCACAGGACACAGCTCCAATAAGACTGTTTATTGTTACTCTGTTTTTTAAAGCCAAGTTGAATTTCACTCTGGCCTTGGAAGAGGTCAACTCTCTCACTTTTCCCATGTGAGAAAAGTGAATCCCATACTTTTCTTTCCACATAAAAGCTTAGTTTCAGTCATACTGCCTTCCCCTAGACTTCCTGTTACAGAATGATACGCAGACTTTCTAGTATTTCCCCAGTAAAACATCTTTTTCTGTCAGGGTTGACCTGGGCTCCAAAACCCACAGCATTTGACTACCTAAACAAAACTTTCCAGGATGGTGTACTCAGGTAAAGGGGTTTTGCACTGTTTTTTCCCACCTATCGCTACTGGTAACTGATAATACTATTCACAACCGGCTAAGTGTTGGGAATTGAGCAGGAAAATCACATCGTTGGCTCCCACTGCTATCCATTTCATCTGATTATGTCTCATTGCTCTTTGTTGCAGTGTGAGCTGGTTCTAACAGTGCAAGAGTTATTTTCACCATTCTATCATGTCTCAGCTGTGAGTTTAGGTCTCTATGTGACAGATATATCTGGTTGTCCTGTTCTGAAGACTATTCACTCATGTTACTTGTCAATGGGGTAGTTGAGGGGAAGATATGGTAAAAAGAGTATCACTCATTCAAAAAAATGTTAATTAGCCAGTCTAGCTAGCATGTTAGCAGTCCAGTGGCTCAGAATTTCTGCTTTTTACCACCTTTTGTATTTATGTATTGCTATTGCACTGGGTCTAGATGTTTGTCTGGTATCAACAGTTGGAACTGACTTGTGAGCACTGAAATTCTCTCTCTTCTTCTCCTAAAAAGTGACACTGAAGGGGTTAATCAAGCCAGGCAGCTGGAGTAGACATACCACTAACTTGTTCCCTTTAATTACTTTGCAGGGCAAGAGGGAAGAAATATTGCCTCTAGGACCAGAGTGGTTTATGGCAGGGCAAGTGGAACAAACTAGGAAAGCAGCATCACTAATTAACTTTCAGTGAGCTGCAGCACAACCCGTGACTTCGTGAGGAGGAACTAAAATAGCTGCTGAATTGCTTTCATGACCTTGTTATCTGGTGCTACTGCACCAACGGAGGACATGGGAAAAGGAAGGGCTGCTCCAATGTGAGTGAAACAACAGATCAACTATGGCATCTTTAATCTGCATGGGCTTTCAAACCACACAGTTTTCATGTATTTTGTATGACTCCTCAAACACACAGGACTCATGGTTTTACTTACAGTGCAGACCATTCATGGAGAAAGATATCTAGGTAACGATCAGCGGTGGGTATTAATTAGCGGCTCAGTAGAACAGTCTATAAACTAATTTGGCTCCCTGAACAGATGAGAAATCTAGGTAAACGTGTCCATGCAGAGCTCCATGTTATGGAAGCTAGCCAACTCCTGCAACCTCAGTTAGTTTATAGGAAGATGGTATGGGTATCTCTATACCATGTGCCAGTCTTGTAGAAGTACCTGGGTGGAATTCATCATACCCAGCTTCAGATGTTTACATCTGAGCTGTTGCCTTGGCCCCTTTTGTACCACTGAAGAGAAATAGGCATTTCCAAGGCAAAATTCATTTGCCCCATTTTAGTTATATTCTTTTGGATAGGGTGAATCAAACTATCAACACCTTGAATGAAATTCAGTTGCCCAGATATAAACACTTGGTACCACTTCAAATATCAGCTGAAACCCTCACAGGTCTGGCTTACAGCTGCTGAAAGGTCCTCTCTCACGTTTTCCAGCCCTGTATAGATGTCTCAGTTCCCTCTAATGTCTCTGAGCAACTGAATCCATTTGGATAACTGTTGGTCACCCATTGCTATGTACATCCAGCTGTTTTGCTGTGATCAGAGCTCATGTAACCATACCTGAGCTAGCTTCAAAACAGGTACCACAGAGCCTGCCAACCATGAGGAACATCTTCCTCTCTGTTCAGATGCATTTTGCTTTCTTCCATGGTTACATCAACAACAGGGCCTGATCTAGGTAGGTTAAAATCAGTTTGAGTGTGCCTACCTGATGATGTGTTACAATTCTGATGTCAAGGCAGACCTCTGTTATAGAAAGGGTTAAGTTGTTAGTCRTGACTCTAAAAGACAAGCAGTACATAAATGGGCTGAGGTAGGCATTTTGAGCTGGCTTGGACTGAGAAAGAGAACACCCATGTGGGGAACATATATATAAGAGGGTGTTTGAAGAAGAAAGGAATAATCTGTTCTCCAGGACCCATGGAGAATAGAATAGGAAGTCACGTTCTTAACTTGGAGTAAAGAGATTAAGATTAGGCTTTAAGAAGCCTCCCATCTCTAATGGAGTGAAAAATGAGGCACTGGAAAAAATTGTGTGGGTATGGGTGGGGAATCTCCCTTACCAAATATCTTTAAGGGTAGGTTTGACAAACATCTGTCAGAAATCATGTCACTAGGAAGAAGGGGCTAACTAGTCCTCTGAAGGGTTTTCTTCAGTTCTGTGATTCTGTGATTCCACTCTGGAAAAGGGCCAAAACCACAACAAATCCCAAAGTGGGTATTTAGATGGATAGCGAGAATATTCATCATAATCATATTTAATGCTACTATGAATTCTGGAAGGATTATTAAGCCTCCTGATTCAGGATTTACTTCTACTGGGCTGGCTTATGACTAGATCTCAATTGCAGACAGGTTATTTTACATATACTGAATGTGAATGTGACAGAGCTTAACGTAAGATTGTTAATGAAGCGCAGGAAACCAGTCCAAAGAAAATTTTCTTATTCCTTGTGCTCTGCCCTACAGAGGAAGAGGGAAGGCGAGGTCATAAGATCAACCTAGCCCCAAAGATGAATTCCCCTCTTAACAGAAGATTCCTGTATAGCTGGGGATATTGAAGAAAAGAGAATAGAAGTGGAGGAAGTAAGGAAGTTAAACTTTATATAGTCATAGATGATTCTTTCATCCTTGCCACTTTCCTTGTCCGGGGCCGAGCTATGTTTGCTTGACAGACCTCTGCTTTTTCTTGCCTTGATGTTCCGTGTCTGCCTATCTGTGGCTCAGAAAAAGTGAAGCATTTAGCTAAGTTTGACAATGCTATTAATAGTGTGCAGGAGCTGAATATTAATTTAGAAGGAGATCTAAGTGGCTTTACTCATAGCTCATTTTGAATACTCTGCGTCCCAGCAGTCTTTGGCTTCATTGCAATTAGCTAGCGCTACCTATGCTTATTTTCAGAACTGGTTGAAAAAATATGCCTTTGGAGGCATATTACAGAGCTAATCTACTACCACTTCAGTGAACCAATAAAAGTTGGAACAAGGAAATGATTTTGTTAAGGCCACAGTTAAGAATGATTCAGTAGATCAATACAGTTGAAACAGTCAAACTAATACAGTAGATAATGAACTCCAATTATGAGAATAAGACTAAAAAGTCTTGGGGACTCAAAAATGCCATGGGGAATCATAGAAGATTTTGAAAGGTTATGCCGTGCATGTCTATGTCCTTAGGCAGGAACAACACTATAAGCCACCCTTGACCAACATCTACCTTATCCTTAAAGATGCCCAGTGGAGGTGACCGCTGCTCCAAGCAATTGATTTTATTGTATCGCTACCCTTTCTCTTATAACGTTTGTCCTAATCACCAATCTGAAACTTTTTTTTGGTAATTTATGTCCAAGGCTTCCTGACCCAGCCACCATGGACACAGAGAACAGATTGTTCTCTTCCACTCTGAAACAATTTCTGAGACACTCAAAAGCTGTTTTTGTACCTCCTCCAGCCTTTCTTCTCCACACTAAGAAAACCCAAATTCTTTCAGCCTCTTCCCTTAAGCCACGTCTTGTATTGGGACAATTAAAAGAGCAACCAGTTTCTTGTCAGCCAAAAGGCCTGGGCATTGTCATAGACATTATTACAGGAGTGTTTGTTCTTGTGTACAGGAGCACTTCTCTTTCCTTCTCTTCTTAGCGTATGACTAATTAGATAGACACAAGAAGTGACAAGGCCACAGTCCCTCCCATAAGGCAATCCTTGTGCTCTAGGTGAAGGTGAAAATGCATAATAAAATTAAGTCTTACTCATGCCCAATCTTCTGGACCACAATCTGTACTTCAAGAAATGGAAAAAAAACCCAGATTGTTCAAGGCCTGAGATTAGATTTTTCGTTGAGGGAATGGGCTTATAACCACATCCATCAGTTCATATTGTTTATACAAATATGCAATAAACCAGCCAATACTATCTGGCCTCTCTTATCACATACTCTTACCAAGACAATCGTTTCTGCCTTCTTATTGCTTAACAAAACACCTTGCATTTTGTACTGACAAAGGGATAGAGAACTCACATGAAGTCGTAACTGCCCTTTTGTCTTTTGATTGCTGTAATTTTTTTTTTCTTTTTACATTTTTTATCAGAACACATACTACCCACAATTAAACAACTAGATTTTTCCTAGAACCTGTTAAATCTGGGCTTGTGCCTATTACAATAAATATTTTTCAATTCGAAATTAATTTGAACTTCTATTCTCTATGGGATTTTAAAATCATATTTCTAGCCTTAGAGAGTTTTCCAGGCTCCCTCTTCAGGCAGTGCAATAACAATTACATCTCCAGAAAGCAACTGGGTCTACTGAGTGGGAGACATCTAAGAGAGGCAGAGTCACACTCGGAGACCGGCATCCCTCCATGGACTTCAGAGTCTCGTTTACTTGCCTAGACTATCTGGTTCCCTTTTGACTATGGTGACTTTCACCTCTACAGAGTAGATCATCCCACCTGTTTGAAATACGTGTCAGGATGAGCTCAAGCATGTGCTTATCATCACTCCACTGACTACAAAGAGTGTCTAGACGCATTATCTTGCACATTTTTCTGCATGGCAGTTAGGCAATCTTAAATAAAATTAATCCCATGGTAAGTATTTATCTGCATGTTCATTGTTTCATGTGAGGGATCCTCATCTCCATACTGTTTCCTAGCAAGAATAATAGAGATGGGAAGTAGGTTTTGTAGCCCAGTTGAGTCAGTCTGTTTTTCTCTCAGCTTCTTTATCATCCAAGTTCTGTTTGAGAGGTGGAAATCGCAGGCAGTAGGCCAGGATGAAGAGCTGGAGGCGTGAATATCTTCAAATACTGTATCTAGATGCACCATGGTTCATCTGTTAAGGTCCATCCTTGTTTTGTTTTGAACTTGCCACCCACTAGTTTTTATGCTATTTCTAGTATTTCTAATTCTTGTATTGAAATAAATAGTAAACAAGAGTATCCTACTCACTTTCTGCGGGCCATTCATGCCTTCTGTCACATCCTCCTCTGTCATTTCTTTTCCAGGAAAGAGAGATCGAGTATGTTTAAGCATTTCTTATGTAAAAGCAGTTTGATAACTTCACTCATTCTTGTCACCCATCCTTGCAGGTATTCCTGGCTACAGTTTTCCTTAGCCTCTGTCAGCAGGAAAGTTACCTTATGGATAAGACAAATGTTTAATCCAACAGTAGAGATTGTGAGGGTGAGAAAGAGATCAGTCCTCTGGAGGAAGACTGCCAAATATACTAGAAAAAATATGCCAAGTCGTCTTACAAGTTAGCCTCAGTCTCTCAGCAGCAGTTGTTCCTTCACCCCCTGCTATTGTAGTTGTACTTATTCACTCTGGTTTTGACCAGAGATTGCAGCCTCTACTTGAAAAGTGACTTGACTGCAGCTGGGAAGGTGCAATGAAAAATTTCCATTTTGAGCTATCAGCATTTCTGGATGAAAAAAAAAAAAGAATAAAAAAACCAACCAAACAAAAAAAACCCAACCTGAAAACGAAACAAATCACCACAGCAGCAACCTGCTTGCTCACCTTGAGTCTTGTAGTCAGCCTTTGGGGACAAGGATAAATGCAAACCCTCCTTTACTTGGAATGGGCTTCCTGAGYGCTTGCAGGGTTTTGATGAGATCATGTTAAATTTGATCTCTGCTGTGGTTTTGATAATGGGCCATAAAAAAGAACAGGAGGGAGGGAAAAAAAAAAAAGGCCACCACAACCGGCTGGCTTCCACAAACAAACACTGCCCATGACATTTGTAAATACTCAGAGGTGAAGTGAGGCAGAGAACAAACTTCATAATTTCCTGAGAACTTGTCAGAAGCAGACTTGGCTCGGAGCAGATGAGCAGGATGGGGCTGATGGTCTAAGTAGTCTGAGATCGGGCCTCCAGATACTCTACATGAAGGGTAGAGATGCCCCCTAATGGGTGATCATGGAATAATCTTGTTTCTGAAATCCCCTTTTCCCCAGTCTTAAAGGCTTCAGTATTCACTGAAGGGTGAGTCTATATTTCTCAATACCCCTCTTTGGGGCCTGGTAAGGAAAAAGCAACCACAGGGTATCATTGCTCAATCAGACCTCTTCCATTTTGCTGGCCTCAGGTCTCCTGCCATCCCTGTTTTCCCTTCTACCCCTCTTCTGGGAATGTTGGTCAAAGCCCCTTTTGAAGGAAAAAGAAGAGAAATGTTGGCCCTGTGGAATAGTAAACCTCTTGTGAGGTACAGGAAAAGTTGTTGCCCTTTAATATGCACCACAAATGAGTGTGGATGCATATTGGGTCATACAATGGAGCGGAGTATG
Source organism: Phoebastria nigripes (assembly GCA_035582835.1). Lineage (NCBI taxonomy): Eukaryota > Metazoa > Chordata > Aves > Procellariiformes > Diomedeidae > Phoebastria > Phoebastria nigripes. Next base: position 621,588 of record JAYKAV010000755.1, read on the forward strand.
AAGCTGCAGGTGTCTGATTTCTCAGGGGGGGCTGTGGTCGTGTGGGTTCCTCCCATAGCAGACATGGCTGGCCAGCTGATCCCAAATTTGGAACAACTGATACTGGTGCAATAAGGAAGAGTCTTCGCATGTGGATGTCAGAAGTAGGAAGTGTGAACCTCCTTATGGATGCTTGAGATTTGAGGAGCCTTTCCGGGATGTACTCAAAAATAAGAGATTTCTATACCTTTAATATTTTGCATTACCAAGCAACATGAAGGTGATTCAYGGTCTGCTAGGTTTTGGCCTCCAAAAAATTTCTTCAAATCTGTGCATTCACACAGAAACATGACAGTACCTGCATTCTGGCCTTCACTGAATATCAAGCCAACACTCCAGACTACCTAGCAAGGATTCAGACACATAGCAGAAGCCTTTCCTAATCTTGCATTCAAGTGAAAGCTGCTTTTTTTTTTCTCCAAGTTTTTTTCCTYGAAGTTGCCCAGTTGATTTTACATTGTTGAACACTATTAAACATTTTCCGTTCTGTGCTTTTCTGATTTTCTCTTCTTTCCTGTTGTCCTGTCACGATGCTTTATGGTGCCTAAACAAGGAAGCTAGAGTTTCTGTTTTTAGCTAAATAATCCACTGGAAATTGTGCTTTCACATCTCTTCTGAGCAAGACCTGCACACCTGCCTGCTGCCTTGCTCTAACCGCCTCCACTAGTACTGTTTAATAGAGAAGAACAGAAGCAAACACACCCTTATCATCTCACTGAATCAGTACAATATGTCTGATGGCATAAGCGTTAATATGCCTCTGATAATTTCTTTTTAAGGTTATGCTTTCCATAATCATCAACACAAACAGCCAAAGGCAGATTAGTTGAGCCAGGTGGATTTACCTTTGTTGCAAGAGAAACTATAGCAAAAAATAATTGGCTATGATTTTTTTCACTGCACCATGGGCACATATCCAAAGTGAGATAGGAACAGATTGGAAAAGTAGTAGTGTTTTATGCACTGTCTGCATTTGATTTGTGTGTGTATCAGGATCCCCACGTGGATTAGAGGAGGCTGAATTAGACTTTTGGTGCCAATTTATGTTTTCCCCTTGTATCCATAAGATGCCATTTTCTTTGATACTAAGACTATTCTAAGCTTTTGGACAGTGGACAACAGTCTTGAAGTAAATGAAAATGAAGCTGACACCTGCCATAAGGCCCAGCAGCAGAGCAGTTTAAAGTAGCCATCAGGAAAGTACAATTTGGGCTGTGTCCCCTTCCCTTCCCTTCCCTTCCCTTCCCTTCCCTTCCCTTCCCTTCCCTTCCCTTCCCTTCCCTTCCCTTCCCTTCCCTCCTTTTTTCATGCTCAGAAGCATGAAAAATTCTATAGAGGAAAACAATGAAGTTCTGCAGAATGGTGCAACAAACAGAGGAGTCTTTTAGGTTTTGTCACATCTCAAGGACATGTCTCTAAGAAATTTAGTATCAACTTGGGTAAAAGGATTACAGGTTTTAGTCTTGCATCTCATGCCTTATCATGCACTGACTTAATCCAGACGGCACACATGTGACTCTGCTCACAAATTAAGGAATCAAAGTGTGGGTAAGTGTTTCTGTTCAAATTGGGCATCCAGTCTCCACTGCGATCAATGGAGATGCAAAGGTGTGCTGAGATGCCCACGCATGGGGCTAGTACTGTTTGAGCTGATCTCATGCACCCAGTCAGGCCTCCAGTTATCAGTGCAGGACACAACTTTGTCCATATGTCCTGTGCCATATTTGATATTTCCCTATGAATCATAGAATCATAGAATAGTTTGGGTTGGAAGGGACCTTTAAAGGTCATCTCGTCCAACCCCCCTGCCGTGGGCAGGGACATCTTCAACCAGATCAGGTTGCTCAGAACCCCGACCAACCTGGCCTTGAATGTCCAGGGATGGGGCATCTACCACCTCTCTGGGCAACCTGGGCCAGGGTTTCACCACCCTCAGCATCAAAAATKTCTTCCYTAKATCTAGTCTRAATCTMCCCTCTTTTAGTYTAAARCCATTCCCCCTTGTCCTGTCGCAACAGGCCCTGCTAAAAAGTCTGTCCCCATCTTTCTTATAAGCCCCCTTTAAGTACTGAAAGGCTGCAATAAGGTCTCCGCAGAGCCTTCTCTCCTCCAGGCTGAACAACCCCAACTCTCTCAGCCTTTCCTCACAGGAGAGGTGTTCCATCCCYCWSATCATTTTTGTGGCCTCCTCTGGACCCGCTCCAACAGGTCCATGTCTTTCCTGTGCTGAGTCTCAGAATGTCTCAGATACCCTACTGTGTCCAAAATGGCACTAGAGGCAACAGGCTCATATCTCCTATTTCGTAAGACATGGAGTCTAGAGAGCCATTCAGCTCACCCATGTGTCAGCAACAGCATTTGATTGACTGATTTGCTCTCGAGGCTTCATTGACCATTTCAAATGGACCTCCATTGACTATAATGGGAACTGACACACCCAGCGCATGCGGTAACACCAGTGTTTAGCCATGTATCTTAATCTGTGAGCAGATGCCCTCCTTAGGTGTCATTATAATGTCAAATATTTATTTTCCATCTCCCTTTCTAGCCTCACAGTAAATTGCTGACAGGTTTTTCTCAATGGTCTTCTCCAAACAGAGAACAAATATATGCAAAGTATGTGAAAATCACAAGTCATAGGGTAGAGGGGGAGTGGGACAATGTCTGCAACATCCTTTCAGGGCCTAAGTTTGGGTGGTGTGCAGTTGTATGATTGGCAACGACTTGCACTGTGCTGGCCCTGGGATCAGCAAGAAAGCTGGGGCACAAGGAAATGCTATTTATTCTGAAACAAGTCAGCCCAAAGCCTCTGAAAAATAGATGGTAGCAGCTCTTTGCCTTACTAACATTCACTTGGATGAAACATGACCAAGAGCAACTCACTCCTATTTAGGAGCTAAGTCAAGGATTTGGCTGTGTCTATACTAACAGATTAAATTGWGCCAGGTCGTTGCACAGTCTTGATCAGTTATATTTTTAAATTCTTAACATTGGTCCCTGACATGCTTTTGACCTGTGCCAAGTAGTGCTCACCCAGACAATTTCTGGGCTTGGTTTGGGTGTCGGCAATTCAGATGTAGTCACCTCATCTGGGAGGATAAGAGAGTTTAATAGTGTGGATGTGGCCAGTTCCTGCCAATTGGCATCAGGACAAGACAATGTGACTTGGCCCTGTTTAGTTTACTGTTGTAGATGTCACCTTTTTGTTCAGATAGCGTAAGGAGGATGTCAAGACCAGTTTTGAGTGGTTGCCCAACCTTCCAGAAGGACTGGAAATCAACCACTGGATTCTGCTTTAAAAGAGTTGGAGACCTTCTCTGCATGGGCACAAGGCAGAGTTCAAGGGCAGAYGATGCTTTTGTAAAGACAGAGACCCTACTGCTGTGCCTCTGCAAGCCCCATAGTTCCTCAAGTTGTTTCTACACACCAGATGAGGAGTGACCTTTGTGAACTCCTGAGACATTACTTAATCTGAGATAGAAATAGTTGCGTACCACCAGTGATTTGAGCAATACAGAAGGCCRCTGTGCTTAAACTGCCCCAGGTTAACTCTGTTCCTTGCACGGCACTTGAGAATCTGTGAGGATACTGGCTGGCCCAGGCCAAAACTTTCCCGTGGGCTGTGCTACCAGTTAAACAGAGTGGTTATTCACTGCCCAGTTCCTGAGCCTATGTCCAGCTCTTGTTCATCTCACTAGTATAGACATAACTTTAGACTCTTAAGTTACAGAACAAGAATGCTACCCTGCCTTCCATGAAAAAAGAGCATATTTACTCAAAATATCGTTAATCCACGATCTTGGAGGTATTTTTACAAGGCATCCAGAAACCCTGAAAACAACAGGAATATAATACAAACCATTTTAGAGATCAGCTCTGCAAACCTCAGTTTTTCAGTGATTCCATGTTGTAGAGAAACAATAAGGCTCACGTCGCCTGATGAGGTGCACTGCTATCTGTAGATATTTGTAGCATCTTTGTATTATTTCACGCAGACCACTATGGCTTAGAGAGTGGTTCTAATTTTGTTCTGCATTTAGGGGCCCTAGAAAATAATATAGGACTTGTGTAGGCTTCAGATCTCTTGCGCAATCTGTCATTATGGGCTTGATAATAATCCATGCACTGTATATCTGTCTAATGATAGGGTACATTTGGAAGGAAGATTGTATGTAATTTTGTTGCAGTTATTCTTATTTTTCTCCTAAATTTAGGATATCAAGAATGATCAGAGAGGAAGACCACACTCAGTTTTCAGAGGAACCAATCCAGATTCACATTGGTGGAAGAAAGAGCAATGCCAAAACACAGCTAACATTTCACAGCTCACTTYGTTGCTCTCTGAAGTTAGAACATTCCTTGTCCATCTGTCACTCTGTGGCCACTATTTCTGTTTAGATAAAAAGTCAATTCAAGTTTTCAGATCCACTACAAAAGCATCCTCAAAGGTGTTCATTCATAAAAGTGGTGTAACGCCACATGTTCAGTGTTTTCTCAATTTCCTCCTCCTTGAGTGAAAGCAATAAAGATGCAAAAAAAAAGACAAAAGGGAACCAATCCATTTTCTCAAAGTAATGTTATCCAGGAGCTGCTATTAACTTAYGGTTTGATAGTTTCCACAGTAACTCACAAGGATCAGCCACATGTTCTGTCTCACAGCACTGGAGATTATAAGGATATGGATCTCCCAAGAGGAGTCCTGTGGCACGGATGACACCAGGAAGGAGACAAACCATAGTTTAACTTCAAATTGCTTCTCAGCCTGCTGTGAAACTTGTTTTGGTGTGCTCCAGTCCTCCAGGTTCCCATCCTTACTCTGCTGTTCTGTTTCTGGTTTCCTGATTTTTGACCTACCTTCTGGTTGTGATCCTGGTCTTTGCTTTTTAGTCTATGTATTTTATCATACCTCCTGTTGTAAATCTAAACTGTAAGGCAAAATGATAATTTTGGTCATCACTGAATCACACTTCATTTATTTAAGGCCGCTGCACTTTCCTTCGATAAAAGAAACTCCAGAAAAGGCTGGCCCGAGATCCAGCGAGTTTGGCGAGCCAGTTGGGATTGAATCAGAAGAAAAAGTTGGTTTGTCAAATCTACCACAAGTCAGCTATGGGAAAAAAGAGGTGGCATTTTCCCAACTATCTGAAAGGATATTTTCCACAAAATGATAGTCTGTCAGCATTAAAGCTCTCTAGCAATAGTTTGATGGATGCATGGGGGCAGGTCTTGTACTTAAAACTAACCTTGTAGAGAACATGTAGAAGGACATTGCCAGTGAATGTCATAGCAACTTCTATCCCATAGAAAATATGGCCAAACTTTGCATTCTTTGGGGAAAGAGAAGGGAAATAAACCAAAACATTTTCTTGATCAGCAAAAAACCTTGAATTTGCCATCTCCCCTCCCCCCCAATATCTTTAATTGGGCACTTTTTTACATTCACAAAGTTTCTTCTTATTTTCCCCTAAAGCCGGTAAGTTTTGGAGAAACCTCCATCTCTGAATATTTGTTCTTCTTGGCTTTGCACAACTGGTTAGAAGACAGCAGCGGTGTCTGGATACTGATGGAGCCAGCAAAACAGAGCGCGCTGCGATAGATATCCATGAAGCCCATCAGCTTAGGGAATAAGCAAGGAGCAAAGGTACCAGGCCACTTCTGCAACATCAAACCCTGGTCCACTGTGGAAACAAGGCAATAGTTTCATACCATCCCTTCTGCCTGGAAAGCTGGAAAGTTGGCAGCCTGAATCCTGGGTTGGACGTTACATAGGTGGCTGTGATGCCAGAATGCCTGGGAAGGTGGGCTGGCAGGAGACCAGCTGACTAACCTGACTGCCCGCTTTCCACTGATGGTCTTGAAGAAGTCATCACATTCCTGAAGAACATTGCAGCACTGCACAGACAGCATTTTCCAATGGAAAACTCCTGCCTGAGAAATTTGGACCAACTCTACAATGGGGGGAGCGGACTGAATTCTTGGAGAGCTGGTACTGTATTGAGTTTGAAGTCTTACCACTTGCCTGAGTAACTGTGCGGCTTCAAGAAAACACTAGCAAAGGGTTGGTGATAACTTATATATACTGCTGGGAGGGGAAGAAGTTGGCTACCTGTAGAAGAGACACAAGCTACAGAGAGAGGTGGAAGGGGGGAGGTGGGGGATGAATAAACACTGGGTGCGAAGGTATGGCTGGAGCAGTTCTCCATTCATCATCTGTAATGGATGCAGACAGAAATGCCAGTAAACACAGGGTTAGTTGTCCTTGTGGAGAAGTACCTTTTCCATCCTGTGCCCAAGCAATGATCTCTCCCGCACGTCATGGGAAAAGGCTGAGCAGCTCCATTAACACCAGGACTGCTGCATCAAGTGCTAAATGCAGACCAGCCTTTAAGTCTGAGTATTTTCTATCCTGACCCACTGTGAGGGAAGGAGATAGACACAATTACCTGGCTCAGCAGGTAACAACATGTCTTCCAGCAGCTCAGATGTACGAGCCAGTTAGTATGTCTTGGCGGACTATCTGCCACCTGTGGTCAGTGTTGCTATTCCTGTGCAAAAGTGCTGTAGCACTTAACAGCCTGAGTGGTATTCTTCAGTTAGAGCTTCTGGAAGGTTAGCGACTTGTCTTGTAAAAGTGGGATTCATCAGTTGGTGGGAAATGCTCTGGTGTGCAGGTGTATTTGATAGCACCACCTTATAATATTTGCATTGTTTAATGTGCATTCTAGCCAGCGTCAAACTAAGCTTCCAGCTGTGACTGTAGCTAATTTCTCTTGTGTTTGGGGCTTAGGTACTGAATGGAAGAGTGGGCTCTGACAACTTTCTAGTTGAAGAGAAAGTTTGAATTGTAGCACAATATTAAATGGACAAATGTTATATGAAAAAAAAAATGTTGCTTTTGTGTATGGTTCAACAAAAACAAGTCCAAAATTTAGCTAGGGTGAAAATAATGGAACAGGAGACTGACATAGTAAAAGTGCAGTGAATTTAATGGCTTGCTTTCTTTTAGATAAAAAGTATTTTTGTGACCCTGTTGGTATTAATTTATATGAATTTCGATTGCCCACTTACCCATTACTTCATCAAAATAGCTCTTTTACAAATGAAAACATGTTGTCAAGAACAGATGCTGACAGTGCTGAATATTGTTCAACTGTATTAAGCACAGAACATCAGCTGCCTTTGAGCTCTGCTCTGTGCTCTGATTCCTGATCCCACGCCAGAGTAGTTGTTGGACTGACCAAGCAAAGGTCAAGCTGACCAGGTGAACAGAGAGGATGAATGGACATTATATTGCAAGGAAGACCACAGCTGTGTGCAGCTAGSACACGAGACAAGGCTTTTAAACACTTAAGCAGTAATATGCATGAGAACATGAAGTTAAGAAACAAGTGTGTGTCTCATATTTAATGCTTTTCTGGTGTTCAGCTGAAGAGGTGGGTAAAAAGGTCCTGGTCCTATTAACTAATGGGGCAGGCATGCTGGCTTTAGTTGAAGGGTTTGGTATGGTAGCAGCATTAAAAGGCCTTCATTTGAAATCTGCTTGAACAATCACGCTGGAAGCTGTTATGTTCTCAGGACAAGCTGTTTTTAGCTGCAGCTGCTCAAAACAGGAAGCAAAACGAGGCAACTTAGAAAATGTGATAAACTGGCTCTGCCTTTGGTCTCACCATATAAGCTGGGGACAGGTGATGGGAGGGAGAGATTTTGCCACCTTCCCATGCAGAAATGTGAGCATCTTAAGATGAGCACATCTGATAGCTGCTGCTGCTGACCACATCCTTCCCGTTCCCTGAATCACCACCCGCAGAGTGTGCTTGGGGCTTCCTGTGCCACCGCTGATAAGCCACCAAAGACGCAGGAGCTGATAAGCCAGGTGCTCCCTGCAGAAGGAGGCTATAGACACACTCGTTGGGGCCAACATGTCGGTGGGCTCCCCCTCATGCCTACCAGCTTCCCATAGCAAAGAAACAAGTTTTTTTCCGTGCAGCCTTCATCTGATACAGCAAGTGCAGTGTGAATCTCACAATGCCAGATTTATAATGTATTTGACAAAGATTTACCTGGGGTTTAAGAAATGGAGGAAGTGTAAGACAGAGTATCACCCCTGTCGTCCAATGAGCCCTGAATATTGTCTCTGACAACAGCCAGGAGTTAATACTTCACACAAAGATGACAATCATCAAAGTAGGCAGCTGAGACACAGCGTGGGATCCCCCCAAAAACCTTGTGTCCAGTATTTACTTTTAGCATTGGTCATTGGAAGTCTGGTTGCTCTCCTTATGGTGGGAAGGGTCCAAGGGTGGTTAAGGCTGCGGGTTGGACTGCAGCCTCTGGGGTCTCTCCTCAGCCTGCAGTCCATGGGCTTGCAATGGTGAAGAGTCCCTTGATCAGGTCTTGGCATTATGGAGATCTCAGGGGCCTCTCCCACACATTATCTTAAAGGGAATGACTCCGCACCTTTGAACTTGGCCACCTCAGTTCTTGGGTTTCCAATTTTAGGCCTTCCTGTACACTGCAGAAAGCCCACAAGATACCCCAACATCAGTTGTCTGTCCTTCTGAGCTTCTAATGAGCAAGCAGCTCTGAGCAGCTGTGGAGAGGAAGTTTTCCACAGTTAACTCAAAAAAGATGATGTTTACCAATGCTCTTTAATGCACCTTTCCTGTTCAGACTTGAGTTAAAAGTCAGCTTAGAAGAAATATCACCTGTTAATTGTTTTTTGGAAGCAACCCATCCAACTCATTTGCCAGGACTGGCCTTGCTGAGCTGACTTGAAATAAATAAATTTCAATATTGGTGAGTACGATCAATACAGCATGCCTGTAGGCAAAAGTACAGATTGGATACTTTCTTTCCCACATAATATATGCATAGCATTATCAGAAATAGCATATGTCCCAGGTGACTGCAAGGGGTGTAAGGAGGAGATAATTTTCTCTGGGGGCACTATTTTCTTGATGGTGTCTATCAACTTGCATAGGCAATAGCCAATTAACTGGCAGATGTAAATAGCTGTCAAATATCTTGCCTGTCAGTGTTTTTTGACTTATGCTGAATTCAGTGACTCAGTTTTCACCTTTGAAGAATGTAAGGATAGTGGAATGGAGGGAGGGTGTTCTGCTGGAAGGTAGACCACATCTCTTCCACCCTTCAGTAAGGAATGGCTACTGATCACTTAAACAGCTGAGTCCAAGATCACCAGGTCTGAGTTTACTGTGAAGGAATTAAGAGGGATGAAAATACCTTAAGTGGTTGTGGATAGAGCAAAAACAGAGCATAGCGCCTGCTATCCCACTCCTTGGGAGGCCTAGCTAACCGGTTGAAGTTGGAAATCAAAAATCAATTCAGTATCAAAGCCATTCTCTGAAGGTGCTTGGCCAAATCTTGACTGCATGGAAGAATTAGGTTTTTTATTGACCTTTGTTTTCTTGCATAAGATGGGGCATGCTGATGGGCTGGTTCACCTTGACCTGGAAGAGACAAGGTATCGAAGACCAAGAAGGAAAGGGAAGTAATTTAAAAGGTTAGTAAGCACCAAAATAGATTACTTAAGGACTGTTTCTAGAGATGGTATCATCCTGCGAAAAGCAGTGTAAGAATCACAAAGAATCACTACGAATCACAGATGTCATCTGCTATGGAGATTTCAGTGCCAGGAGCTTTGGCAAGTGAAAGAATGGTTTGGGTATTTTTATGTTTTAGATACTCAGTTCTCTTTGGAAGAGACTGAACAAAACCTTACTGCAAATGGAAAAGGAGAAAAATGCTTTGGCTAGGAGGTTGCTGTAATGCTGGKTTTTTTTTTACCTTATATAAAGTTTGTTCCCTCTTAGAACACTTGTCCTCTGTTCTTCTTGTATTTAATAAAAAAACAGGGACTTATTTCTCCAGGAAGTAATCTTTCTGAACTAGCCAGGACATAATACATGGAAAAACAAAACAAAATATGGAGGAATGGTTTGATAGGATTTCAAAACATGCTGCATCACACAAGAGAATACTGAAGGAGCCTGGTTGTCACTATATGCTTGAGACACCATGGTTAAGATGAAGATATTGATGAAGTCACCATATCAAGCGTACCAGTGTTTCAAGACTACTCTACATATTCACTGTTCCTGGATTCAGTGCCATTGATTTACACTGGTTTTGCGGTCACAGTGATCACCTGGCCTTGAAAAGCACACAAGCTGGAGAAAACACAGCACAGGAAGAGAAAAATATGTAGAACTGGAGAGGGAAACAGAGCAAGGAAGATGCTGCAGGAAATGAAGATAAACATCGCTACTTGTTTGGAATAGGCTGATCATCTGAAGGTTTCAGAAAGATTTCATGTGGGGATCAGAAAGACATCACATGCCAGAGATGATGGAGTCTCTGCATTGAACCCTGCTCACCCAAGAGAGATTCCGGGTCTGGTGTTGCCCCTGGAACTGGAAATGCATCTGCCCACATGGACCTACAGCCCTGCAAGATTTTGTTAGCTCAGGTGCTCTGTCATCAACCCTCGCCACTGCTGAGGCCTCATGTGCCACCAATACAACATGCTGTCAAGATGCTCCAGTCCTGCCAGTGCTGACTGAAGACACTGCCTCCTGCGGTGGCCCCTTGTGCCCTTATTATACATGTCAGTGGGATTATCTCCAGGAAAGCATGAAGAGATGCCCAGTAGTTGTGAACAGTGCCTTCTCAGTACTTTTTTGCACTAGTCCCATCCCTGAACCTCTATCCTTTGGTCCCCTCCTGCCTCCCTTTCCAAAAAAGGGTAGGATCCAGGCAAACAATTTGATTTCTGGCTTTCTGGTGTCACAGCCCACAGAGTTCTTATTAACTGGCTTGTCATATCATCAGGATGGCCAGTCAACTATTTTTAATAATGGGAAAAATAATGGAGACTTTCCCCCTCATCATTCAGATCCAAGAACAAGGACCATAAGGAAAGCCCTGATACCACAAGACTTACAGCTGTGAGGAATCTGCCTTTCTTCCCTCAGGGCTGAACTAAGAGGCTCACCTAGCTTCTTTTTTTCCCCTTTCAATCTTCCCTGCCATTTTCAATCAGAGACGTGATTTTTCATGCATTGCCCTTAACCCCAAGTGGCCAGGCAACAGCTCCTTCATGTGCAGCCTGATGAGCGTAGGAAGTCTGTCTAACTCCACATTATTATTCATGAGGATTGTGAGCAAAGGCAGTACTAAAAGCCTCATCTGCTTGTGGAAAAGACAAACGACTCTCCAAGGCTGGAGAGGTGGAAGCTCCAGAGCATCATTCAGAACTGGCGAGCAGTACCTGAAAGATTCATTTTGTCAAGCAAAGATTAGATGTCTCTTGCTGTTTATTTCTTGCAAGTGAGTCCTGCTAATCTCTCCCGAGTAGATAGCACAGTTGTGCCAGAAAATGGATAACTGATTAACGTCTGTAGAAAGTGGGTCATGGAGAGAGCAACAAGGCTACACCATGCATCTTTCCATCAGCTGTAAAAGCTAGAGGGTTGTCCAGATCCCTTGCAGTTAAAGATGAAGCACAGTAGTAGGACATGAGTAACTCCAGCTTGGTGATGACCGTACAGACTTCTTTAAGAGGAACAACTTCTCTCCTACAGTTCACAGCACCATCTGTCACAGCAGCCAATTGGTTGCTGAGGATTGAGGTCTCTGCCTCCCGCACCAGGGTGCTCTGAGCCTCCTGGGTTGTGATGCTGCAAGAGGAAAATATTGGTACGTTATACTCAGACAGAGTAATTAGTCCTCAATTAAATGCACCTCTAGGGTTCTTTGAAGAGATTTCTCAAATATTCAGGTGAAGTTTTTCCATTTCTCTGTTCACCTGTACAAATGCTTCTTGGGGATTTTTGAGTTATGCACTCACTGGATGGGCTGCTATCCTCAAAGGAGCAATTTTCCCTGCTGCCTCCCTCATACTGTGACTGAGGTCACCTTCAGCACCAGAAAGGAGGACAATGAATCACGTCACCTTGATCAGTTTTCAATGCGGATTTTGGTTCTACTGTTACAGTTTTATACAGTACTATCAAGCAATGACACCGATCTCCCATGGTGCTCAGAGCTTTAATGATTCTATATTACCTTGTCCTGCTTGCCATAAATACAAGGAAGTTTTGGTTACCAGGCTGTCTGTCTGCCTGAATTGCCTGTCTTTTCAAAACTGCTGTGGATTGATTTCAAACCTCAGAGGAAGACCTAGAAGTCAGCGGTCCCTAATCCTGTTGTTTAGGGGAATGTTGGAAACTTCTGATTCCCTGCTTAGAGCTCTGAGAGATGGTGGGAAAAGTCTGGTGTTTTACAACTATGTTAGCAAAACTGCTGTCAGGAATGCTGTTGGTGTAGTTGATGCTAGCTGAAGGGGGAGAAATAGACTGCATGACCCCTGAGGTCCCCTCTAGCCCTCTTTTCTGAAGCTGCTTCTTCAAGCCCTTGCTCTGCGATCAGATGATGTATTCAACCCTGGAACTGGTTACTGGGAACCCTGCAGGCYGTCTACGGTCTGTACCAGCTGTTAGCAAAGCTCGTTAAGCATTCTTTCTTTACAGAGACTTGGTATTCAATTTTCAAATTTTTGTAAATTGGCTAATTAACAAGTGTTTGTACCTGATCCAAATTCCATTAAAGTCAGGGGAAAACTTTCCTCTCGATTTCAGTGAGCTTTCAAAGGTCTTTCTGTGTTTTCTTGTGATAAGTGTACCAACGGCATACGCCTGATGCTAGCAAAATTGCAATGCCCCAGTCTCTTTGTGGAAAAACTACAAATGTTTCCTTTATAATTATGATGCAGAATCAGCTTTGCTATCTATGCATTATCTCAGCATTAATGATCTGTGTACAGCTAGTCACTTCTGCGTTCTTTTTTCTTGCCTCCAGAATTCACTTAGCATGGCTTTAATCGTTGTGATTGCAGATTATGCCTAACCACCTTCAAGCCATAAAAAGAAACGAATCATCAAAACACTCTGCGTGAGCATAACAGGAAGCCAAGTCGGAAATCTTCTGCCGCTTACAAATGCAGTACCTGAAAGAAGATGTTTTAAAGCAGTGAGGTCTCTCATAACAACAAGAACAACAGAAAATGTGAAAGCTAATACGATTCAGAGCAAGGCTGTCGATTCCAAACCTCCTGGCACATCATGGTGGGGTTTGATCAGCAGGCAAAATACAAAACCTGAGGGAAAAAAGATTAGAGGGAATTCTTGGGTACCAGACTATGGTTTAAAGTCAGCTGCAAAACCAGGTCTGGGTTTGTTTCCCATTCGAGCTAACAGTGATAGGTGTGAGTCAACCTGAACACCACCCCCAGTCTTCTTCTGAGGTTGTTGCCTTACTCTGATTCACCCACACACAGGAAAACGCTTAAAGTTATACAGAAGCTTACTCCTCCATAGGAAATGAGGCTGCAATCAGTTTCTGCCCTGCTTGTTTTAGCTTTCTGCTCCGTCTGACATGCGGTGATCAGCCAGGCTTTGTCTTTAGGAATGATAAAGAAATCTTTGTTCTCTTTTGGCACAGGACTCTTGCGCGGGAGTCAATAAACAAGTGGATAAACTCACTTGTTTGGTATTCCAGGCCCACCACATGGAGCTGTAAACTGCCAGTTGCCCAAATTAGAAGAGGATAAACTTTGTTTACCCCTGTTCACCCTTGGCTACACTTCTGGAGATAGATAAATCCTCAGTGGATGCCAAGCATTACAGCTTCCTGAATTGTAATGAAACAAGATGTAAAGCTCCTGCAACCAGTTATGCCTCCTGAGAATCAGCCTTTTGGAGGCGTATTTGCTTTGAAAGAAAGACTGTAAAGCTATTTACTCTGGCTTTTAATAGGGCAGATGCAGAGTAGCAACATCTGTGCACTCTTCTGCCTGAGGGAGTTATCCCCACCGAGGTATGCCACTGGAGGAAATCCTTGCTCGGGGTGAAAATAGAAATATCCATCCTACCTTTGGAGTGTGTCTGATGACCCTATGTGACGAATCTCCCGCTTCACTCTGCGCTGTGGCACTCATGCATAAAAATGTATTAAGGAGTAACACTGAATGGGGGGTAGAAATCCTAGTCTGTTGCAATTATTTCTTCTTTTTTTCCTCATGAGAAATATTCTGTGTAAGTCATGCAGTTAACTGGCCACTACTGCAATTAAGAGAATTTAGATAACCAGRTCAATCATACCAAGAAAAAACAAAAAATAGAAACAGTCCTGTCCCCACTTCCAAATCTTGGTCATCTTCTAAAGCGACAGTAGAGTTCTGAACTCTTACAAATAACAGAGAGAGAGATTGGAGGAACTCAAACAAACCAAAATTAATCTCAATTTAATAATCCCCATTGCATATAAATTTATTTAAAAATAAAGAGCTGAATTTAAAACCAAAGGAATATTTCTTAGTAAATATTACCAGCTATGCCTACTTGGTGCAAAGAAGGTGGAGCTCCGGAAGAGGAGATGGGTCAGGCATTTTTAAAATTTTTCTCTTTTTTTTTTTTTCAGCCAAGAGAGCAACAATATTCTGTATTTTAGCATGTTATGCCCCCATTCTTTCAAAATCATGCCATCAGCAAATACTTCTTTCCTTGCATCATTTATGTTAGAGAGAACCGATGCTAGCAAGCGATTCCTCCCATCTATCACACACTGCATCCCTAGGATGAAATTACTGGCTGAGACACGATGCCTACAGCTGAGATGATTCCTAGCCCATTTTAGCTCATATCTGTGGCCACGAGTTCTCATGATTCTGTGGTTTTGATTAGTTTCTTAAACACCAATTAAACCTTTACAATCCTTATGAAAAAAACCCCAAACAAACAGAAAAACTCTGAAATATCTATGTACACGTGTCTGTGATTTATCAGTGCAACTGGTGTTTTACAGTCAAAGTTTAAGGTCCATAAGAATATCCTGATGCACAATTTAATTATACATCTATAACGCTGAACAAAATAAGCAGAGGTTTGGTAACTGTTGTTTTTTTTTTTTTTTCCTTAAGTTTGCTATTTTTGTCACTGTAATGATGGCAACAGTCTTCTCCTTGGATAATTACACTTATGCTGCTGAATGCTGCTTCTCATTCACACTTCATACCCAGCCACTGGGTTTGTACTGCTACCTGTTATTACTACAAAACTTTGCAAAACCAACCTACTGTTCCATTTCCTACGATTACCCATTAAAACAAGGAAAAACTTTGACATTTGTCGGAAAAGGAACTGTGTCRGCTGCAAGTTTTGCTAGGAGTTTTTGAAATTTGCTCTTAGTCAATAACAAGAAAAACAAGCAACTGATCAAAATGTTGTTATCGGAGTTTGAGAGAGGCTGTGTTTACAGGGAAGAGTAGAATTTTAGGCTGGTGGCAATTGCAGGTTAGGACAGACTTCTTCCCTCTCTGCCACAATCTTTCCTCTCTTTGTGGGGAAACACCAAGTTCTGCATTTCTGCAGGGATTTTCACCCGTACAAGCGCAGGATGAGGAATGGATGATTAAGGTCTAGAGGGGAGAGCGGACCCCAGGCTCCCCATACATCTGCAATGTCACAGGTGCCACAAAATTCGACGTCACACTGAGACACGCTTTAGGCAAAAGGAGCATCTGCAAGACCCATTCCAGGGTCCTTTAACTCTGCTTAGCTTTGGGTATGGCCCCAGATGTGGGGCCAAAAGTGATGGATCAGCAGGAAAAATTATTTACACATCTGAAAGCACAACCTATGGGGAAAGATGGCAGGAATTGGGGTTGCTCAGTGTAGAGATACAACCCTGAAAATATAAAGGTGCATGCCTCCAGAGGCAGTCAGCTAAATCACTACTAGTGTTAATTGATCTGAGAAACCTCCCGTCCCAGGAATCCTGCATCATTCCTCGGTCTTTATCCTAGGGCTCCTCTGCTCCAACGATTAGGAAGTTTCTTCTAAAAACTGAAATGATTTTACCTGCAATTTTAGCCTCTTCCATGATAATTGTCTTTAAATGAGCAAAAGATGTTTCTTCTTAGTGAGGGAAATGTCTCATCTCTACATCCCAAAGAACAAGGCTTAATTTTCTCTCCAGCTTTCTCAGGTTTCAAGAAAATATTACTTCTCTTTTTTTTTTTTTTTTTTAAGACTACAAGATCTCTTTTTTTAGCCCATAGTGCAATCAATCAAGCCCTACAAGTGTTTACAATATAAAAGACAAAGGTTTGGAGGAAAAAATATGTTTCCTGTTACAGATTGGGAAAAGAGTAGAAGCTCCTCAGAGTTTTAGGTGACCATACACCATTTCTTGTGCCACTGAAGTCATATACTTTATTAAGTTTAAGATGTAAATTCTTTTTAACTGGAAGTTTATATCTAGCAGCTTTGGAAGAAAATATTACTGTCTCTGAGAATTTCTTAAAACTTATAATCAGATCATATGTGATTATGGGATCTTATTCTGTGGCATAAAGAAATTAAGGATGGGAACCAACATGTAAACTAGCACACCTAATTTATACGATTAAATGTGTTTTGAGTAATTAATCTGCCATTAGAATCAATGAAGATCTGGGAAAAGATCTGATTACTTATTTGAAGGCATCTAAATCCATTTGAATTGCCCTGGAGGATCCCTCCTGATCACTGTTTCTGGTCCAAGAGGGTAAAAACCACTGATGTTTAGGCAACTGAATAAAACCGTCCATGTCTATAGGAAAATGCAACTCTCCTGAGCTGCGAACACTGCTTGTGATTGCCATACCATCCAGAGACTCCACCTCATTTCCTCTCTACATGACCTGGTCCTGGCAGACATTTTCTATTGCTCACTTTCAGACACAAAAAGTTGCTAATGCATCACTTTCCTGTGCTTTAGATTTATATACTCTATTAATTTTTCTAGCTCCCTTTCTTATTAGACCCATGTTGTTACTGATTCTTTGTGCAAATGAAAATGTACTCATTTTCCTTTGTCTTGCCCATCCTGGGTAGCTGTTGTCTTTTATGATTTAATCGCTTTTTAAAATGAACCCATTTTGCCTTAGAGCTGAAAGGTAATGTATATCCAACAGACACTGCATGAGTATGTAATGAGATTATGAGATTCATTTCAAGCACCTCGCGTGCTGTGCATTAACTGAAATGTCTCCAATGAATTMATAAAATCAAGGCTGTCCCTGTAAGTAACTTCTCAGCAATTTGTATGGTATTTTGCATATTAAACTCTAGGCCTGATTTTATTGGCACTGCTGGTATGCTTACACCGATAATTATGCCCAATGGTTGCTGGAGTATGTTTTGTGGTGGGTATTCAGCTCATAACTTACAAAGACAAAAGCACAAACTGATCTTGAACTATGCCTATGTTTTGCATTAGACAACTGTTAGACCCAAAATCTCTAAAAATATCCCAGCAGGGATCACCCATCAACCTTTGTTGAGGTACAAATGCTTCTTAATTTCTCTCTCTCATTGATCTATTGCTATTTGTAGTAGAAGATTCAACAGGAAGGACAAAAGGTCCCCTTGATCATAATATTTTCTCTCCTGCTAGTTAAGAGGTGGATTTGACAAAGCCTAGATTTCAAGGTTCCCCTTGAAGTGCTTTCACCTGGAAGCTGTTAAAGAACAAGAGGACAGTCCCTCCTCTTCAGCCTGTGTTTTGATCTGACCTCCATGCCCTCTGGGCTTTCCCAGAGTGAATAGGGTCTCCAAGGTGAAAGTGAGTGTGAACTCCTCTAGCTTTTGGATCTCAAGTGAATTTGATGAGAAATAGTCATTTAGCTGTGTCAGTTCAGCCAAGACTGCAGAGCTCATGAGCATACACAGAGCAGAACACGAGGTGCATAAAAGTTTGCCAGGAACAGGATATACCTGTGTACATTTAGATGCTTAAAGTGGTTGTTGGGCTTGCCTTCTTCCACAAAAGCCTCAAATTCTCTACTCCTAATTATGAGGCATGAGGACCATTTGGGGTTTCAGGTCTGTACCCGCTTTCCTCTTTCCATGGCCAAGAGTGTGTCCCTGAATCACAGTGACACCAACAGATGTGCCGTGTGGCTATTTTTCACATATTTTCTGGCTCTCTATCCAGTTTTTATTGCAAAGAATTATTCTGGGAAACAAAGATAAGAGATACATTCAGAAAAAAAGGCAGACATTTCACTTAAGACATCTGGAAAGTTTCCCATGTAAAAGCAAACTTAAAAGCTCTTAARTCTTGCCTGGCAGAATAATCTCCCCAAGGTTTAACAGCTATCAGACCCCATTCATTCAATGCCTTCAAAACAGCAATCACACACACTGCCTTTTTGAAACCTTTTAGATACTGGTGTTATTTTTATTAAACAAGCAACAGTTGAGTATCAGAAGTGAGATAAAGTGGTTCATTAATAAAACAACTTCAAGCTTTTATATAATTTTTCATCTGAGGAGCTCATAGAAAACTCTGAACATCTGTTAAATTAGTGTCAATACATCTCACTAGCTTCCTTAGAACAAATGCCRTTCAACTCCAGCCATGTTTTGCTATCTCAGCAGAGAGCAACCTTGGGATGACTTAAAAGCTACTAAAGCCAATGGCAATCTTTCCCTTGCCCCTTCTGGGCTTTGGATCAGGATGTATATTCAATTCTATTGGATCAGGATGTATATTCAATTCTATCTTGTAACCGTGATGGTTTAAAGATATAAACAAGGCAACTTTTACTTCATATGAGGTTGGCTGCTTCTATTTCAGTCCTGAAGAAGGAGTTGAGTCTCTGGAAGCTCCTTTGTTACTTCCAGCTGTATCAGCTGGTCTAATAAAATATATCAGCCCTTACTACAAAATCTATTTTCTGTGGACAAAGCAGACAGATTTTTGATATGTCCTGGGAAATAATCAAGGCTACAAAGCACTTCTGAGAAGGCAGTTCCTCTCTGGTTGTGTTCTCAGAGCAAAACAGAGATGAGATTAGGCATTGACATAGCAGCCTTGGCACAATGCAGAGAACAAGAGGAATGAGAGCGAGATAGCAGCAGGTGGTCAGAAAGGCTCCCAGTCTCCAGAAGGACTCAGAGCTCCTGAAGAGTTTAAGCATGCGCTCAGGAGCAGACCTTGACCGATGGCCAGTGGCTTGGCTCACTTGTTGCCACCAGTGCTGGTTAGAGAACTGCTTTTAACCGGCGCTGCAGCGTCTGTCACCTTTGCCAGCTCTGTCTAGACATAACCATAAAGGCAACTCACATGATGTCTTTCCTGGGTGGAAGAGGCAGCCTGAAACATCTCTGTCCTCCACACACACAGCCTCACACATAGTCCCAGTTAGCAGTCCAGATCTGCTTAAAGGACTTATGCTGCAAATATTACTGAGGAAACTATGTACATTAAAAATAACCCTCCAATGTGAAGAACAAAGGTTTGATAAAAGCCCAGATCCTTTCCCTCACTGGATTGTAAGAGTGCATATAGGGTCGGCATTCCACAAACACTAAATTAGCATTTCTCTGTTTCAAAATAAGTGGCTGATTTATCTTACTTTTTTTAGACACCTACCTGAGCACAGGAAGGATCAGCTTTCTGAATCTGATTCTAGAGGGAGCCTCAAGTGACTTGCCCAGACTTAGATTTCTGGCACTTAGATGACTACCATTAGCCAAGATAAACCTCATGTGTCGTGTCAGACATGTGACTTGTCAAGCTGTAGCAGAATTTGGTTCAAAAGGACATCACAAAGTGTTAACATTCTCATTGCACAGAGGACTTAAGAATGAAAAGGAATGAACAGGCAAAAAAATGATTTTTTTTAATCTCCTGAAATAAAAGTGGACTTGCCAAACATTGACTTGGCTCATAAAGGCATTTGAACAGTTTAAGCAGCTGCCAAGGTGAGCAAGAGAGAGGAAGATTTCCAGCCATCAGGGGAATGGTAATGGGATACTTTTTTTTTTTTCAAGATAATTCCTCATTTTTGAAGCCAGAAGGCCAAAATGAGCATTTCATTTGAACTCAGTCAGATGACTTTGCCCAGCAGCTTGTATCAATCCTCAGGCTCTCTGTTCATTGCTGTCTCATCAATTTTGGAATGACCTCCAGGCTTTCAAATTGTGAAGACTCTACCCCAGGTATCCCCAGGGAAAACAGATAGCTGCAGGGAAGCCCTAAGAGCCAAGCCTGGATTTAAACAACACATGACAAGATATAGAGGAACATCTCTAAGCAAATTTTTAAAAAAAAAGTCTGCTCAAAACATAGGACTGTCTTTTTCTATGCCACCTCCCAGTGCTCATTTTCCATTTCCCAAAAGTGAACATGCATCTTCAGAGGAATGAGTAGGAATGAGTTATCCTAGGTCAGCCTCTCCATGGGTATTGTCCATGGAGAAGTTCTTAAAATGCAGCAGTTCAAGGAAATTCAAGGTGCTCTATTCCAACAGAAAAGAGGGCTATGTTTCCTCAGAGAGCATTCAGTACCTGGGGAGTTACAACACAGGGTGGAAGGCTGTGGAATAAGGGACAGATCTCCAAAGCAAGTGACCCAATAACTCACTTTTAAATTTTTTAAACCTCTTGCAATCTGGCTAGTAGCACAGATTCCTGAACAGTGAACAGTTTCTTCATGAGACTTTGACACGTTTGAAGAGCTACCATTCAATTGCTTTGAAAAAGGTTGTGCAAAACACTAGAATACATGAATACATGTTGCATAGAATAGCACAGACAATCTAAATCAAGCTAAAGGGTATAATTAGCCTTTCTCACCTTTGTTTCAATTTAAAGTAAACCACTCAAAATTGAATAAATTTAAGAAAGTTCATAGGGATTTTTTCAGGGATTTATCCTTTCAACCTTAATTTATCTCACAGAAAAGATACAGAACAATTCTTGGCGCTCAGTGCCCAGATGAGTTCATTGCCATTACGAGTTGTGAGTTTAGACCCCAAAGAAACCTCATCAGCCTTGTGCGCTCACTCCTAAGGAGATGTCTGTGCATTGAAAGAGTTCTGTTATTTTGCCTTAGATATTTCATTACAATACAGTTCCTTATGCCCCAAATGGAAAAGGAACTGAAACAGTGCTATGAGGAAGATCCTTCTTATAACTGCCAGCTGGAGGAGAAATAGGAGGCACTAAAGTAAGAAGATCTGAACATGACAGGTTCAGACCCAAGTGATTGGGTCTATCATCTTTTGGCTGGCAGACAAACAGCTACTTTATTGCTGGTGCCCTGAAGACAGCAAAAGTAGAACTGTTAGTTATGAGAACAAGTCTATTTCTACATTTCCTATTGGTGGTTACGCTCAGCCAAGCCAAAAAACTGTATAGCCTGTCCTAAAAGGCAATGCATAGGGAAAGAGTGGAAGAAGCATGGAATGTAGAGAGAGATCCTGCGTCTGGAATAACCTCCCAGGATCTGACACTACACAGCCCAGAAGCTTCCTGAGCTGGAAGTTGAATCCAGACCCTTGAATTTAATAATCCCATGAGATGGATCCTCCACGGTTTTGTCTTTATTTTACGAGCCTATCTATATATTTGGACTCTACAGCTTCCTGTGACAATGAGTTACAGGATATGAGCTTGGCAGAATAAGGCTTCCTCTCATTTGTTTTTGAAGTGCATTTCTCCAAAAGTTCATTGGGTGCTCCATTTAATTGGTAGAGGTTCCTGTTCACTTTCTCCCACCTCATCACCTTCAGGAATTTACAGACCTATTTCACTATTTAATAAGCTGAAGAGCAGGGGCCCTCTTTTCTGATGTGGCCATTTGATTGTCTCTGTCACCCTTCTCTGAACCTTTTCTGATCCCAGTGTGTCCTTTTCTGGGTGGAGGGGAGGAGAACCAAAATTGCCGGAAGCATTCAAGATGTGGGTGCACTATTTAGCTGTGTGATGTTTTTGTCTTCTTCTAACACAGAGATATTTCTGTCGTCTTCTCTTTGGCTCAATGTTTTTATAGTCATTGCTAATATTTATTATCTCCTTGAGCACTGAGATGATTTACAGAGAACTCAATACAAACTCTAAGATCACTTAACCTCTGTGCCTCAGTCTATTTAAAAATAAAAAATTTTAAAAATTCTCTTGACCTGTAAAATGTTCTGATTTAATAAGAGAAAAGAAACTCAAGAGCAATTTGACTGAAGTAAGTAGCATTACACAGGGCATAATTCAGCTCACAGTCTTATATTAACAGTGCTGTCAGGGTTCATATCTCCAAAAGATGTATTAATTTGGAAAAAAGGGTCATTAAAGTAAGTGAAGTGAACTTCCTACTACATGACTCTGAAGCTGCTGGGAGGCAAGTGGTCATGGGGTTAGCTGGCACTGAAGCAAATGTATTAAAGACTAAGGAATTTACTAATTAAAATGCACTACATGAATAATAAAGCTAAGGTCTGGGAACAATGATGATGGAGACAGGTCTGCAAGCCTGAACCAAAGAGGTATCATTAACAGYTTTCCAGTTCAGCTAGGGCTCTGAAAAGAGACTTGAAGCCCAAGAGATTAAATGAAGAGAGTAGTTCCAAGCTGTACACCTGCCTTTGGGTCACCATCTCTACTGAAAATAAATGCACACCTGATTTCCTCTGGAACTCCACAGCTTCTGCGATGCAAGGGCTGCTAGCTCACCTTTTCCATGCAAAATGGAAAAAGAGTATGGATACGGGACACAGAGGGCAGCATTAGACTTACAGTCTAAATGACTCTGGTGTCCCATCTCTAACAATAAACTGCAGAAACTGTTTCACAAGAAAATGAGAGAACTCTGTATAAGATGGCTAGGGCATCATCCACCCTAGACATGTCTTGTCTTGGGCTCTCGCTACTTCTGTATGACTACTAGTAACTGCTCAGCCCTAAATTCTCAAAGTGTTTCAAGCTAGTGAGCTAGTTTGGCCCACATGTATCATAGGTTTAGCTATGACATTATCTCCTTCACCCTCTATATCTGGGTTTGGTCAACACATTGACTTGCTCCAGATAAGAGCCAATGAAGAAGACCATCAGGAGGAGCAGGACGCCAAGCTTGTTCCCCAGCCTAACAAACCAACATAGACACAGACTATTGACCAGCTAAAACACAAAGCACGACCCTCAGGACCCATTCCCAGATTTTCTCATTTAACTGTAACAACCTTACCTATTCAGGGTAGGAGTAAACATGGCCTGCTTCTTATTTAATCTAAGCTCTAGGACTAAAGAACTTCTTGTCCTTGTCCTTGTCCTCAGTCCTAAATGTCCTAAATACAGAGGTCATTAAAAAGCTCTGTAACTACTGAGTAATAAATTGGGGTTATTTCACGTTACTGTAGCTATCTAAGAATTAGGTATCTTGTCTAAACTGTGATGCCTGAGGTTTTCTTTACAATTAATAGAGAGAGAACCGTACTGCTGGTTTTCTTTTTTTTTTTTTTCCCCCTATGGCAATCAAGGCAAATTCACAAATTCTTTGACTGAAACATGACCTGCCCTAAATATCCCATCCACCAACTCTATATAAGCCTTTTTTTTTTCCTATCCCATTGTAAACTCTTTCCTTGTGTATGCACTACGCAGACAGTTAATGGAAAATTTTGGGATAAAACTCAGGTGTATTTCCAACCACCAGATTCTGTGTTGCATTCATGTCCATATTACTTGCAATAGTGCTTTTACCCTTGAGCTTCTTCAGGTTTCCAAGTGAGGGAATTTGCAGAATATCCAGTATGAAATAGTTTGAAAAATGTCAATCGCTGATAAAGCCAAGCCAGCTGTTAGACAGTACCAAAATGTTGCACTGGGTATGTTTATACTGTCAGTGAAACCCAAATAAGAGTCCAGTCTTAAGACTAGCCTTGTCACACATCCACTTTGTAAACCCTCAAGACTGCCTCAGGTCCATAGCCACAGCTTTTAAGGAGGACAGCCTCCACTTGCAGGAAAAGTTTGAATTCTGCTGGGGCTGAATGTGTTGCATGTTCATGCAGCCCAATGCGTATCTTAAATTCGGCTCTTTCAAAAACATTTGGGCACTTCCAATGTAGCCAACAGCAAGACCATCAGGGCGGAGAGCAGGGGTGGGATTTCTCTGTCCTGTCCACCACTCATCTCTGAACACAGACCCAATCCCTACAGATGGGCACTTGAAAGTGAAGATGTTTCCCGTCTGCCTATTTGCTTTTTATTTTTGACATCCTATTTAGATTTGTAGTTACTCAGGGCAGAAGCCAGTTGTTAGTAAATRTTTATGCAACACAGCATCATGGGGCCCAGATCCTGTTGGAGGCCCCTAGATGTTGCTGTGGTACAAATTCTTATTTTTATTTGCTACGTGAAGTTACTGCGTGATGAATGAGTCTGGAGTAGACCCAAAGGCCAAAGCATGCACACACACACGCACACACATAAAAGCAAATTGTTTGGATTAGCTCTGCTAAACTCACTGAATAAGTGTCATTGCTGCTTTTCAGCCAAACATTGCTGGATGCTTAAACCTTTTTAAATGTTTTTCAAAACATAATTTTGATGAGTTGCAATTTGCCTTTTTTGACTGAAGAATAAAGGTGGTGTCAGAATGGGGGGCACATTTCTCTATCATTGTAGTCACACATGAAGGAAGTGATGTCTCAGATAATTTCTTGTCACACCTTTGGACACTGCAAATATTAACATCAAGATGTGTCTCTACAGTAATGTACCCCACTAATGCACTTAGAAACACTAAGTGGCTAAACACCATTCTGTGCTCTACTGCACTCTGATCCTTCTGGAATAGCATGACTCACTTGCCAGTGAAGGGGATGCAACCAGAGATGCAGTGATCACGAAGGTGTTGAGTATAGGGTGAGACCATTCCTCGTGCCACCACTGGGAGAGGAAATCATGTTTCAGCCAAGCTTGCCACAAAGGACCTTGAAAGAGAATAATCGTAGAGACATCTTTCCCATCTTTTCCTAATTACCCAATGGATTTGTGATGGGGTTGAGCTTTCATGAGCACTGGAGGAAGAGCAAGGGGCAAGCTGCTACCTCCAGGTCAGGAAAGGACCTCTTGTATCACCACCTTCTCTACTGCAGGTCTCCATGTCCAGGCAATATGAATGTCATACAGAATGTAACTTCATACAGAACCTTAGTCTTACTTTTAATTCCTTTTAAACCCAGGCAGAAATACACCAGAGGAGGAGTAAGAAGGTGGTGGTAGCCTCTCTGTTAAGCACCACCCGATATAGCAACCTTTTTGCATAAGGTGATAGTAACTACAGAAGTATTCCTCCATTCTGGGTGGCCTCCAGTTCCCTAAACCTCCAGCCTCACCTAGGTCCTCACTGGCTAACATGGACTCAGAATGTATTTTGTCTTCCAATAGAGAAACAGTCTTCTGTCCTTCCACTCTCTTAATGGAGTCAAGGACTTACAAAAATTCAAACAATGCCCCAACCCTGATTGTTTTTAATTTTTTTTTAATCTGTATTTTAGTCAAGATCAACATTTTATGTAGAGAAAAGAAAAAAAAAAACACAACAATCTTGTTGACCGAATACTCAGTTGCTTGCTCCAAGTCTTTCAAGGACTTTTGGAGGTCTGAACCTTTGGACTCTTGACTGTCTGTAATAAGATACATAAGATTTTTGTATACAGCTTTGAGAACTGGTATGGTTATAGTTAGGAGAGTGATTCTCTAGGAACATAAGCCCCTTTCCCCAAAGATCTGTTTCATTGTGTCTTTGAGTCATAGTGGATTCTTTAGCAAGCAAAACTAATATTTTACTCCTGTTGGTTCTGCAGAGCCAAAGCCGTTAATGGAAAAATCATCTCCATTCGGTTCCAGCTCATGCATCATCAACAAAACGGTTGGCCAAATTCCAATGGCAGAACTTTTGGGGAGGACTTAAGAGGCACACACAAAAGGTTTTCATCCAAAACTGAATTTGTGTCCCTGGTAATTAGGGGAGGGGGGAGCACGTCTTTCATTTTGTAAATCAAATGGATGCAATCTGGAAGGCATTGAGCGAAACCAGAGAGGGGGAAAGAATCTTGAGCTTCACCATTTTTATCGAGCCGATTTTCTGATGAATGGCTAGACTTTCATGTGAAAGTTTTTTTGTTCTGGCCTGTGAAAGGCTGCTGGATGTGGAATGAAGGATGTGGAAATGCATCTGTGCCCAGAGATCGATGATATTCATGGCTATTTTCATTTTGTTAAGGTTGCAGAATGGTGACATTAAAGAACACAGCTGGGCCACTTAATGTTTAAAGGTTGGATATAAAAGCCTGGTGTTTCACTTAAATGAAAAGGCAATGCTTGTTTTTTTGCAAAAGAATCCAGTTTTTATCGTCCTTCAAAGGCTTGAGTTAAAAGTCATCCCCCACAGCAAATATTGTGATTCCTTTTGTGGTGTTTAAAGTTTATGAAGTACTCACAAGTTCTGGGTTCTTTGAGGTTGCTTTCTTCTCAGGGCAAGGCAGAGCCAGAGAAGAACACAGGAAGGTCTGTAAGTCCATTAATTCCCTTGTTGAACCCTTTCTAGGGCAGGGAAAGTTCCATGTTCTCTAAACAGGTGGTCAAGGTTTTAGAAGGAGGCAAATTCTCAACAGCAAGCTTCTTTGGATCACCATGCCATTGATAAGTAGGAACTGCAACCCTGGCAACTTGATGGTGGAGGTTTTCTTCCATTTCCCTTTCTTTCTCAGATCATCACCCTTTAACAATGCRTGTTTTATCATCAACCCCTCAGGTTTAAGAACCCATTTTACATTTCCCAGCTCTTCCTCACAGCTTTCCAGGCTGTCTCAGGGACCATAGTTTCGGGATTCCCTGTACTGTTGCTATCCAAGTGTGTAACGCCGAGATGAGCATCTCAGGGCTCTGCAGCATTACCCATCATTGCTTCCTGCTGCATGTGCTAGACCTTGCCATCCTTCTCTGCTCTGCAGTAGGACACCACATGGAGAGAGAAACCTCAAATGCCTTTAGATGTCTACAGTGCAGCCATACGCCTCTGGTCTAGTGACCCTGGGCTCCTTTTGTAGTCAGTAGAAAGAAATAGAGCCTTTTAGGGAGCRATTTGTTTGATCTAGTGTCTATCTTAGAATGAGAGGAGCAGTGCCTTAGGAGCATTTATTTCTTTTAGCAAGCTGTAAAAGAAGCCTGGGCTGCCTTCACCAGCTGTAGGTGTCGGCAACTCAGATGTCTGCACTTAGTTACAGAACTGTTCTTGTGCCTCAGTTTACCCAGCACCAGGAATCCAGAGACCCTAGAAGACACCGGAGACTCAATCAGTGGTTTTCTTTCTCTCTCAAAATTGAATTGATTACAAGAGCCAGCTTCACTCAGAACAAAGCATTTGTATAGCTGGCACTCCTGGTGCAAAGAGCTAAGGAGGTTGAGAACAGCACCAGCTTAATAGTCTCATGCTGGTTGATTTGTTTGAAATCTCTGGGATATTTGGCCATTGGTTTCAATAGTCTCATCCTTACCAACAATTTTCCAGAGATGTCCATCACATTGATTTAAATCCAGGCAAGATTTAAGGTTATTCCAAAAAAAGCTGAAATTCTCCTTAAAATGCATTATTTACATCTTATAGAGACCTTACCTCATACTCTACAGAATACCTTTCTCCTTGTCTAGTTAGATTATTTACTTACCAATTTGCTCTTTCTCTTGCTCCCAGGCTTCATATTACTTATGTCAAGTTGCCACCTTGTTCCCCGAGTGAAATTCATTTTTACCCATACTGATGCAGTTCCTTTGTTTTAGTAAATGGACAGCCCAGCCCTCAAACCATTCTTTACATCAAATATTTACTGACTCGCATCTAAGAGCACTGCAGGGAGCCAACCCTTATTACACAGTGTTATCTTGACAAAGATTTTATTGGCCTCAATGACTGGTGGCATCTCTGGGATGTGAACTGGTAAATATGAACAGGTAGTGCCCTGATGGGTATAGCAATCAGTTGTTAAAGCAGCAAGAGAAGATAGGCATGCTTCTCCAGAAGCATGTGCCTTCATTACAGTTCAGCTGACTTACACCAGTTCAAAAACCTTTAGGTTCTCTGTAGCCAGCTGGTGAAGAGTAATCCTTTTAGCTCCACGTTAGTTTTAGCATGGCTATGGACAGCTAACCGTGTCTGGGGCTGTATGTATTTACTGTTTCTAATTGCTCATCATTGCACCCACTGGCTATCATGACGACTTTTGCAGTCTGCCAGTGAAGTGTAATTGCTTCCCAGCCTGCCTGGGGCAAAAGCAACCAAGTTAGCCTGAGCCATGGTTTTACAGTCATTAAAACCATGTCTGTGTGCTGTTGGATCACTCAGAAGTTTCCATATGATCTAAATCGTGCATGGACTCATAGCCACATTACTCTTAAATCAGCCAGGGGTGCAAGGTGTCTTTCAGCTGTGTGCATGTATGCCAGCTTCATATCAGGGTGGGAGGCGAGCTGATACCCAATCCGCCCTAAAGCCTGCAGATATAAACTCACCCTGCCCAAATGGTCAGTCTGACAAGGAAACAACTGAGAAGGGTCTAAAAAGCCCTGAGCAGCTTGAAAAGGTATCTACTTTCACTGCCTTCTCCATTACAAGAAGTAGGGGACAAGAAATGAATCCCATAAGAATCAGTTTTGAAATAAACGAAAGACAGTGGTTCTTGACATAATGAGTAGTAAAACTGTGTAATAACTTTCGATCAAAGGGTGTYGTGGATGCTGAAAACTCACATAAGTACCAGACAAATCTGGGAAAAACAAGGAAGAAGACACATTCAGATGTCCCAGGGCTGAAAATAGTTGGACATTAAGGAGGTGTGGCATAGATTAGACCTATTTTTGTTCTTCCCTTCTAAATGCAAAGATGTAAATTTTCCTTCTTCCTGTTCAATCTCTACCTACTTCTCCACACTTATGATCCTGGTTTATCCTTGACCTGTTCTGTAGGAACTGTGTTAATGTAAGAGAGAATTAGCTTCATTTTTTCTATTTGCTGGGAAGGTGACTTGGACAGAGACTTGCTCATGGATGCTCAGAAAATGATTTCCAGTTCTTGGAGCAGGAACAGTATCCTTGTGCTGTTGGGTAGGGCCACAAAACGAATTAGATACCACATCCTTCAGTAATTTGGACTCCAGAACCTATCTATACCCCTAATCAGAAATAGTCTTTGAAACATCTGTTGGGTGGGTGCTTCAGTATGGGCTGGGGTGACAACAGGGATCATCACCAAGGACTCCTTTCCTTTCACTACAGTTGAGCATGTAGTGCCATTTGACAGGTTCTGAGGTGTTCAAGGAAACCCCATGATGTTGGCAGATCATATGGGAAACTCAAAGGTACCTTATGACACAGTTGCTCTTCCCTGGTCCTCTTCTCTGATCTCTTGCCTTTTTTCCCATTAGCCTTGCTCCATAGAGTGCCTTGGTATGAAATCCTACATCTCAGAAACCTATGTATGTTTTCCCAGATAAGAAATGTCAAATGTCTTTTACAAAATCCTGCTGAAAGAGAAAAGAGAAAAAGAGAAAAAACCCTAAAAACAATGACAACAATGACAACAACCAAAAACCCCTCCACCTGTGAAAATACAGGAGACTAAAAAGAGTGAAAAGCAGACAGGAGAGGTAAATAGACACCACTGCAGATGGACTGGAATTGGTAGCAGCTTTAAATCACTTTGATGCCAATCTCCACTTGAGGTTAAATTCTCTAACAAGTGACAATGTATTTCATCATCTTTATTTTGCCAGCATTTTATCCTTGAGTCAGAGAGTGTCACAAAGCATACGTGCAAAGGGTATCTTCTAAGGTTTCCTGATTCATTTGGCAACTTCCTTCAATGCTGCTTTAATAAGCAGTGTCTCCCTAAAAGGTCTTGAGAGATTTATTCAGTGCCTATTCAACTCTGTTAGAGTATTGCCGCTTTACATTTGCCTTTGAATTTCAAGGTTATGCAAAAAGCTCCTCTTCTCCCTGACTCTGTGGTGTAGTAGACTTCAGAATATCTGTTTCCAAGATAGCAAATTTAGTGTCTGATATCTACAATGTCTCTGACTTTTGTAAAACATTTATCACCATGTTGTGTGTGTGTCTAATATCAATGATTAATTTGGAAGAACAAAAGTCTGACAGCAATAAAATAAAACCTTCTACATATATTAAGAGAATGGGAACCACTAAATTATGCTGAGCCTATAAATATTGGATCTGGCTTGTCCCTTGGAAGTGCTCCAATGGTTTCATGGGTCATATCTACACTTGTAAAACAAAAAGGAAGTTGGAGAGCGAGCCAAGACAGGAGACTTCCATGTTCTCCATTCACATTTTTTGATATGAACCTGACTGTGGATATAGATACATCTGAATCCATAAGTAAAATGGGTCAGGGTCTTTCCAGTGGTCCTGAAGCCAACTGGCACAGTGCAGCCTACAACCCTGCAGCTGAGTTCTTCTACTCCTACTTTTAGGTCATGACAACCTGAAACAGGATATCTTAGTGCACTGCATATTAGGAACAGTCCTTGGCCTGTACAAACATCAAAAAAGGCCCAGGCATTTGCTGGAAGGATGCTAATTGGCATTGGCTAGGGACAAAAGAAATTAACTATATGGATGGCAGAATTCTTGCACTGGGGGAMGTTCCTTGATATTCTTTAACTTATTAGTATAGACGTAAACAAAACCTTGGTATTGCCAGTTTGGAAGGAGGGAGAAGTTCTTGGTTTAATCTTTTAGAAGTTCCAAGTGTTTCTATACAGTAAGGGTGATAGGTCTTGGCTAGCTGATTGAGTTTGGAATTTCTTATTTAGCAAAGTATGTCACTCAAAACAAATACAGCTCTTCAGGACTCTACAGGAACAACTTCTAGAGCTCACTTGCTGCCAATGCAACCATGCCAAGGGCCTGCTTTGAAGCATCTTACACCCTCAGATATTCTGCACCTACCTCAAGGACGATACCATGCTTGAACAGTGACCATGGTTGAGGGAGTAGAGTGATGAGGCAGCTGGGTTGGGTGAAGAATGGGCATGGAGGGAACAGCGATTCTGAAGAAGCCTGTCTGGGAGCTTTCAAAGGATCGAGGACTGCTTCAATGTCCCTAGGGGACACCCTGGGAAAAGCTGGTCCAGGAAGGAGGACTCTTACCCTTGTCAGGGGGAGTCCAAAACACAGATGTAAAAAAAGTGGGTACACAGGATATACGTGCATAAGTACATTTACACTTACGTTTCTGAAGATACCTCTTGGTTATAGGCCAGGCTGGTGGGGTGTTGAGTTCTGACTCATGTTTTTTGAGCTCTTAGCTTTGGCAACATGGGGCATCCTAAACCAGCCTCTAACAGGTGGTGATGAAGAGGGTTGGGAAATGATTCAGCAAGAACACAGTATTTATGGCTATAAAGGCAAAAAGACTTCTGGGAAGCAGGAGAATGTGAGTTATTTTTGGGAAAGGAAGGACAATGAAGTCTTGTCTACACTGTGAGTTTTCCCCAGCTCCCAAGCTGGCCTGGAAGCTGTCTGAAATCACTGTGTAAACAAATTCCCAGCTACCAGAATCAATGTTACCATCCCTTCAGTTTTAACAAGATTTCAGAGGGTTTATCTGGTCTGTTTGCCGACAGGACTGCATCCCTGAGTTGTAATGTACTGTTCCTCACAAATAGCCTCATGAAACGGGGCAGAGCTCGCTCTTTCCCCTCCACAGAGCCGGTGGCCACAACACAGAGAGGAAAAATTAATTATTTAAGGCCAAACGTAAAGCATGTGACAGAACAGGGTCTTGATCCCAAGATTTGAGCTAACCCTCTAACCATTGCACTACCTTGTTCTAACTGTGCTTCAGATCTTTTAAAAACTACTTAAATTTTGGAAGGATGGATCACTTGCATAAAGAAGACRTTATTTTTCTCCACAAAGAAGACGACTGGTAGATTTCAAGTTGTCCTGGTTTCAGCTGGGATAGAGTTAATTTTTTTTTTCCTAGTAGTTGGTATAGTGCTGTGGTTTGGATTTAGTATGAGAAGAATGCTGATAACACACTGATRTTTTTAGTTGTTGCTAAGTAGTCTRCTAGTCAAGGACTTTTCAGCTTCCCATGCTCTGCCAGGTGCACAAGAAGCTGGGAGGGAGCATAGCCAGGACAGCTRRCCCAACTGKCCAAYGGGGTATTCCATACCATGTGACGTCATGCTCAGTATATAAAAGCTGGGGGAAGAAGAAGGAAGGGGGGGACGTTTGGAGTGATGGCGTTTGTCTTCCCAAGTAACYGTTACGCGTGATGGAGCCCTGCTTTCCTGGAGATGGCCGAACACCTGCCTGCCGATGGGAAGTAGTGAATGAATTCCTTGTTTTGCTTTGCTTGCGTGCGCGGCTTTTGCTTTACCTATTAAACTGTCTTTATCTCAACCCATGAGTTTTCTCACTTTTACCCTTCCGATTCTCTCCCCCATCCCACCTGGGGGGAGTGAGCGAGCGGCTGTGTGGTGCTTAGTTGCTGGCTGGGGTTAAACCACGACACAAGTCAACTATTAAACTGTATTTTTTTCCATTTTCTTTGTATTGGAAGAACAAGGCCTGGAAACATGGAGTAAGAAGCTCTGAAAGCAGAAAGTCTTGGAAAACAGGGCATCCCCAAAACCATATTTTTTAAAATGATTTAAACAAGTCTCATGACTTCTAGTCTGAAGTGGAAATCTGGCACATCTTGTGTGTACAAAACCACCACCTTTCTGCTCAAGACATTGTCTAGTTCCATGTCACAGCCCCAATATTAAATCAGCTCCACCTAAACCAACCATGAGTTGCATCTAACCTGTTCTTAAAATCCTAAAATGAGGGAGATTTCAATACTTCATTACTCTAATCATTTGGAGTCTGTTCTACTAACCTGCCCTAAATGTATATTTCTATAAATTCATTTTCACTTGTTCTATCCGCAGTGGACCAGGAAAACACAATATTTCTTTGATCTACTTAGTGATCTTTGAGGTTTTTGAAAACTATTTCCAGGCTTTTCCTTGGCATTCTCTATAGTAAAACTTTGTTTCATTTTTCTTTGCAGGTCATTATTTCCACTTCTCTGATGCTTCTCCTCACCTCTGTCTGGACCACTTTGACCTTCACCACTGACTCCAAATGCAGTGTAGGACATATCAATCTTCTCAGATATTCACAGTAATTTTTTCTGTGTTTCAGCATTCATTAAACCTTGCCCATAATTTTCCATATTTTCCACTCTTTTACAACAAAGGAGTTGCATTCAGCCACTCCTTTCCTATTCACAAATGTGTGAATGTTGAAACAGTGTTTGGAAAAGTGTGTTTAAGTTGAACTGAAGTAAAAGAACCAAATAAAATAGGGGTTTAATTTTCTCCAAATCTTCTTTAGTCCCTCTTAGCCATTAGCTTCCTGCGCCACTGAAATGCTTCTCTGAAAGTCCTCAGATTGAACTGTTGCGTATATGCTCAGTAAGTAGAATAAAATGGACTCTTCTTGCTGTTTGTCTCTTTCCAGTACATAACAGGATAAAATATTCAGTTTGGGGAATTTGTCTGAAAAGGTTTGGCAGCCTTCTGAGATTTTTTTGGCCAGTGGGACAATCTGATTTGGCAAACTAGCTAAGAAGTTGTTGAAAGAATTAAACCGTATTATTGGATCAGATGTGATATGGCTGTTTTGCCAGAACTGTGTTTTGGAGGTCTCATTTCCACTGGTGGGTATTTTTCAAATTATACAGGCTAGGTGGCTTTCTTATACGTGTGTAGTTAAAAAGGTCCTTGGATCTCCCACACAATGAACATGTTAGTCTGAAATGAAAACAGAATAATTTTCAAGCATTCTTTTTTTTCTCAGAAGTTCACATTCAATATCTAAGTCATTAGATGCCTAAGTCATTAGGCCTAAATCCTATTGTAAATTTACAGTTTATTTTATGGGTAAAATCCCAGCAGACAGCAGGTCAGTGCTTACATAAGTCGCATGTCTTTTATTCTTGCCAGTTCTTGTGCTTGGTTGAGTTTTTCAAGTCTGCAGAGGAGAATGATTGCTGTCTGAAAGGCTCAGATCAGATACTTTCACTTACCCCCTCTCTGTGGACAGGAAACTGCTTCCCTTTGAGGATCTTCCATGAGGAATGTGCCCCTCAAATCACTTTCATGCTTGCAGGGGTCCTAACTGAAAAAAAGAATGCTGTTTGGGAAATGTAGGCTGTCAGCTACAGCTGATATTGGACAACAAAGTCACACCGAGACTTTTACAGGGAGCAGGGGGACAGTGGGTTCTTGAAGAAAATCTGCAGTTCACCTTCTGAAAGCTTGGTCTAGTAACCTGGGGTGGAACCTATTGTCTTTGGTAAATGCAAGAGCTCTCATGCACCAGCTAAAATGCTCAGGTTAGTTGTCTCAGAGATTATTGCTTTTCCTTTAAGTCAGGTCTGAACCCCCCAAGAAGAGAAAGGCCACCTTTTATTCCAGCATGGCTCCACCACGTTCAGCCTTGCCTTCTGTTCAATCCTCGAGCTAATGCTTCATCTTTAATTAACGTCTAGGTTTCATATGTGCCAGAATTATGTAAGAACACACATTCATGGAAAATACGGTGGTTTTATATATCTTTTTTTGCTAGGTGGCCCTGTTTAATGAGATTGACCTGGAAATGTATATAAAGGCCACCTGTGATAGGTGGGTATTAACTCATACGTGCCACCAATCCAAAGTCCTCCATTCACTAGTCCCCTGGTTATGATTTCTGGCAAATTTACCTCTTTTTCTCTCAATTATGCAGCCCACATTTAGCTTCCTTGGAAACAGGTTATAACCTGCTCCACTGTTTCATATCTCTGGAAATGAGAAGAGTGAAATGTGGCCCACCTTCTGCATCATTCTGACGATCTCCCAAATATTAGGTGTAAAACCAAACCTCAGAAAGGTTTGGGCAGTCTTTGCAACACCAAGGCAATGGACCTGGTTCATCTCAGTGGCATGGTAAATATCCCAGCAGAGCAGTTTCTGAGTGTCCTCTTTCTACAGATCTTCCTTGTGTCTTGCATTGTGCCCCTTGAATGCTGGTAAACCAAAATATAGGTCACCTTCCCATATCTTCACTGAATGCCCTGCAATTATCCAGCTTTGTTGACTGGGGGATTGTGCTGAGGCTGGTGCCCAAAAACTCTGCTGAGATCTGTGTGCAGGGATGGGAAACACCGTGGTTTATTCAAGCTCCACTGGCTCCACCATCTCTTTCACATCAAAGTAAGAAGAGTCTCAGCAGCTTTTTTCTTCCTCTATTACAAAGCTAGTAGTACTCTGAAAGTGCAAATAAAGCTTTTCAATACAGGAACAACTCCAGAAATGCCTTAGATGGGCAATTTTTCTAATATCCAAAGCTGGTACATGACAATTCTGTGGCAGTCAAGGAAATTCATGAGTCACTATTTCCAATAACTAGAGGACATGAGGTCTCAGAATCTCCTAATAGGTTTCTCTCCAATCAGACATGGAGAAATCATTCCATTGAAATAACTTCCCATTTGCCCTCAAAAAACCCAAAATGTATTGCTGTTGAGAAGATTTTTTTTTTTTTTTTCCCCAGCTTGTTAGAAAAAAATCTGGATGGCAATTTTAAATTAAATTGAATCTCCTTCTTTATCTTGAGGTTCTGTTCTACAGTTACTTGTCTCAGGATGCCATCACTGGCCTGTGAGGATCAATCTTATGGGCATCAGAAATCACCCATAGGGCAGCTCTTGGACACACAAATGAGTGAAAATTGGGAATTAAGCCCAGGATACTTCTCTGAAGGAAAGAAAAGGAGGAGAGGAAAGCATGACTGTTGATTTATGCTTGGCAGGCAGACATTTGTAGCATGGGCATATCTCTGATAGGTGGTGGAGAACCTTAACAGAGCTAAGGCAGGACTGATGTTACATTGCTCTGCGGGAAATGGTGTGGATTTGTAAAGCACTGTACAAAAAGCAAAGGTGTTGTCCCAAAGTATCAGGGAACAACATACCTAATGAGCCCACAAAAGAAGAGACAACCTCATGTATGTGGGGTCTGCCATCATCTACAACATCCATCAGCAGTTGCTGGAACAGTTAGCATTTACTGTCTTTTTACCAGCAACTCAACAAGACTAGGAGATGGGCCAAACATTGTTCTAATACCACCTATGCTGTTAATTTTTTAGCTCAGTCTCTAACATGGTTTTGGCCCAGGTTAACTAATATTTTCCAAAACAATTCCTGGGTATTGTTCAGGCTTTATCACAAGCCAGGAATCCTTCCAACTGCACAATTTGGATGCAACCAGACTGTTTCAGGTTTCAGCTATGTGGATGTACGCCCTGGTGGGGCACATGACTTCTAGGCCAGGGAACGGGTGCTGGCTCATTTCTTTACCAGCGTAGGTGTATCCTCTGAGTGCAATGAGAATGGGATTTGTGCCCAGAGTTGACAAGTGTCTATCCTAAATTGGACTGTGCTTCATTATGTTATGGCCATAATAGTTGGACTGTGAGAGTCAAGCTGTTGGATGTGTACATCCATGCTTCTACTATTACCATATGTCTGGGCCTTTCTTTTTTTTTTTTTGCCTGGAAATTTTTTCCGCATATATGTCAGGCTGCTTACTATCTCCTTCCTTGGATCAGTTGACTTCTTTGCCCTTTCCCAGCTGTCTGGCCTAGTGCACACTGTTGCTTTTGAAAACGAAGCTGCAGCTCTGTCCCCTCTACCTCTCAATTTCTAGTTTTTTCCCTATTGTTTAGCTCTGAATTTCTAGCTTTTTTCCTATTGCTGTCCAGCTCTGTGGGATGTTCTTCTTTACCCTGCTCCTACACAGCTCTGTCTCACCTGGTGTCCCTTCTCCACTATGTACATCTCAGGAAGGAACCAGGCTAAGACAACTAGGATCCCAAGCAAGATTTAGCGGTGGATACTCTCAACTGTGTTCGGTTTTTGGGCTCCTTACTACAAGAAAGACATTGAGGTGCTAGAGCGCATCCAAAGAAGAGCAGCGAAGCTGCTGAAGAGTCTAGAGAACAAGTCCTATGAGGAAGACTTTATCGCTCTCTACAACTACCTGAAAGGAGGTTGTAGCGAGGTGGGGGTCGGTCTCTTCTCCCAAGTAACAAGCAATAGGACAAGTGGAAATGGCCTCAAGTTGCACCAGGGGAGGTTTAGATTGGACATTAGGAAAAATTTCTTCACTGAAGGGGTTGTCAAGCATTGGAACAGGCTGCCCAGGGAAGTGGTGGAGTCACCATCCCTGGAGGTATTTAAAAGACGTGTAGACGTGGCACTTAGGGACATGGTTTAGTGGTGGACTTGGCAGTGTTAGGTTAATGGTTGGTCTTGATGATCTTAAAGGTCTTTTCCAAACTAAATGATTCTATGATTCTATGATTCTACAAAAAGCAAATACAACTGGTTAGTCAAATGAAAAAGCTTTATTTCCCCTCATTGACCACACTGCACCTAAACCTGACCAAATCAGGGCCCTGAGCTCTGCCTCCCTGTCCCTCTCATACCCTCCCTCAGTAAACCAGGCTCAGTCCCATACTCCTCACCCGTTCCCCAGCTCCCCAGTCCCATGAAACCAAAGTCCTACCCCCTTCCCCATGCCATATCCACTGTGGACATCTCCCTCCCAGTGTTTTCAGGTGCACAATTCAGCACAGCCACTACAAGCTGCTGTTTTGCTRTTAGGAACAGAGGCCTGGATGGGTCACATCTTTTGGGCCTCCCAAATTATAGGGCCCCCGACAATTGCTTGTGCCTAAAGCAAGTTCTGGCCCAGGTCCTGTTGGTTCAGGGAACCCTTTCTGGAAGGGGCTTGTTTGCAGTTGTATTCCTATGCTCCACATCTGCCTTTGGGAATCTGCATTCACAGCCTCCCCATCCAGCTCATTTCCTCACAGCTGGCTGTTAAAACAACCCTGCATGGGCTGATAAGGACCATTCCGGCAAAGAGGTCAGCTTGCTTCTGTCTCTGCAGTGTCCACGTTGACTTGCGTCCGTTCTTTCCTTTCCTGCCCCTTGGAGCTCAAAGGCTGCATAGCCTGAAGCTCGCTTATCCATCACGCAACTGATCCTGCTCAGGGAAGATGGGATTTCAGAAGGACCTCAGGATGTGCATCTAGAGACATGGGAGAACTTGCGATCCAGGCCTGGTATGGATGGCAGGCAGTAGAAAGTTTGTAAGGCTCTGGTGTTTACCACAACAGAGAAAGCATTAAACAATTATTCCTTTGGACTCTTTTCCTCAAGCTTCTGTCTCCAGAGTGGTAATGGATAGCAACAAATCCCTGCTATATTTCCAAATGTGCCTGTGAGATAGTCGTTTTTGACCCCCACAAAAAAGGTCTGGGGCAATCAAAGCCATGCCTGTTTCTTGCACAGGGTGAAGGTGGTCCCATGGAGCACATATACCTCCTGGAAAGTGCTTCATGGAGCTGAAGGGCTGGTACKCCTCAGGTTGTGTTTGCTGTTGCCTGATAGTTTGTGTTCCCCAGGAGAGAGGTTTCTCAATGGCTATGGACAGCACCTCCCTGGTATCTCTCCTTCTCAACCACATGCCACCACCCAGTGGGTCAGCTCAGCCCAGCTTTCCACCTCTCTGACTAAGAGAGAAAATGAAAAGGGGAAATGTGTGTTAAGCCCTTTCATTAATAACCAGAAACACACAACACAAGTGACCCTCAGTGAACGTGTCCCCCGCCTCGTCCATGTATCTGCCGTCCCCAACAACTCGCCCCTGACGGCACATTCCAGCCAGGACGGGACTTGTGCCCTACACAGCAGTTCTGTCCCTCTCCCAGCTCAGCGACCCATCAAACAGAAAGCCACAGAAATTAAACGATTAGTCTTTATTTCTATACACATGGGGCATTGATCCTAGGGTCTGTTTTATGGGCTGGGGAGGGGGGAAACGGGATGGGGACAGGGTGGGGGAGAGCATGAGTGCATTTCATTTATAAAGTCAAGCCCTGTTCTAGTGAAAATCGAAGTTCCTGTTTCTTTCCCTCTGTATTAGACTCCCTGTCCTCTTACAGGAAGTCTTAATAAAGTCTCCAGGGATGTTTAAAATGAATTTTAAAAAATCATAATCCCCATATGGAAGCTTTAGCATCAGTAAGATACACCACTGTGTGATAGCATGGAGCCAGGGAATATTTGAAAGCCTGTAAAATAAACTCATTAAATTGGTATT
Organism: Phoebastria nigripes; assembly: GCA_035582835.1. Classification (NCBI taxonomy): domain Eukaryota; kingdom Metazoa; phylum Chordata; class Aves; order Procellariiformes; family Diomedeidae; genus Phoebastria; species Phoebastria nigripes. Next base: position 660,763 of record JAYKAV010000755.1, read on the forward strand.
CTGAATGCATTGCCTATGGAGAAAGCCCCCCATAAGCTACTTCCTATCTCTTGAGCAAAGAAAAAGATGTGACTGAGTTTCAGAGCCAAGCCATTTTGAGGCTGGGATGGAGGGAGAGCAGCACTACATTACGTAGGAGGGACAAACAGCAAGGGACAGACCCTCGCTGCAAAGCACAGAGCTGGCTTTCTGCTGCAGGGAGTTTTGTTTCAAAGCCATCCCTCCTCATACCAAGGAATAAACAGTCCAGAGCTCATCTGGTCAGCCACAGACAGACTTTTCATGTGCAAGGGGATGGCAAGAGGTCTTTGAATGCTAGAAATAGTATCAGTTAGAGACCACCACAATGGGTCTCAGTTTTTGAGAGACAGCAAGGCAGGACTGACCACCAAAGTGCTTGGAAGTGATGGCCCCAAATGGCTGCAGACCCCAGGCAGCAAGCAAGACACACTACAGAGGATCACAAGAATAGGCTATCTGTCCAAAGGCCACCAAAATCCAGTATCCCTTCAGCATTAGACTAGCCAAACATCCTTGCAGACCAGCCTCTTGTCCTGGATGGTAGCACAAAAATGCCCAGGAAAGGCTAAAAGAACAGGTCAAGTACGGACTRAAGATTTTCTGGAGGACTCTCCTGGTCTTGAGGTAAAAGGAAACTTTCTCTTCCCTAGAATCACAGRCTCAAGAGAGCTGTGACTAACAGCCCGAGGAAAGGCAAATTACAAAAGTCTTTATGTCGTTTGCCTTTTTCCCTTCACTCTCCTCAAAGCAAAATGAGTTCCTCTAATGCACTGTATCACCTCTTTAGTTTCTCAACAGCAGATTTTGAAAGTGAACATGCATTTCTATTGTGTCTTAAATAGGAGAATTTCTATTGTGTCCTGTGACCTCCCTGCAAATAACTTTAATTTGACAGGCAGTTTTATGGTAAGAGAAGATAGCGAAGTTCAGGGAGGCTTCGCCACTATTATTTTAGATCAAATCCCTGGAGCATCTTAAGAAGGAAATGTGCACAAAGCTCTGTTTCACAAGATCAGTGCTCAGGTCCCATCTATTGTCCCATATTTTGCTTCTGACAGTAAGCAGATTGCCTTTTGTGCCCCAGTTACCCTGCATGACACTTCTCAGTCTGCAGGAGCCCAGACTAAAGGACTCAGTACATCAGGGACTCAGCAAACGAAGAAGATGTATTTTGTTTAGCCAGAAAAGATTAGGACCATAAAAGTCTTTTGGGTCTATGTGTAGAAATGAGGGGAGTGCCATGCAAAATGCCATATGAAATTAGGAACAGTAGAGAGCCTGAGTTATCTCATGGTTATTGTCTGATGCATCTCTAAGACACCTTAGGGGTTTTGGAGTTATACTTCATGAGGGTGTTTAGCTGGCTGGTGCATTTGCAGGAACATGCTCAAAGGATCCCAGTTTCTCCCCCCACCTCCCTYCCCAAAAAAAAGGGAAAAAAAAAGAGGGAAAGGAGAACTTTTGCAGCTCTTTATTTCTGAAAAAGACCCTTTTCTTTAAGCCTATGAAACCCTATCTCTTTGAAAATGGCCACCCATGTCAGTAACATAAAGACCAACCCGACCTACAGATGAAAAGCTCCATCTCCAGTCCTGGAAATACTTGGGGGTTGATTCTTTTCTTTTTTGGCCACTGGAAGGAAAAACCCATGGTTTTAACAGCTCTACCTCAGGTTTGGGACTCCAGATGTCACCTGGTGGAAGGGGGAATCTCCCAGTCCCAGTGAAGACATTATTTGTCCTCCATGGGTCTAACCGGGTGATCAGGACAGCACAGGTGATCCAGATTTCTTCCTTGCTACATCTCAAAAGGGAGCTGGGCACAGAGAGTTTACTTTCAGAGGGTAGATCCAAGATACTTCTAATATTTAGATCTGTATTATGAAATCAGTAAGAAGCAGCAGTTCTTATTCAGAGTCCCACTGTGTAAGGAAGTACACAAAGAGAGGAAAAAAAAAGACCATATTTTTCCTTGAGAGCCTGCGGGGCAGCTGTAATTACTCCAGAGGATTTAATCCTTTGGAGAAAGCTGCAATTTAGTGGTGAAAAGGTATCATGAAATTTCCTAGCAATAGCTGCGCCTTGTGTGTAGTATCTCCTGGGAGATCAGCACAGAACCAACGCTTAGTTTTTCACTGCTTTTCATTAATACTAAAAGCAAAACCAACAAGGAAAAGGGAGCGGGAGGMAAATAATGCGGACAGCTTTTCCATGGGCTTCTTTCCCAAATGAACCAGGAATTAAATTAAAAAATTTCAGCTTCCCATCTCCTCCTATTGACCTGCTCATCCAGACTTATGATCCTCACTGCAACCCCTTGGGGACACCCAGCTAGGCTGACTTAAGTTTTATCCACCAAAGCCAATGGCTATTTTCTTGATGTCTCYTACATCAATGACGTCCTCGGGGTATTAAGCTACTGTCAGCTGAACTCTTACCTCTATTAACCAGTGGAAGAACAGTACTGGAAGAAGATATGATGGCTCAGGTAGATAAACCAATGCCATGAAAGTCTTCTTTGGACCGAAGAAAAGATGTTGCCAATGCCGGGCTTGATTTAACACCACAAATAAGATAGAATATATCTATCACAAACTACTTCTAAAACTGTCTCCACATACTACAGAGGAAGAACAAGGTCCCCTCTAGTGGAAAGCTATGGAATATGTCGAGCAGGAGATCATGCAGGTCCTTCCTCGTCCTGGCTCTGTAGTATCTCAGTTTGTTTTCTCCATACCACCCTTGCCATGCACACACCATCAGGTTAATCTAATGAAAGCAGAGCTACTGTCATTACTACCTGGATGTCTGACCCTTGGGTCTTAAATCCTGCTTTTGGTCTCTGGGATTTGTTGTCTGAGTTATGTTTTAAGAGAAATCAGCCTATCTCCAGTCTTGTCATTAATGATTCCTTTTGCAAAGCTGCAGCAGCTGTGGATATAATTTTTCCAATGCAATTTCTCCATCTGGTGGTGTAAAAAGCAGCTCCCAAGCTGCTGTTGGTCAGTGTGCTCCACTCCAGCAGTGCTATTTTACACTCACCGAGATCTGGCTTTCAGATTCCACCTGACCACTATAATACGAGCTAGGGGAAAATACACACCAGTTTTGGACTGTGCCTGTAAATTTACTTCCCTCCATGCCCACTTCAGACATTATGATAAATTTTGTTAGGCAGGATGTTTCCCTGAAAGTCAGCAACCCCCAGTAATGTATTCCCATCGTTCCACCCATACACTGTCACTCTGACAACTTGGAAACAAGTTGATATATCCCCTCAGGTGACCCAGGGCTGGTCCTTCTCAGAGGAGAAACATTCATTTTTAATTAACACAGCGTCTCTTTTTCAATAAGATATGACCACAAACTAGTGCGATCCAATATGTAAGAGTTTTAATGTATTTTCTGTCTGATCTTGGCAGAAATTAATTAAGATGCATTGCAAAGGCTCCAGCAGTTGCAGATGCAGTATTTTTTTCTTCTTTTTTTTTTTTTTTTTNTTTTTTTTTTTTTTTTTTTTTTTTTTTTAGTGTGAGAGAGACGGTGGTTGTATTGGGGAGGAGGGGGTTAAGGAAAGCGCTTTTTACTCTGTGGTAGTGAGCTTAATGACAAAGTGAAGGGGCAGATTTTCTTCATTGAAGCTTTCGGATCAGGAATAGATCTGCTCCCCTTCCCTCTCACCAAATAGGTACAGACTGAGTCAGCATCCTCGTTCTGTACATCATAAGGAGCTTTAACAGCAGGATTAAGAGCACCACACCATATTTCCAGCCGCAGGACAGGGAAGCAGTCCTTCCTGCCCAAATCACAGCTGGATCCCATCCTACAGCTGCTTTACCAGTGAACTGGAGTTTATAAGACATAAGCATCCACTCAGCCCCCCCAAAATACACAGTGAGCTCATGCAACCTTGTGCAGTTCCCAGGGAGTGACATCTGTGCACACAGGTAAATCGTATGGCCTGAATGCAATTTTTAAAATATTTTTTCCTTTCTTTTCTTTGTGACTCCTTATGAAAGCCATCAATTAAACAGGGAGAGAACAGAAGAAAGCAGGTGACTGAAATGTAATGATTGACACCCGTCATGTTTCTGTGTGTGGCAATCAATGTGCTTTCATTAACTCTGGCACTAGGAGTCTCTACAGCTCCCTGAGCGAAGGTGTGTTAATATGAACTGATACCTCATCGGGTGTCGCACATGCACATACACATACGCACGCAGACTGGATTACAGACCTGTGCTCCTGCAGGGTTGCCTCCTCCCCAGCTGGCTGTATGACTCTTGTATTTGCTTTTGTTCCAGCTGAAAAAGTGGATAAAAGTCCCTTTCCTAGTCTTACATACAGCCCAGTAGYGGTCCTGAGCCATAAACCTGGACATCTGAGACCTCTCAGGCTCTGAGGTGGGAATTGAGGTCCTCTGCTCCTGCCTGGAAGCTGCAATCCCCACTCATCTTCAGCCTTTGAAAAATTAGAGGTGGGACTGAGATTCAGACTTAAACACAGACGTCTGTAACGTACATATTCACACTCATCATTGGGTATCATTGCAGTGGATGGAGATTTAGGGCTCCAACCACTTGTCTGCATATAGGGGCAGAATTTCTGACCCTGACTTCTCTCCATACTCCTCTAGCTTGGCACATCATATCTGGAGGCAGCGAACTGTCACCGTTCATGCTCTTAGTAAATATTTCTGTGGTTGTGAACATCTTTCCCATCCTTGCTCCTCAAGTCTTACATCACCCCTTCAGTAGGTCTGGTGCTTTTGGGGCCTTTTATGAGCTGACTGACCTCATTAACACAGCAGAACATGCTCTTCATTTTACTGGGTTCATTTTCTACTAGGATGGGTTGGGTAGGAGAGGAGAGAAGGCAAAGGAAAGGTGGGACAAATGAGAAATGTTTTTGCAGTGACAGATCAGCTCTCTGTCTGTGTTGAAACCACAGAATGAATAGAAAGCAGTTGGTTTAATATAAATCTAACTCACGGGGCCTGAGCCGAATAAACTACTGGAGATAACTCCCTCCTTGCCCCATGGAGTAGACAAAGCCATGCCAGTGTATATACTCAGAGATGGTGTATCCAGCAGAGACAATAGGTAGAGCTTTAGTCATCACAGTAGCTTGCAAACTATCCCCCATTAGCTGTTTAGCTAAGTAACCCATGGCTGTTAATCTTAAGGCATAAATTGCTGAGATATTTACAAAACACACTAGGAGAAAAGCTGCTCCTGATAAAACTACTCTTCAAAATTTTCCAGGAGGTGAGAGAAATAGCAGTCACATTAAAGTGTAGCAAAATCCCTGGTTTCAAAATTGCTCAGGGAGAGAGCAAAGACATGAATGCATTCCGCCCTGCTCCCCTGAGACCCTGAGTTTCTGCTGTAACATGCTAAGCATCTTCACATCCCCTTCGTCCCGGTGGGCTCTTGTTGTCTGCTGCCTTTCCTGAAGGGATGATGAACTGAGGACAGCTACTGCCTACAGCAGCACTGATGCAGTCTGCTCTTTTTATTCTGTGCACATCCTCCTACAGCTTGATTTATATGTCTTTCATCAGAAAAGAGAAAAAGGTGGATAAATCTTCTGGGAGATATGCAGTGCTTTGTATTTCCTTCAGCAGTCCAGAGAAAGAGGCATCTGAGAAGGAAGGAAAGCTTCCTCCCATGTGTCCAAGCCACCTCTCAGAAAACCACATGAGCTATGACTTAGAAAACTCCATTCTTTGGGTTTTAGCATCCAGAATTTATTTAATCTCTAAAATTACCCACATGCAAATCCTATTTAGGAGGAGATGAGTGCTAGTAAATATTTATCAAAATCCTTAAGGTCCTCAAGAAGAACAAATTCTAAATGAATCATGTCGTCCCATTAGTTTAGATCTCCATCTCTGTGCATTTCCAGGCTTATCCAAAGTCCTTATTCTCACTCCAGGTTGCAGTTTGGTTCCAGTTGTTATTATCATGCTCTGCACAGTGCATTTTATTTACAAGATACTGTCTAGCCAAATGGCCAGGTTTTCCTTTGGTGGACAAAAAAACAGTGACTTGGTCTTCAAAAGGTAATAAATCCATACATCCAGTGGCACTCAACAGCCTGAGTATATGGACACAGCATGTCCTATCTGCTCCCACTGCTCTACCACAGCAATTTGACAGTGTCCTCCCTGAAAGACTGCCAGCACTGTCTTTTAGCAAGGTCACTTCTTCTTTGCTGGGGCTTTGGCATTCCCACCAGCCTTGCCATTAGTTTTGGTGCTTCCTCCTGATTTTACTGCTTCACCTTCTTTTTCACCTTTCTTCCCACCACCTTGTTTCTTGTCAGTAGTGTCCTTTCCCCCCTTTTCTCCCTTTTCTCCCTTTCCCCCTTCTTTCTTTTTGGCCCCATCCTTCCCTTCTTTCTTGGATCCTTCTTTCTGGTCCTTTTCTCCATTCTTCTTCTTGGAGCCTTTGGATCCATCTTTCTTACCCTGAGCCTTGTCCACTTTTCCAGAGACAGTAGGAACTTCTTCTTTTTTTTCTTCTGCAACCTGAGCTGTATGCAAGGATGGAAAAAGAAAATGGGAAAGCAGTTAACTTGGGTTGACACTAGCCAGGAAGAGGGCAAAACTCCTGCTCCCTGCTGGCAAATCTTGAACAAAGGGAAAATACTTCTACTGGGGCTTTGTCCGTACAGCTGTTTTCCTCACTGACTACCACCCTTTCGTGTCTTTGTTTTGAGAAGATAGATGAATGGGATAAAGCAGAACTGGTAATTTCAAGAGCTGAGTTGTGGATCTATTGGAGGAAATGGCTCCTGTTGGGAGAAACTGATCCATGAACATTATAAGCACGGGCCATAAGCATTTCCCAATAATGACATTCAATGTGGAGTTGTGTCCTTCTACAAGAAGGAACAGAAACATCTCTCATACAATTCAGTACAGACCTGGCTTGGGTTTGTTTTGGGTTTTTTTTTGGTTGGTTGGCTTTTCTAATTCTTTGTTTTCCTGCATGGGGTATGTCTCCTGTAGCTGCGAGTGGACAGTAGGGATTCTGCTGGGGATCTTTGCCCTCAGAGACAGACAAGCAGAAGATGGCTTGCCCAGCACAGGACTACAAAGCAGGCTTAGCTTATGTCCTGTCCGCATCCAGTCACCATGGGACTGGCTTCCTACCTGCACCACTGTAATTAATGGCAGCACCATACCATGGGCATATAGCAATTAACTCCAGTGCATAGTAAGCTCTGTTTTGGTATGTTTTAACACACAAGCCATATTAATTATAGGAAGCTTATAATATCTTTACTTATGAAATATTTTTACTTAGGAATATCTTGGATTCAGTGCCCACATTTCAGGTGAGAAGACTCATAAGTATCACACTGGCTCTGCAGACTTTAATTATTTTGACAAAGAATTTGGTAGCAGAAAACTTTTCGTCATCTTTTTTATTTTTCTTCTACTAGAAGTGGTTCATTTTCTCGAAAGTGTTTCTGACCTCAGAGTTTGATGCACTGAACTCTCATCTCAAGCTGTAACTTGACACTTAAACACAGATCATATTTCATATATTTCTTATGGAAAGTTTTTCCTTTGCTCAAGACCAGCAGAGTATAAAGTTTTGCAAAAACAAGTGAAAGTGTGTTAAGTTTCCCATGACCTCCTTCTCCAAAAATCCCCAATATAGGACTCAGAAATGTAAATAGATAACCATGTTAACACAACTTAATAATTAAAACCAGCCAAGACATAACAATGAGCTGGGAGTGACCTCAGCAAACGGAGGATGATTGGTCACTGTTTCGCTTTCTTCAGCTGGCACCTAGGCTAAGTCAAATTATTTCACATTTGTCACAGGCTAAGGAAAAGATGACAGTGAACTGGCTTAGGAGATAATTTGGTATGGGCCTTTGGTGAGATGTCTCAACCCTTACCTGGAGCCATTGGACTCCAATCTGTTTAAGTAGCCATAAATCTCCCATTGCTGTGGATGTCTGTAGTGTCACTTTCAAATTGAAGCAATGTATTACAGGTGTGAATCAAACCTGCATTAGTTACATTTGCCTAAAATATTGCTTCAGCGTGTACACTAAAATAAAATATCATCCTTTGACCTTGGAAACTGGCAATTCATTCGTACATACACATGGGAATAGAACAATACAGACTCTTTCTTACAACCACAGGGGAAATCCTGACATCTCATATAAAAAAAAAGGAGAGGGAAGAATACAAAAAAAGCCACCACATTGCCTGCTTCCTGGACAAATATGGTAGGAACCAGGTGAACTCCCAATAATGTCAGCTGGAGCAGCCTCAGACCAGAATACTTGAAGATCTCCCAGGCCATGGACCCAGACAGCACATCTCCACCTAGAGCAAAGGCCAAGTCCTGCTTGTACTTCTCCCACAGACTGGGAGACAGAGCGCAAATTAATCAATTTGTATATAACATTTTATACACTGAACCCTAAAGTCCATTTTATTTATGTCCAGTAAAAGGGCTTGCCATATATGACACTCAAAAAAGGGCATGGAGAGCCATTTGGCAGTTAGAATATTCCCTCATAGTAAATGTGAAGTAGGGTAGAATAATGCCAAGAAATGAGAGTATTTAAGCATTGTAATATATTCGTGATTAATAGCATTTGACGCTTACAGAAATCTTTAAAGCATTTAATGGCCACTCAGTAATTAAAATCACTCAGGTCATCTCTCTGGCCTTGACTGGGTCTACCAGGGGTTGTCACAGTATAAGTATATAAATAGTTGACAGATACATACATTATATTTCATGACTGCATAAATCAAGGTGTGTTGCCAAATGTCAGTGGGGCGACTGTTTAATATCTTCATCAATGACATAGACAGTGGGATCGAGAGCACCCTCAGCAAGTTTGCAGATGACGCCAAGCTGAGTGGTGCGGTCAACACACCTGAGGGGCAGATGCCACCCAGAGGGACCTGGACAAGCTCAAGAAGTGGGCCCATGTGAACCTCATGAGGTTCAACAAGGCCAAGTGCAAGGTCCTGCACCTGGGTAGGGGCAACCCCCGGTATCAATACAGGCTGGGGGATGAAGGGATTGAGAGCAGCCCTGCCGAGAAGGACTTGGGGGTACTGGTGGATGAAAAGCTGGACATGAGCYRGCAATGTGCGCTMRCAGCCCAGAAGGCCARCCRTAYCCTGGGCTGCATCMAAAGCAGCRTGGCCAGCAGGTCGAGGGAGGGGATTCTGCCCCTCTRCTCTGCTCTGGTGAGACCCCCCCTGCAGTACTGCGTCCAGCTCTGGAGCCCTCAGCACAGGAAAGACACGGACCTGTTGGAGCGGGTCCAGAGGAGGGTCACAAAAATGATCAGGGGGATGGAACACCTCTGCTATGAAGAAAGGCTGAGAGAGTTGGTGTTGTTCAGCCTGGAAAAGAGAAGGCTTCGGGGAGACCTTATTGCAGCCTTTCAGTACTTAAAGGGGGCTTATAAGAAAGATGGGGACAAACTTTTTAGCAGGGCCTGTTGCGACAGGACAAGGGGTAATGGCTTTAAGCTAAAAGAGGGTAGATTCAGACTAGATATAGGGAAGAAATTTTTTACGCTGAGGGTGGTGAAACCCTGGCCCAGGTTGCCCAGAGAGGTGGTAGATGCCCCATCCCTGGAAACATTCAAGGCCAGGTTGGACGGGGCTCTGAGCAACCTGATCTAGTTGAAGACTTCCCTACCCACAGCGGGGGGATTGGACTGGATGCCCTTTAAAGGTCCCTTCCAACCCAAACTGTTCTATGATTCTACAATTCTATGACATGGCAGAGCATCACACTATGTACAGATGAAAATAACAGCACAGATATGAAGCCCAAAGGTTTGCATGCTTTCCATTGTAACGCCTAAATCACGTAGTGAAACTTTTTTGGGGACAGGATGCACACTAATCTCAGAAGGAGGGCAAACCAGGGGGTTTGATCACACATAGCTTTTGCATCTAACACTTCAGGCGCTGATAGCTGAGTCAGTCGTTTTGAGTCCCCAAGACTGGAGACATACAGGCATTTTTAAGGCACAATTTGCCTCTTTCACTTTAGCACCTTCCCTACTGTGAAAGGAATCACATCCTTTTTATTTTCCACTGTGGATAAAGGGATAAATTTGAGACAACTGGTGTTGATGCAGACTTCTCCATAGATGTGGATAATGTACTTGTGGTTACATGACTGCCACCCCAGTACCAGTTCCTGCGGGGCAACTTGGGCAGATTTATATCTGACCCCAGAGGACTAGGAGCTTCAGAGTACATGTATTCAAAAGCCATTACCAGACATCAGCAGCCACTCAGCAATATGTTTATCCACCAGCCTCCTACCCTGCATCATGCCAGGACAATAATTCTGGGTTTCTCAAAAGGTCAAAGGGTGGTCAACTATTCAACTTACACATTTAACTGGATAAAAGTTTAGGTAGTCTTTATGGTGCAGCTGACTTCCCATAAATTGCTTTCTTGTGGTAATTTATTCATGAGTTCATGCTGCAATAGTTTACCATGGTCTGATTAAATCTACAGCAAAATAGCCAGCCTTTGGATGGAGTACATGTACATGTTTGTGGGATGTAAAGGCTGCTTACAGGAGATCAAAATTTATTAGCATTCTGGTGTGAAGTGGCCATTCTGCTGCCCAAATACCCTTTCTGTCTCTTCTGGATATTCTYATCCTCAATTTATTGGTTTTCCAGAAGTAACAGCTAGGCAGGAATAGGATGCAGCAGCAAATGAGTGAATTTGGCTTTCTGCTATCTACAGGCATGATCCTTCACACCCTCTGGGATCTACTGATAGCAAGTCCTTACAGAGTCAGAATTTGGTCTTTTGGGCAGGAAATCGAAGGATACAATACTAAGCACTTCCACATGTGATTACTCATACATGTAAGAGTGCATTAACTAGACTTTTGGATGACCTTTGACTTTAAAGTAGGTTAAGACAATTTAACTGTATCGACAAGGGCTTATTCATGCCAATTGGGTTCAGCTCCAGCAAGTGGTCTGACCATCCTCAGTTTATAGTATAGGCGTAGTCAGATGTTTGAACACCTCTGAAATACCAGGTATGTGCAAGTTCCTACTGTTAAGCACTTAGTTCTGTATTTTGCTGGTGTAGGACTAAATTTCTACAATTACGTTATTTGCCTCTTTCACCAGTTTCATGGACTGAAGCATCACATTTTGAGTCAAGAAAACTCCCAGTTTCCATGAAGCTACAGACCACAGGGCTTCCAGAGACACAGGAAAGATAAAAAAAATTTATAAAAAGATATTGAGAAAACAGAGGTGAAACRCAGAAAGGGAACTGAGAAGCAGAGAGTCCAAGGTATGATGGATCTCATCAGAAAACAGAAGCCATAGACAGACAGACAGGAAGGCAGTCCCCTAATTTCCTTGCAGGGCCATTTCATCTTCTTCTTTCACCACAGGCAGGGAGTTGAGAGGTCTGGACTGGACATGACCAGAGAGAGTTAGGAGAGTTTCAGTAGAGCCTAGGGTACAGAATCAGGAAAAATGAGTGAGAGGAGTGAAGACCAGTGACAGAAATACTCTCGGCCATCCAAATGGGGAAAGCCATTAATGGGTAATGTGAAACACTAACAACTCTTTTTCTTCCTACTGACACCCCCCCAACCTAGGAACTGGCCCTTAAAATGAATCAGACTCTCTGGAAATTTTAAACACGAACTTCAAAGGAATGATCCTGACTTGTACCAATGGAGAAACTGTGCCTTTCATCTAAATGACCATGCCTGCTGCCACAAATGCTGCAGGTTTAGTGCATGCCAATGGGGGAGGTGTTTACCAAGTCATGGCAATATCTTAATGGTTGTGCCCAAGGAGCCACACCGATTTACACTAAGGGAGGACCTAGCCCTTTGCATTCATGCATACAGAAAGCAACCCCAAAAGAAGAGATGGGTCTCATGTGTAGGTGTGGGCATGGGAAGTACCTCCAGGGATCTCTGTCAGCTCATTGAGTGGTGGCACAGTCTCCAGTTTGTCTGCATATGTCTTGGCTGCTTGCCGTTGAGCATATCGTGCCTCAATCTCTTTCTTTGTCCGGGGAATCCGGCACTTGAAGATACAGCAGAGCGTGATAACTGGGAAAAGAGAGGGGGAAGCAAGAGTATTCAGTTTAGTCAGCAGATCTCTGTCTAGTACAGGCTGGCCCATTTACAGTGGGGAGACAGCAGGAAGAAAAATTAATTTCAGAAGAGTTTCTTCCTGTGGGAACATGTAGCCATTTACATCAGTGGAAGTACCTGCCTGAGGGATATGGTCACACAGTTGAAAGCAATTGAGTTACCTGAAAATAAAGAATTACCACTCTTCAGCTGAGCTGTGGTAAAGGACTGAGCATGTCCTTCCAACCAAAACCAATGTAAACCATTGCCTTAAACTATATATGTCACCAGTATTTCTGAGCATCAGAGCATCAACAACTTAAATTCATTATCTCTTTGGAAATGACAGCACCAATTGAGATGTTCTGTCACCCTTCAACAGTGTGTTATTACTAGAGGTTCCTGACAGCACGTCTTAGCCATTCATTTTTGTGGTAGGTAGGTGCTGGGGCTGTGGACCTCCAGCTGAAGAAAGCAGTGAGGAGTTTGGCATGGAAACGCTGTAAACCCTTCAAAATAGATCCAGAACAAGAGCTTAATATATGCCTTAACTGACTTTCATCCAAATCCATTTAGCGCAAGCCAAGAATTGAACCCAGATCTCCTAAATCCCCCATCATGCTCTTACTATTCCATCATGCTTCTTTCCATGAGCTAGGCTTCTTTACATGAGTTAAGGATGCAGCTGATGCTTTTACTCCTAGTAAGAACTATTTTCCGTTTGTGCTTAAACCTATACATTATTTCAGAATTTCCATCTGCAAATCTAATCATGATTCAGACAATTCATTGTAATGAAATCACTATTGGTTGGTTTCCTAGACTAGGAATTCACAGGCTTGAGCAGATCATTGTTTCATCCATGTACCACTTCTGACAACAACAGAGCAGCAACTTCAGGGAAAAGATCAATGAAATTCAGAAACAGGTAATCATAAAATTAATTGGCCCATAGGTCATAAACACATGTCAAGAAGCATGAGATCTCATGGTCTCTATGAACTTTTGAGTTGCTTTTTTGTGGGCATTTTGAAACTAGTTTGAGGGATTCTTCTATTCTAAATAAAAGCTCAAATTTCCAACCTACCTAAGTTCTTAACCTCGTTTATATACCTTATGGAAATGGGTTCTGCAGGCAGGCAGAGCCTTGTGCTTGGAAAGATGTTGTATGATCAGTTTTACATGCTCTGTCTCTTACTTTAACTGGAGTTCCCCCATGCCGYATCAACGCTATGAGAAAGGAGCAAGCATCCAACTTTCTGTACACTTCAAAAGTCAGGTAATCTCCTCTGGCTTTATATCATCATGAGCAATGTATTAGACCTTTGAGACTAATCCAAATGAGAGAAGTAATCTGTATGTTTGTTTCCAAGTGTGAGCATTTCTCATTCACCAGGAGTAAAACCATTTTGCAGACAGCCTTCACAACACATCACACAGACCATTTGCTGGTGTAAATTTTACTCCCTAAAAGTTTGTCCTGTGCCTGTCCAGCCTCTCCTAAGTAAAGAGGGACCACGTTAACCAGGAACAAGCTCTGCATGACCTCTTCATGCAACAAAAGAGAAAAGGAAAGTAGTAAAACACCTGTCTCAGTGCTTTGAGGTTGGTATGAAGTTACCAAGGAAAGCGTAGCAGCTCCCCTATCCCTTTGCTGCATTTTGCTGCCAAAAATGTCACTCCCCTTAAACAGTTTGCTGCAGAGGTGTTGTAGTGGAATCACACTCAGGGCCATCTAAATGTCACAACAGGACAAGACACCTGAAGCTGAAGTGAATTGCCTGAAACAACATGAAATTGTAATAACCTGTAACTGGGGAAGCAATCAAGATGCTTTTATCCTTGTTCTTCCATGAGGGTCAGCAACAAGCTGAGGGTAATTAATTGAGCTTTTACTTGTCTTACAAAAGGAAAGCAAGGGACCCGTATGGTGTTATTGGCAGCGCAACATTGGCAGCTTGCAGGTGGGTAACGTACCACATCTGGAAAGCACACAGCTGGCTCTGCCCTGATGTTCCGGGCAGCAGAATTTCACTGTGCACCTGCCCACAGAGCCTGCCACAGCTACGTCGCAACCAATGGATGGCACAGACCTCTTCAGGCTAGCAGACAAAAAAATACCCAGTAGCTGGGCAAGGACTCAAGGCAAGGTCAGACTAGACATAAGTATGCATTTTTAACAGTGACAGCGAGAAGGGAAACAATTTACTGGGGGGAATGGGGTACGTGCTTTTTCTCTAACCACTTTTAAATCAAGATCTATTGTTTTCCTAAAAGCACTCTGGAATTCAGCTAAGCCAGAAAATCCTCTACTCACATTTGAGAAAAATTTGCCAGGAAAATCAGAACCATATTTCTTGGAGATTGATAAACGATGAGACTGTCAGCTTTCAAGTAAAGCCCAAAGAGATTGGTCAATGCCCTTGAAAGTCAAGGACAAAATGCCTGCCAATATCACAGAAGTTGGCTTAGCCCTGCAGAAAGGAGTAGGGGTTGTTGTATCTCTCACAGTTCTACTTATTTTCAATTACTAGAGAATCATAGAATCATTAAGGTTGGAAAAGACCTCTAAGATCATCGAGTCCAACCRTCAACCCAACACCACCATGCCCACTAAACCATGTCCCTAAGCGCCTCATCTACACGTCTTTTAAATACCCCCAGGGATGGTGACTCCACCACTTCCCTGGGCAGCCTGTTCCAATGTTTAACCACTCTTTCAGTAAAGAAATTTTTCTTAATGTCCAATCTAAACCTCCCAGGGCGCAACTTGAGGCCATTTGCTATCTCCATCTGCCTTGCAAGCTGTGCTTAGTGTGAGGCTCAAGACATGTGGGGGGCTAAGTATTGGACTGAATGCCATTATCTTTTTAAAAGAATAGGCCAGTGAATAAGATTTTGGTACAGGAGCTTTAGGACACTGAAACTGATGCCAGGAATGATCATTTCATTGCTAGTGGGAAGTTATTGCCTGTTAGATATCTTTGCTTTTCCCTCTGGGTCAGACACAGGAGACAGAGTGGGTGGAATTCATCTGCTCTGGTTTATGGGTCCCAAAGCTAGAGATTATGGTCTCAGACAGTCACTCCATGCTCCCTTTATCACTGATGGAGAGAAAGAAGCATCTCTACAGGGTGATTAATCTCATCTTAAAACAGAAATTTAAGGTATGCCAAATAAATCATTCTCTGCAGCTGCCTTTCTCCCCATTAACTACAAAAAGAGCTTGGAGTGACCAGTCTGACACAGGACCATGGAAGAGCTGTGACCACCTGGAGTGAGAGCCAGAGGCTGGACAATGTGCCCTAGGGCTTCCCAAATGACATCAGAGATCTACATTTAGGTGTGTGAACTGTTCCCTCAGTTAGAAGAGGTGACTCTCATACTTTGGAACTTAAGAGTGAAATGTTTATTGCATATTAGAAGTTTGGAGTTATCTTAGCATCATTTCTGTTGTGCCTGACTTTTAAGTTTTTTCCTGCTTCAAACCGGTGAGATTATATTTGCTCCACTGATAATTTATCCATCAAGTTAACCAGAAAGCAATGTAACCTGTAGTGTTTCCTGGGCCTTTGTTGATGCCAAGGTTAACATTGTTTTCCACTGGAAGAGCAGAGATTTTTTTCGTTCTGAAGACAACCTGGGAAACTGAATGTGTCTGTAAGGGTTCTGAGAGCATCCGCACCATCATTACCCTTTCTGGGGTTTGGCTGCCTGGGTTCAGGGCCAGATGAGAAGGAATGCAGCTGGTGGCCTTCAAAGGAGGAGTTAGAAGAAGCCTCAGTGGAGGCTCCCCTTTTCTTCACTTGGAGTGGTCTTAAGCCAATGCTCTTGTGCCTGGCCCCCACCAGAGGTCCACTACAGTGGATGTAGCTGTGCCCATGCCTGGTCAAGTGTCCCATGGACCCAGACCCTGACCCATGGACATGATTTTCTGGCTTCACCTCAGACCTGCTTTATCACTACTGACTTGGCTGTGTCTGACACCAGTAACACTTAGCCATCATGTGAGGATGGTTGGTAATGAGGATTGCTGTTTAAAAATATCCATTCCTATAAGATAACAGATCAAGAATTGGACTGTAGTCTCTTCTCTGAGAGTTAAACATCAAAGCGATACTCTTACAGAAGCTTAGTATGTGACATGGCATCAGCTGAGCACGTTAACCGATAGGCCCATATTCTCAGGGTAGAAGAATTACAACATAAAAAAACCCCACGCTAAAAAACTCCATGAGGGTTATATGTACAATGAAAGTAGCTTAAACTAAAAGTTTTTGTTTGGGATATGAATATGTGCAGGAATATTAACTGCAACTCAGTTGAATAGTGATAACTTGATCACTTTTGAATCTGGGTCCATAGGATGAAGTATTTGGGGGACCTTGGATGTAACTTGAGAATTTGTTATTATGCTTTTCTTCTGGTGGGCAGATGACCTGACTTCAAGCCTTGAATGTCTGTTTTATATTAAACATTCACCAATTCTCTTATTCCCCAGGTGAATGCTTTAATCACACTGCTATCAAGCAATATTTAGTCCCTTTTTTTTCATGCTGTAGGTCTCCTTTTCCTTTCCAGGATTTCAGCTTTCATTTTAATTGTTGAGAAGGCTTCTAAAATGCAGTCTGAGTAAACTATTGCCTGTCTGATGCTACGGTGAGCTTAAAGCAATCTCCATAGGATGTATCAGTGCCCCATTAGCACCGTGGAAGGTCCATGAAAATATTCACCATCAAGGCTTGCAATGGTGACACGATTCATGGTTTCTCTGCTATCAAACTACACAAAGCAGAAAAAGAAACATCCTGTGTGACAAAATGTAGTGGAGTCATTTTCAATTCTCTCTGTTTTCTCAGCTTTTCTGTATTAATAATATATGGCCTTGTGATGCTGTGATAATAAGCATCTTCCATTAACTGCACAATTAAAATATAAGCTTTTTCTTTTTCAATATCATGCTGTGGATTGCTTTGCTGTTTGGCTTCTAAAAATCATTTTCTCACCTTTTTTTTTTTTCATTTTCAGTTACCTGACATACACGGTTGAATTCAACCACCTATTCTGAAGGAACATTTCTGTTTTAAATTAAAAAGTCAGGTCTGATCCTGCACATGGTCTTCTCTTTCCACACTGAAGATTCAAGCTGACAGCATATCAAATCATTTTTCATTGCTTCTGCCAGGCTGATCATGTGAAATGTAATTTTTCAAGAAGGAGACAAATATTTGGTGGTCCTTTATGAAATGGGTATTTTAAAGGAGTCAACTTTTTGCTATGATGATGAAAGAGGTATTGTAAGTGATATATTTTTGTTCTTCAGCGTGTAGCTGACTTGGGAAATAATGAGGACTCTGAGGCTTGTTGCTTTCTGGATTTTAAGCGTGTTTTCATTATTTTTACAGAGGGCAATGTTTTCCTAATATTCATATGCAATACTGTTCAGGTTGGAGGAGCTGAGAAATGGCCCCAAAAAACTATCATCTGAAGTACAGTAACAGAGCAAATGTTAAACACATAATTTCCACCATAAACAATTAGATGCTTGTGACTAAATAACGGCTCTGCATTTACTCCCACTGGCTTAAACTAAAATATTTCATTTCGTAATTGAAGCAAGCTAAGAGCATAAGCAAAAGACCGTGAAAGGACCTCTGTTGGCTTAAATTAAATATCCATGTGGCCAAGCTACCCTGTTCGTGGTCTCTTTTTTCTTTTGACTTAAGTGAATTTAGCTCATCAACAGTAACACCGTTGCTTCTAGTTTAGCTGGGCAGTAAATTTAAAAAAACAAAAAGAAGAAGGAAAGAAACAACTTGGTTCTCCTAGGAGCTGGGAAAGATGTAAATGAAGTATCTTCTCCAGAGACTGCTTGGTGTAATATTTCAGCAGAGCTATGATTGAGAACTGAACAGTTTTATAAATTGAATGGAAATTGGCTGCAATACACAGTAGGTTTTTTCCTTTTGAAGCTGAAAAAATACAGTCTGCCAATGAAGCATTTAATTAACATTGAGCAAAATAGCCTGTGCTGCTCTGAGTTAATTAGGCAGCCATTCCATTGTTAATAATGCAAGCAATTAATGCAGATGTATTCAATGGCAAGTTAACTGCAGCACTTGTGTTTAAATGCTCTTTGAGAAGCCTGGAGAATGGCTTACTATATGACTACAATGATGCTTTAAGGAATGAGCTAGCCTATTTTGGCTGTTCAAGCTACTCATGGTAGTGTTAATAACTGGCTAATTGTGATAATGCAATGATCAGTGAGTGCTACTAAACTTTTAAGAAAATTAGTTAGTGCTTGGGTGGCTGCTTGTAGGACTGGTCCACCCTGAGTGCTCTGATGCTGAGATGATGCTGCTGCTGCTGGTGCCTGAACCACCTCATTTAAAGATGCCACTGCTGCTACTAGAGCTATTGCTGAGATCCTAGTGCCTCAGAAGAGGTCCCTGAGCTGGGCTGCAGAAGAAGGTGGCTTTCCCTCTAAAAGGTGTGCAACCATCTGCAGGGCATGTAACCGCATCCCRGCTGTGGCTCAGGCTTGGGATCAGGTTGTGGCAATGGGGACTCAGGATCTGCTTTTTTTCCAGAAAACAGAGAGACATAGATGGTAAAAATGTCAGATTTGAAGTCCAGGTTGGAGATTAATTAGATGACCTCTCAAGATCCTTCTCAGTCCTGTATTTTATCCCACTCTATGTCTGTTCTTTCAATGGAAATCTAGTACTTGGATTAATATACTAATTTCCTAGAAAGCAAAAATAGGAACCAAAGAATGAAGAGATCTAGATTGTAGTCCCGATAGTTGTGCCAATATGACTTCAAGCAAAACATGTTTTTAAATATGTCCACCTTTGTAAAATGTCCTGAGGATACGCTGAAAAGAACTGCTGCAAGAGGTCAGGGCCACGCCAATATTTGCTCAGCCATCAAGCTTAACTACACCTCTATACATGATATTTTCCTGGTGTCTGGAAATGAGGGTCTGTCCACACCATTAGATCACATCATCTGACCTCTCTGCACATCACAGGTTATTATCTTTAATTACTGCCTGAGCGAAATAACTTGTGTTGGATTGAATCCCGCCTTACTCTGTGGAGAGCTGTTAAGGGATGGAGAGTATGGCAACGTTTAATCACCCTCCCTGCCACATTTATTTCTCAAATTCTCATTTGAATTGGCCTGGCTTTAATTTCCAGACTCTGCTTTTGCCTCTATCCACTAGACTGAAAAGACCTTTAATATTTTTTTTATTTCCTTTCCTTCTTTCTGAAGTGCTTCAGTGCTGCAATCAAGTGGCCTTTTGATCTTCTTTCCAACAAGCTAAACAAAGTGAGTTCAGTGTGACTCTTGTTTGAAGACCTTTCTCCAGGCATCAAACAGAGGTGAGGATTTTTTGGTTTTGTTTTTTTTTT
>JAYKAV010000755.1:680711-854639 GCA_035582835.1 Phoebastria nigripes
TTTTTCTTTTTTTTTCTTCTTTTTCTATTCTCCTGTCTACTGGCAAGGAGGACAGCTTTAACAGCAGCCACTTTGTATTTATTCTGAGCTCACCAGTGAAAAATATGGATTAGGGTTGGACCTCTCATCAGAACAAGCATTTTCTTAGGAAATTTTGATCTGAGCAAAGTTAGATCTCTGAGCTAGGAAATGTTGTGTGTGACAAAAAGAAGCAGGTAGTCACTGGGAGCTCCCTGGAGCATCCCTGTAGATCCAGACAGGGTAGCCAGGGCACTTGAGGACACAGGTCATCCTTAGGCAGACATCTAGAGCAAACAGATTAATTATTCCTGCTTGTTCTCTCACGTGGTCACCTCTAGAAACCTACTCTGAAAGCGTTGCTAGATAGGTGAGATGAATCATAGTGACAAAGTCCATATTGGAGGTTTTGGCTGGAATTCTGAGCTATTAATTAACACAAGCCCTAATTAAAAAAAGCTCCTGATTGCTTATGCTTTCTGTCTCTTTCTTGGGGTCTTTTATGCCTGGTGCAATAGCTCCTGAGGCTAAGGTGGAGCTCTCTAACCTTCTTTCCCCACCACCCCATCTTAAAGGCTGGGAGCAGGGGTAGGATTTACCATCCCAGGGGGTGAGAGGTTTGGGACTGAACCCCCTCCATGCAAGGAGAGGAGCCGTCACAAGGAGGAGCCAACACTGCGGCTATGTGAGGCAAGATCTAAGGATGATTGTTCCATAACAAGGAGAAATACCTCTTGTCAGGCATTTATTCAAAAAATAGTCAATAAGCTGGGCCTGTCTTTTCTGTCAAACCAGAGCTAGCGACAAAACCCAGGATCCCAACACCCACAGCTAATCTTGTGACTTGGGAAGATCAAAACCAGATTTGGAGCTAGTCTGCGCAGATCCCCCGGACCTGATGTAGTCCTATGGCTACACACAGATTTCAAATCATAATTAATTGCAAACAATATACAGCTGCTACCTACATTCATTTATACCACCTGAGAAGTAGGGATATGGCCTGTTATTTACCCTGCCYTGGGAATCTGCAAAATCCCTATTGTTCGGTGTTAGTTGGATTTTGTGCAAGATGGTGGCTTGTGCCTGTTCTCCACACGGGGTAGAGAAAACGCACAGGGTGAGTGAGGTTTGAAATTGCACATGAAGGGCAAATGGGAATTAAAATTATGATGGTCTATTGAAATAACAGTAGTAAGAATAAATCAGAGCACAAAGAGTTAACCAAGTGGGTTTGCCCAGGAAGGCTGCAAATCTGACTTTCACTTTCAGATCAATAAAGCCATACACAAGTGATACTCGCTTGTGCCAAGCAGATCTCAAGCACACCTGTACCTCATGCACTGTGCCATAGAGCAAAGCAGCCTCTCCTCACAGTCCCCATCTCTGATGCCAGAGTCCACCTGTGCACAAATCTGCCCTCCATCACCCCACTGCCTTGAGCGTGAATGGTCACTGACCGGGAGGGAGGATGAAGAAGCAGGTTAGGCTTCCAGCTGGTGGGAACACCCACATAGAGGAGCTGTTTTGGAGCCCCGCCATGGTCCCAACACCTCAGTTCTTTCCCTTGCAGACTCCAGACACAGCCCCCTCTATGTGACCTGATAGCTGTCACATTTAAGAGAAGCCAGCCTCAGGCAGTGGCATCTCCAATGCTTTTTAGCTGATAGGGATCACAGCAAAGAATTTTGTAGTAGCCTTGGGCGTGTGTGTATTTCTGTGTGCGTGAGCATGCATAACAATGGAAGTTTAAGATAACATTATAGTACAAAACAAGAACAGCATAGGTTATTTGTTATCAAAATAATCAGCAAGAAAGAATCTTTACTTGTTATTAATTGGAGTACTTAAAAAAATGGTCCTTCCTTTGTAAAAGACATTTAACTTTCTCTTAAGCACCCATTTTTGTACTCAGCTTGAACTGCATATGCTGGTGCCAATAAGTTTGGGGGCTTGGGCTATTTTGTAGGCACACAAGTGCCRGACAGCTCTAAAACAGAAGGAAATACCTCATGTGTGATAAGAGGTTTCCATGTGAGAACTTGGGCTGAGGGCAAAAGAGGGGCTCAACCTATTGTCCCCATGTAAGAGCCATCCCTGGTCCCAAGTGATGTTCTGTGTGATAGAGGACGGTACTTCCCGCCCCCGCCTTGCATCCATCCCTGCATGTATTATTCTGTGCACCCTGATGAGTGTTTCTCATATGCTGGGCTGCTGGTGATGCAGTGTTTGAAGATAGACGGCTAAAGCCTCTGTCAGAAAGCACCATGTGAAACATCCCTGAGCTAGCCTAAATTATCCATGCCTCACTGGAAATTCTGCACATTAATGGAAACATCTGGGTAGTTTTGCCATCCAAAAAGTAATAGTTATTTAATAGCGTAAATCTTTTGCCTGGCATTTATACTTCAACACCCGCAGCAAGTTGGTAAATAAAACCTCTAACACTTCAAATTAAACTGCGCTCAGTTAATTGCATTCAAGATGTTTAACAGCTTTGTTGGTGCTCATTAAATAATACTTGTTTCCTGGGAACATGTTTGTTCGGTGTGAGCCTCCCTCCCTTGTACTCTCACACTATTTTATACTCCTCTTGAACCTTTGACAGGTTCAAGGGAAAGACTCCCAGTTTACRCAGGCAGATAAGCAAAAGCTTTGCATTCGTGACTCCCAAGCATCCTTCCTGATGACAGACCTGCTTCTTCGAGCTTTCATGTCTGTGGTTATACATCAGGAGAAAAATTACTGATGCTCATGTCTGGGGCTACACGTTACTATTTGACTGGCATAGGTGAGAATGGGAAAGCATCTCTGGCAGGCCTTGCAGAAGGACACAAAGATAGGGAAAAAGAGATCAGAACTGAGCCTGCTACTTTTGCAGTCAGCTTCTGCTTTAGCCCACTACTTTGTCACTCCTCATCCAGGTAAGCACTACTTCTYTGTAGTGCTAGACCTGGTGTGGACTATGGGTAAGGACATGCAGTGAGCAAACCTGTTTCCATGGCCCCAGAGCTGTTGTGGTGCCACTAAAACACGAGCACTGAATAATACCGATGAATTAAAGGTCCACCACTCGTGGATACAAGGTGGTCTAAAGTCCACCACCAGCTTAGGCGGCTCAGCAGTTCCCTGGCATGATAACCATCCAAAGCCAGCTTGGTCTTCAGTTTGAGTTGAGCACAACGCATGAGCTCCTGCCTGGAACACTGCAGTGGGATGCAGTAACAGCTCTGCTGCAACCCCACCCCACGTGGGAACCTCCTGCTACAATTCCATCCTACCTTCTCCTTCATTTCTCCATTCAACAGAGCACAGATTCAAAGCAGGATGATAACGAAAACGGTCCCTCCCTGCCTGTGGTATCTGAAATACATCTGGTTGACACTCTATGTCAAGCTGGCATGATACAGAAGAAGGAGGACTCTGGGCAGGAGCTGAGAGGCATTGCCTCCTCTTCACAGCACTGTTCCTTCTCCCATCACCCTCTTCATGCCCTCTCCCCTCTATTCATGCCTTTCACTCCAGAGGGATATGCCAGCCRGGATGTCGAGGCATTTTGCAGACGCAGTTGTTGGATTGCCTCTGCAGAAATCAGTGAGGCATTACTCAAAGAGGTGCTGCCTGCATCCTCCCTGGTGGGCTGCTGTCAACAGACCTGGGATGTACGTAAACAAAGAAACCAGCAGACCTTGAAACCAAAGTAACATCCAGAGAGGAAAATAAACAGCCCACAGGGCTGCTTAAGAATGTTGATGGTGTTGTGATGCCAAAGAAAAGGGTGAGTCAATGGAGAGCACACTGGGCAAGCCTTGGGCCAGCTGCTGGCTTTCCCAGGGATGGATCAGGACCACCCCCTCCTCCATCACAGCASTGCAGTTTGCAAAGGACAATACTTTTGGTGCAAAGTATTTTGCACCAAAATGTGCAAAATTGTGGATGAAACAGGCTGTGCAAGATTCCAAGGTTATGACTCAATCCCATCCTATCGGGGYGATAGTGTTGGGCCTCAGTTCCCCATTTATAGCTTTCACAGGAATACAAAGAAAAAGCCAGACCAAGAAACCAGATAGCAGTGCTCCTGAGTGAATCAAATCCTCCTGACAGCTAATCTCATCTTAGTTGTCCGTTGTTGTCTCATCAAAGTGTCTCCAAGAAAGAGAGAGACAGATGCAACCATTGTTGTTGCTCCTGCCTGCAAGAGGTCTCTTTTCTTATCAACCAGCATTCAGAGAAGCAATCCAGAGTGGCTGAGTTATGCTGGTCGCTGAGAGGCAGCCCTGACAAGGATTTCAAGGCATGCCGTTAGGACACTTGCTCTACTTGATTCAAATACCCAGAAAGGAAGGTTTCTTTTAACCAAGGACAAAATGACTGAGCTAAAATCTTGGGGAGAGAGGAGCAACAGTGAGTTGACCTACTCTGTGTGGTACTGGAGAAACTTTCTTTTTCCTCCCTTTCTTTCCAGATTTTTCCCTGTAGAGGTTGTGCTTGCTTTAAAAATGAGCTCTCATGTGCCTTCTCCAGTTGTAGCAAAAAGACCTGGCTTTCCTGATATTTAGTAGCTGAATTGTGTAATGATTGAACACATCCATGAGAGTTATACCTCCAGCATCACCTGAATGATGCTCTGCATGTGCTACAAATTCATATTTTCTACTGTGGGCTGCTTTACTCCCAAAGTTTTTTTTCCTCTCATGATGTATCTTATCACAGAGCAGTAAAGAAGGAAAAAGATGGAGATGGATGGGTCCAACAGAGAGATGCTTTCATACGGCATATGAGAAAGCTCGCTATCGGTTACTGCAGGAGAGACAGAAAAGCCTTCTGCTAACAGGTGTGCAAAATCTCTTCTGGTCTCTGCTGGGTAGAGCTAGGAGGCATCCCATTTGGTTTGTAAGCTACCCAAAAACCTTTTTATGAGTTAGAAGATCTCCCGAGAGACTTTTTGCCCATTTCAGTGGTGTGTGATGATATATAAGATACCTTTATGTGGGGTTTTTTAATATCTCTCTCTCTCTCTTTTTTTTTTTTTTTTTTCATTAAATAAGGAAATGTAAGAGAGTTTTGGATTTGGCTATTTTTCCTGCCTTTTCTTATGTGATGATGCCATCTTGTGGAAGTTGCTAAAAGCAAGAGTTGGAAACCACACCTAGATCATATCTATATTTGCAAGTTCTGTCACTCAGCAGGAGCAGGTTTGCGGGATGGAAGAGCGTGGAGGATCTGCCATCCACGCTTGGTGCATTTCAGGGGTAGAGGTACTGTGGAGCAGCTCTAGTTTGGTCCTGTGGCTGCCCTTAGCAATTATCATGCATATCTGGGACCATACCTTTCTGGGGCAACTATTTTCTATTTCCATTTCAACTGAAAGGAATTCAATTCAAGTGTTCCACCATCACCCACAGTGAGGTAGCTAGGGGCGTTAACTTTAAAAGCATCTCAATTCCTCTCCTCATCCTTATTTACTCCTCACCTGAATTCACATGACAAAGTAGACACACCCTTAAAGCCTTGATAACAAGGTGAGATGGAAAGCTAATGGGATCATGTGCAGGCCCTGAGAAGCCCTGGAAAGGATGCTCTTCTGTCTTCTAGTGCAGAGGGGTAGCTCTGTAGCTGTTTGAGGGTTGTGCTACCCTCTTGCTCTGACTGGGGAGGTGCTCCTGGAACCAGGAAGAGGAAGCCATACTAAAGCTGTTCTCCTGCTCTTGTCCCATTAGAAAAGTAGAACATTGCCTCGTTTTCTGGACTGATACCAAGGCAGCCTTCAAGAGCTCACTCACAGGAAAACCTGTGTCTGCTCCTGAGAGTTAAAGCTTTGCTGGTAAAGCTGGGGAACCATCAATGCTTTGGGAATTGCAAAGCAAAGGAGGAGGACGATGTTGCTGGAGCGAGAAATGAGAAATTGGTGAGAACTGACTGTATGATTCAGTTATTCTAATGTCATTAAGTTTGAACCTGCCTTGTTTTGACTGGGGTCACAGACTTGGTTAATAGTTGCGGTCGTCACCAAATACTTGTTGTTTTCATAAAGCTGCCTGAGGTGGTATGGTTGCTTTCAAATCCCCTCTGCCCATTGAAAGAAAGCTTCTTCAAACAAAAAGGCTGTAACAGAGCAGTAGAGCCCTAAACTGACTCCATTCCACGTAGTGATGCACTGAATCTATTTATCACTCCGAGACTCAGCAAGCCAAAACCCTGTGATCTCCTAGCAAATACTTTCCTACCTCTCCAGTAATATATCTGTAGCAGGCTGACATAATAGTCTGATTTTGTTGAACCACCTGGGTGTGTTAATGGGAACTCGAACCTTAAAGCAGATGTTACTTTATTGAATTGCACATAACCTATTTGTTTGCTTGCCTAAACACAGATCCTTAAAAGTATTTTAGTTTYTCATAAATCACTGCTTTCAGCACTTTAAATACCCAGGCTGTAACTTTATTTGCATGTTGTTTTCTATAATACATTTCATTTCTGGGCTGTCACTAGATGAGTAAACTTTCATGGATGTTTGCTTCTTGCAACTGATATTTTTAGGTAACCAAAAAACCCCTTAGTTTCTTTTCTGCAAGCAGTGCACCATCTGATGTGTTGGTTTGCCAGCATGGCAGACTTTCCATGCTTCTAACCATAAATAACCTGGTAATGCCAGAGACAACTTCTAACRAACAACAAAACAATCAGACCTACCAGGCAAAAATTTCTTTACAATTTGATGCCCCTGAACCAAGAAAAAACAACTAAATAAACCCCTTCACCAGTCTACTTGCATTCTAAAGCTCCTGCTGTTAATTTTGATGCCTATGTCACATGGTGTATGGAGTCACTAGGGTTAAATACTTGGCCATGTTTACTGGCTCTGTGGAGTTTCTTGTGATTGTTTGCAAAGGGTGTTGTGGCATGTGATGAATTAACATAAGCTTCATTGATTGAGAGGTGGCAAGTTGTAGGAGTAGTTATCCCTCAGACTTTGGGTGTAGGGTGCAGTGTTTGCCCAGAAAGGGCAATGAGGGGAAAAGGAAACAGAGGAAAATGCTTGTACCTGCTTTGAAAATGTGAATGTCTGGTTTAAAAAGAGCATGGGAGCATAATAAGAAGGCTATCGGGGAAGGACTGATACAGACTACCCACAGCAGCCAAAGAGGTGGCTGTGGCAACAAGAAGTGACTTGATTCACCCAATACCAGCAGAGACAGCAACACACAGGCTGCTATGCTCTTTGATTAGATTAGGGCTACATCTAGATGCAGGTTTAGCAGCACATTAAAAAGTAGCAGGGAGCACTAGAAATCAGTTGTCTGCAATACTATGTTTTTAGAGCTGGCCCAGCAAACCCCTGTTCTAAACAACRGCTGCTTGTAGGTCAGGGTTGGCATCACCTCTGGCTTTTCCTCACCAGGAGCTTGCATGTGGCCACTGTTTTGGAGAGTGCTCATCACTTATGAGGAATGAGAGCAGAAGTGATGCAGAAAGCTAGGGCACTCAAGGCCTTTCTTTAGCATTTAAAATGCTTCATTGCTCCACTTATGAAATTAATTTTAAGAAGCAATTAGGGCCACAAGCCAGAATGAGAAGASAATGGTAAAAAATGCGTGGAAGATTTAGATGTGTCTAAGTCCATAAGGCTGGATGATGTCCTTCCTGGAGTGGGTAAGGATTAGAGGTKATCTCTGATCTCCGAGTTGATTGGATTTACCTTCAGGGACTGGGAACAGGCTCTGTCCCTCTGCTCACCTGTCCCAAACAGGAAAAAGAGGATGTTCAAGGGAATTGTAGATGAGTYAGTGTAATTTTGTTTGCTAGAAGGAATGAATTAGTTATACACTTTGCAAAAGTCTAGAGAGTAACAAGAATCATAGAATTGTTTAGGTTGGAAAAGACCTTGAAGATCATCAAGTCCAACTGTAAACCTAGCACTACCAAGTCCACCACTAAACCATGTCCCTAAGCACCACATCTACACGTCTTTTAAATACCTCCAGTGATGGGGACTCCACCACTTCCCTGGGCAGCCTGTTCCAGTGCTTGACAACCTTTTTGGTGAAGAATTTTTTTCCTAATATCCAATCTAAACCTCCCCTGGCGCAACTTGAGGC
The DNA here is from genome assembly GCA_035582835.1 of Phoebastria nigripes. Lineage (NCBI taxonomy): Eukaryota > Metazoa > Chordata > Aves > Procellariiformes > Diomedeidae > Phoebastria > Phoebastria nigripes. Next base: position 688,829 of record JAYKAV010000755.1, read on the forward strand.
CATTTCCTCTCGTCCTATCGCTTGTTACTTGGAAGAAGATGGGAAAGAAATGGATTTATCACATTTGAATCATATCAAACGGATCTATTTTTTTGTATGAAGTTATAGTTGGCTCAAGGAGAGAGCAGAAGATACTTCCTTTGAATTTTGATGGGGTTATGATAGTGTCCTAAGTGATATTCTCATAAGGAAGCTCATGATAGTAGTTTGCAATGCACAGTGAAGCTGGCTTACACTCTTCCCAGAGAGTGAGTGAGCTGCATGAAGACACTCAGGTGGGGAATCAGCCATACCCAGATAGATCCTCAAAGCGTGCTGGGAGAGTGTCTGATCCCATCCCACTGCAGTCACCAGGTCTGAGCCACTGGCTTACTAGTGCCTGGGTCCAAGAAAAAGAGGTTTTTAAGTCCTGAAAGCCGTGCTAAAATGAATTGGGAGTCTTGGCACCCAGACTAGGAGTTAGGGACCTTAACGCCAGATCTGGCTATGACTGCAGACCTCTTGAGGCTTCTTATCTCAGCATGTGGGACATCACCACAAGAGGTCACATATGGTTTGTATGGTTGTGTGACAAGGCAGGACCATGGCTATAACATGCATTTGGGCCTGAATGTGGTACTGCAGCTGAAAACAGTCCCAGCTGTGGCACAGCCCTGTAGTCTCTCCTCTTCTCTGGGATGCCACCAGCTACGACCTGTTGATCAGTATGTTACAAGATGAAGCCACCTGTGGTTCCTTCAAAGACCACACTGCCTTTCCCTGCTGCAAAAACCCCTGTATGTAGCCCTGCGATGCCAGAGACCATAGAATCATAGAATCATTAAGGTTGGAAAAGACCTCTAAGATCATCGAGTCCAACCGTCAACCCAACAACCGACCAAAGAGCCTCAGTCTGTGACCTCCATGGCCATTTGGTCTGTAGTCCTCCAGGAACAGGTCCTACTTGGGGTGGTGGTGTGGTTGGTGCAAGGCAGAGAATTATGACTTACTGACTGCCAGGACAAAGATGGCAAAGATACCAATCACCTGCCAGAGGCGCAGCCCCCAGATCACCACCGTCTCCGAAGTGACAGGATCCGGTTTCTTTTTTGGGGGTTCTGTGGTGGCCTGGGAAAGAGGGAGAAAAAAAAAAAAAGAGAAATGTGGTTTAAGATTTGCAAGGGTCCCTAAAACAGTCAGAAGGATGCCAATAGCACAGGAGATGGTGGACCCCAGTTTACTGGCCTGTGAACAATTTGGAAATCTTTGAGGAACAGACACTTCACTAAAGAACTTGTATCTACTTTGCCATTTTGAAATTTATCTGAAGTGTTGTCAATTTTCATGACTACAGAGCAAATCTTTTTGCTGTTATTTCTTAAAGCCCCAGCTTTTCCTAAGTCCATCTCCTGGGGTCAGGAAGAAATTTCTTATGTTTTGCATTCCTGTCTTCAAAAGATATTTTTAAGACTCAGCTGCAAAGTACATCGTGGCTTTTTTTCTTTTTTGAAAAGACTTCTCCACAAGTTGCATTGCAGTGGTATCTGCTCTGCTAGGGCTAGATGAGAAGGGAAGGAGGAAAAGAGCTAAACGTCGGGGCGCAATGACAGCCAGCTGCTCCGTAAAGATGGGGAGCTGAGGGGGACAACACAAACAGCAGGCCAGGGGTCTCACCAGCAAGACCCCATCCCACCATGCCCAAACAAGGGGAGAAGAGCAAGCCCAGGGTGGCAGTCAGGGTAAGCAGAGAGCCCAGGTCACCAGACATGTCCATAGTGATGGGGCAGGTTCAAGGGTCAGCAGAGCCCATGGCCAGGCACAGGCAAGGCTGTAGTTCAGGCAGGGGCCAAACACTAGAGCTTTGGCTTAAAGTAGGTCCCGCTGGACGGGGGTCAGCCCTTGTTGTGCTGTCTCACAGTTGGCCCCAGCAGCCCAACTTCCAGGAGGAGGATGGTCTGGGTGCCTGGAGAATAATTTCTGCCTTTCTCCTGAACCCTGGAGAAACACTGCAGAAGAACTGCTAGATCAAATAGGAGAGAAGTTATTGTGTGTGAGATAGCAGTCAATGCTGACCTTTGAGTTTGGTTGTTTCTTTCTGTTTTTCTCTTCACGCTATATTGTAAGACCTGCCAGGAGAATGGTGCAGCTGCTTCCCTGGCTCAGGCTAGGGTTTTGGTGGTGAAAGCTGTTGGGTCTGTTCCCCTTCTTGGTGCACGTTCCCTTCCTGACCCCACACGGGTCCCTTTTTCTCTGCTCAGACTTCACAGGGCCTGAGAGGAGAGCTTAGGGCATGGTGTACACTTGGTTCCTAACTTCTTTAACTGCATAGTAACTGCCACAGCCTACAGCTACCCCACTGCCTGAAGGAGCAGTGCAGGAAGGGACCAGGTGACTTGTCTGCTCTGCATTGGCTCTACTACAGCTGCTATATGGGTAGAGGATTTGTCTGTTGGGCAGAGATGGCTCTGGCCAAGCCTGGCTCACCTGCCCTGCAGGCAGGGCTGGCTCCGGGTCTGCTACAAGAAAAGATGTGAATCTTGTCTCCAGTCTTCCTGCTGTGGAGTTCCTCCAGGCATGTACCTCCCTGGGCTTGTGTCCAAGTTCTGAATGTCTGCCTTAACCCCCCTTTCTAGGCAGGAAACGCTCCTCTGGAGGGGAGAAGGACTCGGAAACTTGAGTAATCTGCAATTCTGTGGTGTTGTTTCATAGTTTCTTGGCTTTAAAGATGTGAGTGGGCATAGGATTCAATAGGCATCTAGTCTTGTCTGAGGTGTGGTGGAGTATCCTCCATCTGCCCACCCACCCAGCAGGGCACAGGTCTTGCGCTGTGTCATATGTGCCAGCTCCTGTACTCGTGTCAGATACTGTAGGACATCTCAAATGGCACTAGACTTCATAGCAATTTCACAGCAGTGACTTCATCATCTGTAGGTATGAAACAAAATCAGGAAATCTCATATCTACAGCTTGCACTGTCTGCCTCATATCGTATGAGCACCCAGTGCCCCAGTTTCCCCACTGGTAACAGAGGAACATTGCTGCTTCCCTACTTTTGCCTTGAGATATTTTGAAGGGAGATGCCATGTGGATCTGATACAGGGACAGATACTGGAACTCATCTATAAGTTGAGAAAAGACACTTGATTTAAAYCCCATTATCATTGGGGAGTGAGGAATTGATGGACCATTGAAGGGTAGTACAATGTGCAGGCAGTAATTCCCACACAGTGTATTCTCTAGCTGTCAAATGGCAAAGCTGAATTTGGGATGCYTATTCGAGTTGCATTTAAGTACTGGGGATTCAATCATGTTGCTTTAACCCTGTAAAGTTAATGTCAGAAAGCACAGATGTCAGATTTCATGATATGCAAGGAAAAATGGTTCAAGGCGGGTCATTCAGGGCTAGAGGCTCCAGTTCTGTAGCCAGAGCTCTGATTCTCACAGCTTCAGCAGTATGAGAGATTCATAGCAGAAAGGAGAATATACCGCAGGGAGATTAAACACCACAGACAGCATCAAGGAATTGAGATTAAAGCTTAGACCAGGGATYTTATTGCTTTTTTTAAATATATAAATAACACTCATGAACAAACAGCTGTTTGCAATGAAGAATTTAGGCAACCTGTATTTGCTGAGAGCCCTTGCATTACTTGAGAACACGTTAAATGTGTAGAGACAATCCAGTTGTGCTGTGAGTCCAGAAGGAAGGTCTTGACTTCTCTCATTTTTTTTCTTTGCATGAATAAACCACGAGACTATCTGCTGGCAAGGTGTTGTTCTTTCATTGCTTTTTATGTTGTAGCTTGTAGGTTCCTTTTGTACTTTCATGCATATATATATATATATATATGTATTTTGTGATCTGGAAAATGATTTAAGTAGGGGACATAATACCAAATGCCTCTGTTCCTTAAAAATATCTTTATTTTTACAACTAAGTGGACTTTTCTGAGCTGTAAGTGTACTTTTTCTTTCAATTTATATTTGTTTTGAGGAAGTCAGTTTTTTAGTGGTGTTCTCCATTAAACAAGTCTTTAAATGAATTAGTAATGAATTAAATGAAACATAAAAAAAGAACTGAGAGAGTTCTGGGGTTTTTTTCTTCATTCATAAACAGTACCCTTTTTAAGCAGTCTTGCTTCTATATTTTGAGTCAATAATGACAACTTTGACTAAAGAAACCTGCTCTTAAATTGTCTTGTAGATGTTGCATTAAGCCTGGTTGTCATTCAGGAAAGCATGTCTTAATCAGTTAAGTTATTCGGGCTAACAAGGAGATCTTTGAATTAAATTCTGTGGCTTGTACTGTATCAAAGGTCAGAAAACATGTGATAATGTGATACGTTTAGTGCGTGTCTTCAAAAAGAGAGGGGATTTGGCTAAAGAGGGGAGTGTGTCTGAGGCAACAAGAACAGCAACAAGAACTCTAATTTCCAGCTCCTGAAAAGGCTCTAGAAGTGAAGGGCAAGGGGGGAATGAGAAAACAGGTGAAAAAATGCCTTATCTTGTGAAGATGGTGATGTGAGCTTTCCTTAAGTGGTTTAGTAGTGATTTGGCCAGTACTTCAGATGAGGTGAATTGCAACCTCAGCTCCACTGACTGTTGAGTAGATCTTCAACATCTATGGGAAAGCCTGGGTCAAACAGCCTTACAGATACCTGGTAGAAGAAAATTCTCTGGAGTGATCATTTAGATGGAAATGGGACGAGGACCTGGTGGCCTCCATTGTAGCTAGGTGTTGGACAAACAAGGTACCTAAGTCTCATTGAAGATCCAGTCTTTAGTTCTTGTGTGCCTCAGTTCCCCATCTCTTAAATGGGGCTGAACATGTTTCACAGGTGTGTTAAGAGGACAAATGTTACTAGTGAAACAGGTTATCTAGACCAACTCCTGTGCTCCCAGTGCAGTGATGACATGGTAGGTTCACACATTCCAGCAAGCAGCACTTATTCTCTTGGCTGATGGCTTAGAAAATCAGAGGTTAACAACCCATCACTTCCAATGAACTTCATGTTATGGTGTATTGTGATGCAGCAAATCATAGAGTTAATGTGACCTTTCAGAAGGGTTGTTAGCAAAACACCTTCATTGCCTTGTATCTGAATGTAGGACCTGATCTGAATTGGCAATAGCCTTTTGACAGRAGCTGAAAACACTTAATTTCTAAAAAAAAAATCTCCTAAACAGGCACATCTGATTCCCTGCAGTGCCCTTCCCTTCTCAGCCCATGAAAGTGTTGTTAAAACACAGCTGTAATGGATACCACAGAGTGAATTGTAGCTGGAGCTGCTCTCCAATTACTTGCCTATTTGTGCAATACAAACCATATTTTAGTCTCTTCCTAATGAAGGATGCTTCCTGCTGTGTCTGGAGTGCTTTGTCTCCAAGGGGCATCCTATTCAGAATCCATCTGTTGTGAATAGGATTGTTGTCTGAGCCAGTCTCTTCTGAGCTGTCTTGGCTACTCRGCACCACCCGGCCGCACCTCATTGCAATTTGTGACAGCCACCCTTCTCCCATCGTGCAGGGACTGGCCGTGGGCCATCCAGTGCTCAAAAACCAGAATTGCTACAGGTGAACCAAGGGAGAAAGAAAGTCTGGCCAGACAGTCTGGGACAATCAAAGAGGTAGGAATCTCTGATACTTGATGCTGGAATATCTCCCTTTTCAACTGTAGGATTTCTTTCTACTCCTTACAAAGCATCCAGCAACAAAGAAAAGAAATTGAAGAAGCTGCAGTAGACAGCAGCCCTGGGGAGGGATCAGGGCACGGTTTTAGGTTCAGAAAATTTTGTCTAATTAGAAGTGCTGACCCCAGAGATCTAAGTTTACTTCCTGCCTTGGATTCAGCTTTCCTTACTTACTACTCATCCTGGAGTTAACCTCAAGGGTAGCCTCAATCTGATTCACAGGAGACACTTCATTTGCAGTAGTTGGCATGATTTTGCCATTTTGTGAAGCTCAGCTCTCCAAAGGATGTGTCTTTTCTTCCAAACTTGTCTCTGATGGGCAACTGGGAAAGGGAGCCAGATATAAAGAGGAAAACTGGTGAGAAAAGGAAATTGTGGGGCTTCTGCTGGAACTCTTCATATCTGGGTAGATCTTAAGTGCACATCAAGAAGGGAAAGGAGAGAGGAGACAAACAGGGACATGGTTGGTGTTAGTCCTGCCCGGGTTATGCCAGATGGGAGCAGAGATGAAGGGTTAGCTCTGTAGATGGCTGGAGGTTTAAGGCTGACTGTAGCTATTGCTCTAGACAGTCTTAGGAGCAAGTCCCCAAAGGACCTAACGATAGTGCAGGGAGGGGAGCTGCTGCTCTGGAGGTTATCATGCACGTACTGCCTGCTCAGTCGAGCCTTGCACATTGTCAATGGTGCTTCCTTCCATCGGCCTTGCTATGGCACTTGCAGGCCTATGTTGTACACAGCAACACAATGTTCCACGCTTTCTTGACTATGGTGGAACACTGGGCGTGAGTGGTGGTGGTCTGCTATGAAGAGTCCCAAGACAAGACAGAGGCTGTAGCATTTCTCTGCATCCAAGAAGTGTGTTTTCTCATGAGGGTCTGCTCTGAAGAGAGCCATGCTTGTGGGTATATTCCCTGTCTACGGCTGTGGAGAGCAACCCCTTGTAGGTCATGTACCTGGTTCCCTGTCTCATGACCAGCCATGGGGTATGTCATGCACCAGAACCTGAAGATCTTCAGCAGATTGTTTTTACATTAGTAATTAATCAGCAATAACCTTAAGCATCGTGTCATCAAAGAATCCAGAATAAAATAAAGTAGAAAAGAATGTAAATTGCMGATCTGAAGGTGAGGGAACAAGAACCCACCTTCAGCTCCATGGCTTGGAAGCGATGGTGCAGGTTTCCTACAGCACACASAGGTTTTGAGTCCCGAATGCTGCCCTCTGTGCCTGTCTCCAGCAAGAGTCAATGTGTTCATTTCTTTGTGCGACTTCTGTATAGGATTGACTTGGCAGCAGCAGAATAATTGTAATCAGAAGCAGTAAACCGAAGTCAGAGTCTGCATTTGACAGTGTTAGGTTCAGAGCTCTGGGATCAGATATCCTTGCCTCTTTTGCCTGCCGAACCTTCCAATGTTAGTCTCTTTGCTCTGGGGATCTCAAAGCACTTGATGCATCATCCTTGTTCAACAGAAGTAATATTCCCAGTTCAGAGTAGAGTAGCTGAGATGGGCAATTAAAAAATATTCTCAAGATCATGGCACAGATCAATAGCTCTCTGGGAAATGGAATGGATTGCAGGATCCTCCTCTAACTGCTGCACAATTTACGTAGAAACCTTCACAGAGATGGAATATGTAGTAGGCATTATTTTGATGTTTAAATGTTCTCCAGTCTAAGTCATGCAGGAATGATGAACAAGCTGTTGGACTAGTAAAAATATGGGGAAGATGTAAATAGAAAGGTAAGAGATTTGCTGACATATTGGGTGCTATAGCAATTGCGTGCCTCAATGGGAGGACAGCCTAGGACTCTGGATCACTGTAGAAGCATGTCCCTACCATCAGTAGCAGCAACGCTAGAGATTGGAGCGCTTGCTACCAGTTTATGGACAATTCTGGAGGAAGTTGTGGATGAGGAACAGCATAACCTTAACCAAGGCTGGACTTGCATTGGAGGGAAAAAACAACAAGGTTGAAGATCTCTGCCACCTCCCTTGGTTTCACAAAAGCTCTTGATGTGAACCAGTACATAAAGTGCAAAATATATTGCATACTTAAGACAAAAGTGCAAAGGAAAAAGGCATGAAGCAAGACTGCTGCAGTCTTGATCATTCATGCAGATACTTTGGTTTAATCACTGTAGCTTTTCTTCATATTCTTAGAGTGAGCATTGAATGCTAGGGCTGAAATATGCAGTGAAATCACTGTAATGTAATGGTCAAGCTACCACAGCTTAGCAAATTATCACATATAAGCTGATCTATGGCAACTGCCTGTGTGCACACACTGGGACTTGTTAGCAGATGTCTAAGTTTGCATTACTACACATGCTGACCAGACAAGGTGTCCAAACTCTTAAGTGGGTTGAAAGATGCAACACTGGCCCACATCTGGCCCTCTTAGCTTTTGGAGATGACATGTACAGTGTGGGGGGGGGAAACATATTAATGAAAGCAATTCTTAGTAGCTTTAAGAAATTGGAACTGCTGATTTGTGCTTAGAAATAAATGTCAAGATTTGGAGCTGTTGATTTGTGCATGGGAATAAATGTCAAGAGTTGGAGTTACTGATTTGTGCTTGGCAATAAATGTCAAGATACCAGAATGATTGGATTGGGGACAAAAGGAAAAGATGTAAGGAGGTGAAACACAGCAGAGATGAAACTGGGACAAGGCGATTCTTATGCAGCCCTGGGCGGGAGGGCGGAAACCCAAAACCCTGAAGCTGGTATTTGCAGTTCCATCAAGGGTGAACTTGTGCCCTTGGCCACCAGTGTGGTCCAGAAGCGGAAGATGGACAGATGGATAAAGAGGTTACATTTGGTATGAAGACTAACAGCATTGCTTTATCTATGCAAAGCAGTTGCACTAAACAAAGGACTCCAGAAGACTGGAGGCAGTAAAGAAAGCATCTGCAAAAGATATCAGGCTTCAGAGGAGTCATCTTTAGATGAAGGAAGCTGTTAGGAACACAGAAAATGCAGGCAAGAAGCAGCATTAGCAACACTCAGGTAACAATTCAACAGGGAAAGACTTCTGAAGGCAAGCAGATGAGAATATATCAAAGAAAATGATGTGAACACACCTGAAGTTAGCCTCACTACAATGTTGCTACCACTTAGTTGTCTGGGCAGTGCCTATAGGAATATGAAAAAGTTGGGGTTCCAGGAGGAAAACGAATTGAGCAGAAAGGAATAACAAGGAGGCTCTGGGCTGAAAGAGTGTATAATMATGATATATAAAAGAGAAACTTAGAGCTTAGTTCAGGCTACTAAACTTAAATGTAAAGGAAACAATGATGTAGGTCTTGGTAAATATTCCATATAACAGTTATGGAAGACCTGAACTCTCTGGAGCAGCACTTGGAAAACAGCGGAGTACAGCACAGTGCCTAAAATAAGATTAGACTGCTATGTTTAGGGAAGTGAAACCAATTCCTAGCCAATACCAATAATGAATATTGAGATCAAAGATGGACTGTTGACTGGGGTGTCTCTTGCAGGACAGTGGAATAGCTCCTTAGTCTCTGACTGCATTGACTACATCTCCCATGGAAGCTGAGGTACCCAGGTCACTTGTTGATGCCAATACTGTAGACACATATTTTTGTGTCTCCCTCTAAAGAAAATGCATCTACCCTTTCTTAGGTGCTTAAAAATGGGTGGTACAAGTAACTAAGCCTCAGCTATTTATTCCGAGGTTATTTATGACTGAGAGAAAGTGGCACTTATATAGGGCTATTCATTCCAATGAGGAAACTTATCTAGATCTGACGAATAAATTATTATTTCTCTTCAGTGATTATTAGCGGAGCCTACAGTGACTAGYTCAGATTTGGGTGTCCAGTTTCTAGATGCCCAATTTAGAGCAGGTAAATCCTACCCTTGACATCCAGTTCTTTGTTTGATGTCTGGGACTAGCAGCAGGGAAGAGAGACAAGGGGATTTTGGGGATGTCCTAGAGATCACGTGGCTCCCCAGCAGGAGCTGGAACAGGGACTGGTGGCCCATTACTGCCCCATGCTTTGGTTTTCCAGCGATTCAGACCCTATACAGCTGTTTGAGGCAGGGGCAGGGATCTAAAGTAGGAGACCAGGCTGGACCATGTTCACAATACCCTGGCCTCTCTGCTGCTTTATCACCCACCATGGCAGGTTGCCCTCACTGTGGAGGCACAACATCTGCTTCCAGTGAAGACTGGACTATGTCAAAGACTTGGCACCCAAACCCTGCTGGATGGCCTATCCCCAGGTGTGGCGGAACCCAGGCATATCTCCCCCATCCCAGTCTGTCTCAGACTGCACTGAAGAAAGGATCTCTGCGTTGTGTGCTGGCGTCACCTTTGCAGCTTCTTCAAGTGCCCAGCAAGGGCTGGGAGGAGGCAGAAACCACTCTGTAAGGGGCTGGATCTGAACCGACATTGAACACTTAGCGCTGTAAAACATCAACTAAACCCCAAAACACTAAATCATTCCCAGGCAAGTTGCATTTTTAGGTCAGAACAGTTTGACACTGGCTCTTCTAACTAAAAAAAAAAAAAAAAAAAAAAAAAAATTCATGATTGCTTTGTTTCTGATTCATTTCAGGCAGGCAGAAACTGTCAGTGGTGAGTGGGGGGAAGCAGAGGTATCATCCCTGGTGGAAAAGGAGATAGCTGCTGGAGACAGTAGTTTTATTCACTTCATTGAGCAGCAGAGAAGAAAAATGGTATAAAGGCACTGCTTTTCAAGGTCTTTTTTTTAAATGCCCCTTCTAATTAGGCTTGACTGGTGTTGCTGCTTTGCCTGCAGCACGGCTGGGCTTTGAAAAACTAACAATATTTATTCCTAATTGCATTTGATTACACACATCTAAAGGCCACAGATGGTTCGGAAGGACTGAGCTTTAAATAAACGTACGCGCGCACTCTCTCCCTTCCCCTACTTCCAAGTAACAAGGAGGAGATGGACAATCTGACAATGGACCTCCATGCAGGCAAAACTTACTTAGTGAGGCCATCAAAATCCTCTGCAGTGGTGGGGAAACCCTGGCAGGGTCCAGATGCAACATTGAAAATACAGTAATGATAATTGATCTGTGGCTTCATAGGTCAAGGGCCAATATAAGAGGATTATGTATTTAGGAAARAAAGACTGATCATAATGACAGAATTTAAGTGTGATAGCTGATAAATCTAGTAGTGTTAAATTATGGTGTAGATATTATCTGTTGCCCTGGTCATGAGGCTTGCTTGTGCCAGGGCTGCTCCTGGGCTGGCCAAAGGACACCTCTTGTGGTCTCAGACCTTCAGCCTCCCTTGTTCCCAATGGGAACCTGATTTTTTTTCATACCTGGACCTGTTCATGGTCCTCTGAACAACAGCTTCAGATTGAACCCTGATGCCTCTTTTCATCTGAGAGTGATGGTGGTCACACAATAGCCTCTTTAGGACAGCTGTAGCATTTAGGATAGTTGTTTATTAGCAGAGGCAATAGATTTAGTTATAGATGCAATCTCTCTGCAAATAACGAAAATGTTCTGAGAGCATGTCTAAGTTTTTCCTTAACGTTTATGTGGGTTTGGGTCTGGGAGGGTCCAGTAACTTTGTATACTCTCCATCCCTCTCTCTTGAGCCTGTCTCCTCAGAGAGACCATGACAAGGAATTTTCCAGAAAATAGCTTTTGTAATTTTCTATAATATTTTGAATCCAGCTGACCTGAAATACTGGTATTTTCCTTAAAGATACCATTCTTAAAGCTAACACTTATCTCTCAAATCATCACATGGGTTGCTTATGTACGTCCTCCTGAACTATTGCTTTCTTGTTTGTTCTTTTTATTGTCAGCTATTGAGTTAAATCTATGCATCCACACGGGAAATCAACCTCAGGAGTCCACTATAGCTACTCAGTAATTTTACCTGCCTTCGTTTAAACTACAATCACACATGAGTATTTTTAGATTATTGCATACAGCATCACATCCATCACATTCATTTGGAGGCTACAAATGAGGGTTACTGTCCCTTGAGCTCAGCAATATACAGCTAAGCTGTATATTCAGTAGTATAAACTGAACTCCACTTAACACCCTGTGTATCGAATATATCATTTGTCTATATGGCAATTTGAAAGTGGAAGGACTTGGAAAACATCTGAAAGCCTTTAATTAACCCCTCACTTTTTTTTTAAATGACCTTCAATTTATCTTGCAGTGATTTCTTACCCAGTTCCATCAGGATCTGCCTTTGTTCCACTGAAGCTATTCATAACTAGTAGAAAAAATGAGGGTGCTTTTGGTTTGGGTTTTTTCCCTACTCTTAAGTCTGTGTTGCAGCTTTTCCAGGGAGTCAAAGCTAGAATGACAGAAGATCAGAAGTATCTTTATTTTTCTTGCTTTCTTGGTAGAGAGAAGGGGCAACTCCTTCTGGTCTGATAAAGTTTCTGAAGAGTTTCTTTCACGTGATTTCCTAGGGCAGAGTTTCGCCTCCTGACTGGGAAGCTCCAAACTTCAATTTAGAGACCAAGAGCTTAATAAAGGTCTGACAGATGCAGAATTTGACTCAATAAGGGGATAATTGACTAAACCAGATGCTACATCCCAAACACATGACGTGTCTTCCCACCTCAGTGTCCAACTTCACACCCAGTCCAGGTCTCTTAAGGGCTGCTGAGCTGATGCAGGTTATCCTGATTGTTTTCTCCGTACATTACCTCTAGGGTCAGAGCACCCTGTGATAACCCATGGGGCTGATGGGCCTAAACTTCACCCAAAGGAGTTGGACCCCTGCTATAAAACAGTAGGTAGTGCCAAGATCCAGTTTTCAGACTGCTTTTGTTTGTTTGTTTCTATCTAGCCTGATTCTCTCCTTCAGAGGTCTGCAGACAGACAGAAAGGTTAATAACAAAGGAGAAAACCCAGGTAAATAAATGAGGGCTAAGAAAACCCTTGGGATAGGAATGGGAAGATAATTATGTCAGTTAGGAACTCAATAATGAACCACATGGGGATGACTGGGAAAAGGTGGTCTATACCAGCTGGTTTATCYGTCCTTAGTATCAATAAAGTGGCTCAAATAAGCATAGAGATTTCCCTGTGCTTTCCCAAAGCAAAGTCCTGATGGCTTTCCTGTTATGCTGCAGAGTAGACTATTCCTTAAGCTGATTACAAAGTAGTCATAAAACATTATGGTGCTAATTTTCAGCCCTGGCCCAAAAAAGGGCCAAATCTAAGAAGTGATAGGGTTTATATTGGCCTCTATAAGAGGAAATTTCTGTTTCAGAGGCACTGGAAATGTTGATGTTCCTCCCTCCCTAACTTGTCCCAATTCTGCTTTCCAGAGCATCCCTTGGGCATGTCAAAGGTCTGATGGACAAAACCAGTAGTAGTATGAACTGTACTATCACCTCGTCCCTCCTTCCCTGTGTAAGCTGCCTGCTTCTTGAAATGCATACTTTATCCTAGCTGGGGCTTTTGGACAAATGATGGGAAAGGTGGAAAGCTAAGGAATGGGCCAGTGCTATATGCGTTTCATCTAATGGGTATTATTTTATGGGAGCTAAATGCATTGTCTGAGCAGTCCTGTGCAAAGGGAAAAAAAATCCAAAGCTGTGCTCTCTTGTTCTTCAGTCTTCTTGGTGCTAGAGCATTGGCGTGATGCTGGAAAAGAGCCTTTTCCCATTCTTCTAGGTGTTTATCTAGCACCTGCTAACGTCTGAGCATGTGAATGCATTCTAAAAGTCGGGATATGGAGTCACTGAGGGGTGCCTAGGTAGAGCTACGTGGGTGTGTATCTTCACAAACCTGTACAAAATACAGTTGAACTTGGGCAAGGGGCTCCTGGGGATGAGTCTGCAGCTCCAGGTGAAGTGCAGGAGGTCTCTCTGCAATGCACCTTACACGAGGGCTCCTGGTGCACTGAATGGGGCAGTGTCCAGGGCAGCCCACGGAGCTAGTCCCGAGATTTACCCAGTGCCAGGGTAGCTTGCTAATCCTTGGACAGTTAACTTTCGACCTGGGGGACTGAGAATTCTTCCAAAAGGCCTATGAAAGAGGAAAGCTTTTTGTCAATGCAATTAGATTCAATATTCAGAGGCTTTTATTGTCTCTTCGCTCCCAAGAGGAAAGTGCGCATGAATCTGCACATTTAAAAACACTTGAACACCATTAAACAAGAGCATCTTCTTGTCTCTTTACTTCTCCTTACTGTGTGTTTTTTTGGTTTTGGTGGTTTTTTTTTTTTTTTTTGAGCTCATTGAAATGCTCTGATGTCCAGCCCCTCGACCTTCTCTCTGTTTGCTTTGGTGGGTTGGCTTAGCGTAAATTGAATAATTCAGGATAACGACATTGTATAATTATTTGAAGTAAAAAGTCCTTGTTGAGCTTCGGAGCAGCCTGTAATTCATCTGCTTTTAGAAATACAGAAACTGAATGTTCATCTAATCTCATTTTTGGATACCTGGTAGTTAACCTGCCGTGAAGCTTGTGTTTCCAGATGAGATTTGCTCCCTCTGACGTACTATAAGAAGTAGACAAGTTTTCAAGAAAGTCTGGTATAAGTAAAGCAGACCATAAAATTACACCTGTTTTATAACAATTTTCGTAGTTTTGCCATTTATCTTTGTTTTGCTTTGGCATGAGGACAATTCCTGTAAAGTGTGCATCTGTGAAACATAATGAAAGGGAACATCCAGGTGGGGTGGATGCTGGGTCTGCACGTCGCCCTGGCTTCAGCGAAGCGTGCTTTGTGAAATGTGCATTGTAAGAGAAAGTTCTGCCTCGCTTGTCACCTTGAGAGCTGCTGTAGGCTGAACACCTTGGAAAAATGTGAAAAATCTCTACAGCGGAGTGTGTGTGAGTTTGTAAAGGAGCTTTAGATTCCTGTTTGCCTTGCTGGGGATGTTACATCGTGGTCAGATAGGACGGGTTGGTAGACCCATTTGAAAATCCTGAATTAAGTAACTTTAAAATGAGACAGGGCAGAAGATGGACCACGGGGTGGGGATATGAACTCAGCACGGTTGTCATCGTCTCTGATGTGTTGGTGATGAACTGCTAAAATCTGCAGACAAAAGGCTGCGGAGATCAGACCTGGCTTGGCGCGAGGCCAGGTGAGGGGCAGGGCAGCCAGGGATGCAAAGTTTTAAAATGTTTAAAAAATCTTTTCTTATGCTAGCCCATCGGAGCCCTTAACACAGCTGTGCCTGCACAGATGCATTTTCGAGCAGTTTAGCTAAACCCAGAAATCTGAGCAAAGCAAGCTCTGCTGCAAGAACACACCGCTCATCGGCACCGCAACACTGGGGCTCTGACCCCAGACCAACGCAGCAGCTGCCTCTAACATGGCTCAGGCCTTAGGAAAAATGATGAAGAGGTTGAAAATGGCTGGGCTGCCAAATTTTTGGCAGCTGTAATTCTGGGGGGCTGTCCTTCCAGATAGGACTCTTGCTTCTGAAACTGCTGGCAATAAGTTATAACTGCTGCCAGGGCGTAGTCCTGGGTTGTGAAGCTGCTCTTCCCTCCTGGTTCATCCCAGCCTTGCTGTAGGGAGCTGGGGCCATGCGAGCGCATAGTCATCCTCAGGGGAAAGCTCTGAAACTGAGCTGTGGGTGAAGATCATTGCCTCAAAAGTTAACATTTTGGCTGAACTAGAGGAAATGAGGGAAGGCAGAGGAAGAAAAATGCAGCCCAAATGTTTAACTTGGGCAGGTACATCCAGGGACAGGATCACCTGGGTCATGCCTGGTCCTTCTCTTCTTTCCCTGAGCCTCTGATGTGAGGCACTTGTTGGACACACAGTACTGGGGTAGAAAATGCTGTGCTGTGACTTTGGCCCTTTGCACTGTGTCAAGTTCTCTCTGGGGCTTAAAGCAGCCCTTAAGTTCCGACTGTCCTCATCAGCAGCTATTGGTGTTTTAAAAGCGCCTTCTTTCTAGTGCTGGGCCTGTAGAAATCAACAAGCATCTCCCAAAGAAACCTCTAACTCCTTGGAGCCACCTTAAATTCCCTGCTGTCTGCTGTACCTGTCCTCCTTGGGTAACACGCATGGAAAAAACCAACGATTTCTGGACAGCCCTGACCCCCCAGTCTGTAAAGCAAGTTGCTCCTTACCTCGATTAACTGTGCCATGGCAGCTCTCGAGCAGGACAAGAAGAGGGAGGAAGACCTCACCCAGGAGAGAGGATGCTGCAAGGGTAGATCCCACGCCATCTTCTCTTCCCAGTATATCTCTGACTTCTGCGCCGGAGCCCAAAGCAGGGGGAGGTTATGAATAACCCAGCCAGCTCTCAGCAGCGTTCAGCATTTACCAGAAGCGGTCGTGTGCTGTCCTGGCCCTTCTTTACTGCCTTCCTTTCTAACCCAGCAGCCACAGAGCTGACGCCGGGGAGTCATTAATTAATTAGACTGGTGTCGCTTACAGAGAGCTCTGCTGCTCCTCAAGCCGGGCTTCATGAAGGAGGGGACGCAGGGAGCAAAGTAGTGCTCAGAGCTCTCGCTGCTCCCCCAGAGGAAGGTGATTCACTCATTAAGACCCTGGCTTTGCCTTTTTTTTTTTTTTTTTACAGCTGCCTGACTGATTCCAGCTCTCTTGTTCTTGTTTTTCTCCTGGCCTGTTGAGAGAATTCTCTTCCCCTAATGAAAAAGGGCTGTAAGCCAAGCTGATGCATCATCAGCATCATAGCTACCCTATGCTAGCAGAGTCCAGTGTTACTAGAGATGAGTATTTGACATCTCGGTATTGTAAAAGCATCTTTCATCCCTGAAGGATCTTATGGATGTGTTGCTACAGCCTGCAACTTCACCCGGACTTGATCTCTGAAGGGAGCTGAAGGCAACCGGGAAGAGCATGTGCGTAGCAGGCTGTAGAAGCTAAAGCTGCAGGGCCACCATCTCCAGTTCAGCTCTGCTCGAGGGGCTCAAGAAAATTATCTGAATCAGATGGGTAGGGAAAACACGRTTTGAGGGGGCATGGGACTCTCATCTGGACTGTCCTTCCACCAAGGAGCAAACAAAACCTTCGGCCACAGCATGAAAAAGAGACTCAGGAGGAGAGTGACTGGATGAACCAGGTTTACTATATTCTCCCCTACTCATAATTTTTGTAGTATTCTTTACTGGCAGAAGCCTGGGATTTTAGGCAAGAAAACAAGCAATGAGTTCTGGGAGGATCGAGTCACTTCTG
This sequence comes from Phoebastria nigripes, assembly GCA_035582835.1. Taxonomy (NCBI): domain Eukaryota; kingdom Metazoa; phylum Chordata; class Aves; order Procellariiformes; family Diomedeidae; genus Phoebastria; species Phoebastria nigripes. The sequence goes on from JAYKAV010000755.1 coordinate 705,656, forward strand.
CTTCTGTGTTCTAGCACTTTTAGAGACATAAGCACAATTTCAGGAAAAATAGCTCCATAGCAAATTAATATTTTACAAGCTCAAACAGGCAGGCCAGCTTTAAGGTTTGCATTACTGATTAGATTGTGAAGATTAGAGAAGGGTGGAATGATGCCAACATGTGCATCGCTTCGGATGAAAAGCAGCCGTTCGGTTCTCTGCTGCATTTGTGCTCGCTGCAGACTTACACGGTGACTGTTAGCTGCTGTGTTCTCCTGCATGAGATGATGGGAAACTGTGGGCTCAGAAAATCGGCATAAGAATTGGGTGCGGTGGAAAGGGAACGCGGGGTGCTGTGTTATGAGGTCTCATCAGCAGACAACAGGCGGTGGCAGCATCGAGGCAGGGAATTATGCGTATGCCTCAGAAGTTGTGCAGCTTGGTCCTCCTTTCCCCGACGAAAATCCAGTCTGGGCCTCTGAGATCCCGAGCAGTGGTTCGCTGAGCTGGTTTTAATGTTTTTCAGCTTGATTTCTTAAGGAAATGGGGCTTTTGGACATGGTAGTTTGCTTGCCCATCTCCTCCTCCCTTCGCCCTACCTTCCCTCCTCTGGACTTCTAAAACTTTGCTGCTGTTTTAATTCAGCTGAAATTGGCCAAGGGATAAAGGTCTGGGAGATATTGAATTTCTGTGCATTTCATTTAAAAAAGTATGCCATTGGGTAAAAAGTTAAATCAGTTGTAGTCCTCATGGAAGGAAGAAGGACAGTATGTGGACAATTTTTGCTGGACACCGGAGGATCCACGCTGGGCAGAGATGCTATGACCAGTCGAGTCATGGGGAGCTTTGGTTTGTGCCTGCATCTTGCTAGACACCAGCAAATGCAACCACAGGGCATAAATCCACAACAAACTGGGCTGCCAGTTCTGCTTATGGGACTGCTTCCTTTTAGAAAACATTGTCTAAGCACTAGCCTGCTTAAGAGGAGCTTGTGGAAATGCACCTGCTGTGCCCTGGGTCAGACGCAGGCTGAGCTCCCTAAGCCTCTGGGTTGCTATTTCCAGAGTGCAGTTTATTATTAGTGCCTTGCCCATGGGCTGGAGTTCAACACTGCTCCCATCCTTTTATTTGCGGGTTCTCAGGAGGTGTAATTTTTTGGTGTTTTATTTTGTTTTTTTAATGCACTGAGCAAGTTAGAGTGTGACTTTCCTGTAGCTGATGGGGAGCTATCTCGTCTCTGTGTGCTCATGAACGAGGCCTGCCGTGGCATCAAACCACTGCTGGAAAATATTTGTGCCAAGAGCTATGCAAAAATAGCACAAACAAACCTGATTTCCACCCCCCCCCCCCCCCCCAACCTCCAGCTTTCTTATTCTATATATGGGTCACTGAAGCCGAGTGCCTCCTTTAGTTTTCAGGGGAAAAAAATGTGGATTTCTGCAGACTCCAGACCTTTCAGCACTTTGTAACTTTATTTCAGCTTCTTTCCTTGGGACAATTTGAAAATACTTGGAGTAGGTCAGAGCAGAATCTCCTGCTGGGATTTTAAATTATAAGATTTCATGTTGGCCTTCTATTCCTTTAAGCTTTCAGGTTCTTTTTTATTTATTTATTTAATTTTCTTTCAGGACAAGGACAAACAAACCCTTTGTATGCAAGCACCTACTTCTAATTTGACGACCTGACCCCTTGAGCTGAATATTTTGTAGAGAGAAAAAAAAAAAGTGTTGCAAAACTTTGAATTTAGCAACAGTGAGGAAGCGGGCTTTGCAGAGAGAGGGGAAATAGTTGTCTTTTCCCATATACAGCCCTACCAGCAATGACCCCTCACTGGATAAGGTTACTCATAGCCCACACTGCGCATGCTGTTATGTACTCACCGATTAGTGGATGACCACCAATCTCTTAGTGAAACCACAGGCGCTGTTAAACTTGTCAGCTTCCCATTTATAGCTTGTGCCTTGTGCATCCTCTTGGGAAATAAATGAAATGTGGCTCTTGCTAAACATGTCACCTCGCCAATCGCTGCGGCGCTGGCGTTGTTGCTAGCAAAAGCACGACGATGCCGTTTGGGAGAACGTCGTGGTCCTGAACCATGCGAGTTTGCTCAGCGTGGCAGCAAGAGCCCCAAGGGTCAAACCACTGAAAGGGGATGTGGTTCTTGCCTGCCTCATCTTCTCCCCCACCCTTTGCTGTCTGCCCGCATTTGGGCTCACAGACAAATGGGACAAAGAGACGCAGGGGACTCAAGGTCTGATGTCCCTGGAAATGCACCGAGCACGTAAGAAGAGAGCGGGGAGTCTCCTTGCTTTTTTCTGGCTTTATTAATATCGATATCTGCCAGGTAGCTGGGATTTCTTAACAGAGATTTCTAATGCAAACATCTTTTGTGAGAAAGCTCTTGAAAAGAGAAGTTGTGTGTCCTGTGTGTGCTCGTGCTTACTTACGTGTTGTAAAACTGTTTGCAGGCACTGTTGACGGAAATCCAAGGCTGACCCTGTGGGTAACTTTTGTGCACGTCACAACTCTGTTACACTGCTTGTTCTGCTGGGTGCACATTGATTCCTTTCCCCCATGTGCTTTGAAGCACCTCGAAGCTGCGATGATGGGCACTGTGCAGGGTTACAGTGTATGGAGAGAAATAACCCTTTGCCACGCACAATACACATTCTTGAATGAGTGGGAGTAAGGGATTTGGGGGAAGATGGAGGGTCTCCTTTCCTGCCCAAGTGTGGGATCATCTCTGTCCAACCACCCCCAGAGTCCCCATGCCCTCCAGCAATCACTTCCAGGCTTTCTCTGCTCTCCTCACTCTTCCCCCAGAGCAGCAAGGTCCCAAGCCCATGTGCTTGCCTGGTCTCCTGGGTGTTTGGAGATTTCCAGGGAGACCAGGTTCCCAGTTCCCCATCACTCTTCAGCCCAACCATGAGCAAAGAGGAGGCAGCCCCAGGGCAGGGGAGGAGAGCTGGGAGCCAGGAGAAGGGAGGAATGGATCTTCTTAAATACCTTTAGCTGCAGTTTAATCCCCAGAGCATCATGAAACGTTTTTCCCTTCATCTTCGCAGCTTCCCTTTAGGTATTTGAAGGTTGCYGTCAGTCCCTGAAGACTGTGGCTAGGAAACCTCCTTTGTAGAAGTGCGGAGGCTGCATTTGTTTTCAGATGGCTCCGACATAACTTGCCTGCCCTGTGCACTGCAGAAGCATGGCAAGTTTCCCCACAGAGCTGAAGGCAAACTCAGGAACACCCCTAAYGCTTGCCTACAGGGAGCAGCAGCCACATCGCCCATCTGTGGCTGCCGTTTCCCTTTAAATTCTCTAAAAGCTATTCAAGTATTGAGTTGCTTGCTGAAACGTTAATGTGGAGACTGGCCAAGCAATGGCAGCCTGCCAGGGGTTTCCATGTCTACCAAGAATGTTTTGCAGTGCACCTTGGGAGAGGAACATTACTTCCTTGATTTTTTTTTTCCTTTTTTTTTTCCCCTCCCCTTAAAGTGAGTAAATAAAGTAGCTGAAAAGTTAGAGCAGGCAGCTTTCATCACCAGCTCTTTCCATTCACATGGCTACATCTCCTGGCTGACAGGTCAACTCATGGTAAGACGGACTTTTTGCTCAGGTGGCGTTAGGCTGCTGGGAGATGCTACTAAACTGCTGTTGAAGTGGTCTCGTGGGAGATTGTGGTCCTATTGCAAGAGATTTGTCTCTGTGCCTTGATGAAGATCAGGGGGTTACAGTTTTGGAAGTGGGGTGATGTTCAGTGCATGACAGCGTCTCTCTCCAAAGTTTATTGCTTGGGTATTTTGTAGGGTTAGGAAAGGATGCATCCATGTTTAAGATGCAAGACAGTTTGGGGAGGCTGTGAATTCAGCAAAATTCTACCATCTCTGCCTCCGTAAAACAGGAATGCTGCTCATTTCCTAGTTGCATTGAGGCAAAATCCCTCCCGGTGCTGATAGGGCGTGTGCTGCAGGAGCGGGATATAATCATGCGATTCACCGCAATGCTGTGGGACAGGGTGCCTTTGCTTCTCCAGCACCATGTCTCCGGGCAGTTGGTCTTGTTATGTAGCTGATGTGCCTTGCGGTTGCAGGTGGCTTCCAGCCCCGTGGGACAGGGCCTTGCTGTCCCCATTCAGCCGATGAAGAGAGGGGTTGGATATGGCCAACATGGTGCCGTGGGAAGGTCAATCAAAGGCAAGGAGAGGGCCACAGATCTCATGTGGCTGCCTAAGGAAGGTCACCTCCTCCCGGTTTGCTCTGTCTCCAGGGACAGCGTTGCAGTGACTTGTCGTTGCTCTTAGAGCAAAGGTGGGTTGCTGATGAGCTGTCTGGTCAATGCTGCTATCTCAATAGGAATTTGGGAACTGGGAGGGATAGGAATGGGGGAAAGACTGGGCCAAGACTTGCTCCGCTCCTCAGAGTTGCTCATGTGCTGACTGGCCCTCGTCATCTTCTCCCGCGCTGCCTGTGTTTGAGGAGAGCCTTTCCCAGCCCTCTCAAATCAAATGGTGGCTTTCTCAGGAGGTACCCAAAAAACCCATGTGGGTGATGTGGGGGGACTAGTCTCGGCCACAAAAATGTCTCATGCATTAAGAAAGAAAATCTAGTTGGTTTCTGCTCTCCATCCTCCTTCAGTGAGTCTCTCGCCTATCTGTAGCTCTGCACCCTTCCTCATCTTTCATGTCTCCACGTGCCAGATGCCTCTGGCTATCGGATTCCTCTGATCCACTGGCTGGATGCATCTGACATAGCTTGCCAAGGAGTGGGAAGGAGGCCCCGGCATTGCAGCTGGGGTTGTGCCACCCTGCTCAGAGTGTTTGGAAGAGCCCTGGTAAAAGTCACTCTCCTCCTGCAGTCAAGCACTACGGACCTCTGTGCTGTTCCCCAGCTGGGCTGTTCTGCAGCCCAAAAGACTCATGCGATTAAGTACTTGCTTATCTCACTGGTAGCACTTCTCTGCTCCAACTTAGACAAATTTTCATGTCATTTTCAGAGCTGGAAGGGTTGTAATCATTCTGCTACAATGAAAAAGCAATACAATACTTTTTTTATTATTACACAGTTTTCTGGAAACTTATCCATCCAACTAACTATGGAAAGGCTCATGGCTTCAGATAACTTTGCAGAGAGGAAGAAGCTCTTCTGAGCTGAAAGATGACAGCTTGGTGCTGACATAGGAAAGTGGGTTTTTTGGTCTGTTTTCCTGTTTTCTGGTTATCTGCATGTATAGCAGCTCCTATGGAATTAGGACTGACTGCCAGAGGCTAGTGTTTGTTTTCCTCTTTAGCAAGGCCTTTAGTTAGACAAGCTACCAGAGAGCAATAAATAGTTTGGAATCATGACTCATGTTTCATTCTTGTAACTAAGTGGGCATCATGGGTTTATTTACAAAAGGCTTCCTTGTTTCTGTGTTTGTTGTTACAGAAAAGTAATCCTCAAATAGAGTCCCTATGCCTCTCTTGGACTGGCCAGCTGTCACTGTCGAAGGTAGCTGCTCTAAGGACTGGTATTTCTATCTGTTTTCTTCTGTGGAGTAAGAATTAGAATTGCTTTACTGAGCTGTAAGCACATTAGTCGTGTAACGTCATGTGGTATGGTGTCCCAAGTGAGCTTGTATCTTTGGATATGATGTGGGGCTTGCTGTGATTGCAGAGGTGCTTGGTATCTTCCCAAAGTGTCTGTAAACCATCTGGGCTTTCCAAAGTTCTGAGGGCAAGGTAGYACCCTGACCTTTGGATGGCAGCTACGGCCAGATGGATGGGCATCCTGGCTTGCCCCTCTGCCCTCAGGGTAGAAGCAAGTACCACAGGTCAGATGGAGGGGACACACCTTGAAATGGTGACCATCCCCACCATGACCATCTAGTTCTCCTGCCTTGGCAGCCTAATCTTCTGTGCTGTGTAGGACAGGGGGAGGATGGGACCAGTTGGTGCAGCTCATGATGCACAGTTTCAGCACCACCTTGTTGTAGCTGGAGTTTGTCCAACAGGCTAAGGAACTGGTACAGCTTGACTAACAGGCACAAGGAGACATGTTACTCTTGGGTACTTTTTGGTCCTTGGATCAGGACCAACGTTTTGTCCCTTATGCTGGTGGCCAGTGTGCTCCTGTTTGGTTTTTCCCCTTCCCACCTCTTCCTTACTCTAAAGAGAACCAGGTGCTACCTGGTGAAGGCCATCAGCCAACAGCTACYGCCTGCCCAGGGTCTTGTCAATGCCTTGGATGACCTTGCACTTCTACAACTTCTACAACTTAAAGTTGTAGCGAGTCCCTGCTGGTGATGGACCTTTGGCAATGCTGGTACTAAGAACTGGGTCTGCCATAGACCGGGCACTGCATGGACATGTCATCAGAGACAGTACCAGGACCAGCTGCTGTCTAATAGAGGAGAGCACAGGTGGAGTGGGCTTGCCAAAGGTCATGTGAACAGCTGGGGAAATGGTATTTAGGTCATCTGGCTGCTCAACTAAGGGTGAAATGTCTAGACTGTGCACACTTCCAGGGATTAACTCTTGACTCTACAAGCTGAGAGCCTGTGTGGGATCAATACTGTGACATGTAGTTTGCATCTGAGCTCTCTGTCTAGCAGACACCGAGACTGGAGGTTGTAGGAAGAGTCTGTCTCTTAATTTTCTATGGGGCTTTCCTACATAAGGAAATGAGTGTGGTAAGGAAAGATGTCGAGTACATATCGGTATCTCTTCCGTGCCTTCTCTCCTTATGCTTGTTCTGTGCCTGTCCTGCTCCTGGCCAGTCTTGTGCTGCAATCTGTCCCTGATCTTGTCTGATTGTCATCTCCATCTCCCATGGACAAGAATACAGATGCAGACACATGACTGTTTGCAGTACCTGTTACCTGAATTCTTCTGTACATCCTGACATGAGTCTGGAGAATTTCTGGAAGTGTTTGATTTCTATACTGCGTTACCGCTGAATGGTAGCTCAGATGGAGAAAACATGTCTGTACCCATTGTTGATCCCAGTTTCATGTTCCTTGTTTTCTAATCACTCCTGCCTTGCATGCCTCTCTTACCCTTTAGGGAAAAGGCTTGTGTTGCCTCAGTGAAAAGAACCTGGGCAAGTTTGATTATCAAGAAGATTGTGAAACTTCTTTTGCATGAGATACGAATAATTGCACACTTAGCTCCTGTTTCCATGCATAGTTTCCCAACGGCATGCACAAATACCGTGCTTCTGGGCTTGCAAGGCACATGAGTTAGAGTGTACGTGCTTGGATCAGACATCCACCTCTTTGTTAGAGTCCCCYGGGTGAGTGAATCTGAGTACTTCAGCTTGTTGCTCCTGTCTGGGGTGGGTGCTGTGTCAGATCCTTAGCTGGCTAAAGTATAACAGATCCAATGAGGTCCCAGCTGCTATGACTGCCCTATTCCTTGCCAAAGCCTCAGATGGTCCTGTGGCATGCCTGTAGCAAGGCAGCAGAAATATCAAGTTGGTGCTAGCTGGGATTATGAGCCTGGTGCCATCTTAGATTTGCATTGCTCCTCCATCTCCCAACTCAGTCCTCTTTTACTTGACGCCGATGTACATCTGAAACTCTTGGGATGTCTTGAGGGGTAAATGAAACTGCTGATTTTTTAAAATAGCTTTTTGGAAGGAAAAGAAAGCTATATGATACKGGGATTTATACTAGGAGGAACTATCTTTTGTTGGAGGAAAAAAAAATAGTTTATTTTTCTCACATCTTCAAACAGCCTCTACCCAGGGGTAAGCAGGAGCTGAGGTTTCATTGAGTGATGCTGTGGGAATGGGAGGCTGCAGGCTGTTTGGGGCATGCTTCAGTAACCCTGTATYGGAGCTGGTATAGTCAAGGATATTCCTGTAACTGCATGAGTCATAAAGCAGCTATTTCCAGAATTGTTAGTTCTTGTAATATGGGGTGGTATTGCCCTGGTGATAGAAAGATGTGCTGGCCAACAGGGCTGATGCAGCATCACTGGCCGCAGAACTCAAGAATTTGCCTGGGACCTAGCTTCAGYAGAGGAACCTGGACTATAAATAGGCTTTGGTTAAAAAAAACAAAACAAAACAAAAACTCCTTGATGGAAGAGGCAACTTGTTTCAGGGAATCTGTATTTGGAGGAAATTATGAGGGTGGTGAGACCCTGGAACAGGTTGCCCAGAGAAGTTATAGCTGCCTCATCACTGGAAGTGTTCAAAGTCAGGTTGGACGGGGCTTTGAGCAACCTGATYTAGCAAAAGATGTCCCTGCCCATGGCAAGGGGGTTGGATTAGATGATCTTTAAAGATCCCTTCCAACTCAAACCATTCTATGATTCTATGAAAGGAGACATTTTCTCATGAGGTACAAWTTGGGGTGAGATTTGCTGGAGGTTTCTGTTCTCATGGCTAAAAACCCTAAGCAGGAGGAGCAAGGTAAACTCCTCTCAGAATTTTCTTGATCAAACCTCGTTTGGTATTTCTAAAATGCTTTTAATTGCCATAGGTGGTTGAATGCCAATTTGCTCTGCCATCTATTTAAGGGCAGACCTCTTGGAGACAGCATGTTTTGTTGGTGCCGCTGCACTGCAACTGCCTCTCCCTGCTCCCTTGAGCAGATGTTTCTAGTGATGGTGTTAAGCCTAGCTTTAAACCATGTTTCCCAGAGTGACRCAGGCAAGCATAGGAAACAAAGATTTAAAACTGAGGTCAAGCAGGAGAGCAAAATATAAAGCCTGAACCCATCCGTCTGTAGACAAATGAATGGTAGTAGCATCCCCTAAGCTCCTGGCTAGAAATTATATCATGTGGTCTATGTTTAAGATCTGTGGCTGCAGATAGCCAGCGACAATTTCATTAATAATGATCTGGTCAGATAATGGGAGAGAGACCTAGAGCTGATAGGGAAGATTTCTAAAGACTTCTGTAGAAAACCGCTGCGTTTATTTAATAAAACCTGTTAGTAGAAGCAGCTTAGTTCTGACAAAACTCCATGTGTAAACTCCTTTTTTCAAAAAGAAAAGCTGCCATCTGTCAATGTGTCCCTGATTGTTGTTGCTGTTGTTTCTTTTTTACAATTGAAAGTCTCTCAGGTCTACTTTCTTTTTTTTACTTCAAGTTTTGAAACCAACAAGTTCCCAAGATCAAAACAGGACTTTTTGTCTTCAGGTTGATCAGGACTAAAACTTACATATTTGCAATATATGTCTTTGGGTATGGGGTTTTTTCCCCTTTCCCCCCCTGAATCAAAGCAGGATGAGGAAGCAATTGCTGTATTACATTTACAAGATGAGAAGCATGTCTCATACACAGCCTTAGATGCTCTTGAAACATCTGTGTCCTCATCACTGTCCTGTCTACTGCAGAAATGTTCTGGACAGCAGAGCACTATTGACACTTACCCTTTATCGGTCCTTATCTTAAGAAATACTAACAGTCTATACAATATAGGTGATGGACCATGCTATGTCTCACCCTCCATATCCAACCCAGACCTAATCTGGTCTTAAAGGCTGGATGTAAAGATGTCCACAGTGTGTTGAAGGTTCCCATCGTGGATGCAAGGGAGGTCCTAGCTCTAGGATGGCTCGGTGGTTGCTCAAGTAGCAGCAAATCACTGTCATTTTTCACGCAGTGTTTTAAGGCAGAGCAACGAGAATTCATGCTGTAACCTGTGGCAATCTGGTAGCTGCTGCACAATTAGGTGAGTTGTCTGTGCAATGGGGACAGGTTAGCTGATGGTGAGAAATATCCTGGTCTGGAAGCTGGAGATCTTATCTCTGTTGAGGACAGCATGTAGGGGGCAGGAATGTGAAGCTGTTCAGAGGAAGATAAAGAAAAATCCTGGCTGTCTGGTTTGCTGTCGGAGGCATCCAAAGGAGCAAGGGTGATTAGGGCTGGGGAGAAGTGGAAGAAGAGGAAAAGCAGCAAATGAGTAGGAGCATACTGAGAACTGGGTTGCACAGATCATGACTTGCCTTGTCCACATCCAGGAGGGATGTCTCGGAGCTGAAATGCAGAGGTGCAAACATCAGGACTTGGGGCTTCTGCTGCTCATTGGGGTTAAGGCTGAGAAGTAGCCTGGAGGTCTCAGACCGAACATGACATTTGTGCAAATTCTGAGCATTTCAGGAAAACTAGCTGAGTGACTGGAAACAGAATTCTGCTGAGGAAATACAAGCAAAGGTAAAAGAGGTGTCCCAAACTAAACTGTTACACCCCTCCGTGTCAGCACAGTTTCAACACAGCTTTACCAGACTGGAGTTAAAAAGAATAATGGGGGAAAAACCTGAATCCAAAGCATGCACAACAAGCCACTTGACCAAAACTGTACAGAAACAAGCCACAAAGCTGAGCTTGAGGCCCAAACCCAAATGCACTCAGTGGGTTGAACCAGAAGACCTTAGATGTAAGGTGGGCTCTCCAGTGTCCATCTCCCCCAGTGTGGAAGAGAGCTCCTAGGCCTTTCACGCAATGCCGCAGGGGAGCTGGAGATCCCCAAACCTTCGTGCTCAATAGGGAAATGCTCAGCATTGGGATCTCTGAAACCCTCCACCCTTTCTGGAGGGTAGGTACTATCATAAGCTCTGCCAAGGACCAATCTCCATCTGTATAGGGTCTGAAGGTTGGAAAGTCCTCCTGGGCTCAAGCACCTATGCAAAGACTTTGAAAGGACTTGAGGTGCCTGTCTGCCATCTAGTCCCTTGTGGGTGAGCACTTCCTCAGGATGTGGAAAATCTGATTTCATTCCAAATTTTGGACTGAAAGAAAAAGGTCTGTAATTGTGCCAAAGTCCTGATCACCAGCTCTTTGACTTTGCAGCTTGCAGAGCAGGTAGGAGGCCGGCAGTGAGCTCACTGCTCACTCATCCTTTCCATTCCCTGGCTGCATCCTTCCCTGGTATTGTTCCCCGCTGTGTACGAGGATTGCTGCTCTGAGGGTTGCTGCTCTGCCCGCCGGTATGGTGTAAACCATTGTGTTGAGGCAGACAGTGAGTTATGGGCACATCCCTCTCTGAAAAGACCCCAGGAGTCCGGGAAAGTGGGAAGGAAGTCAACGCAATAGAAGAACCTCTCCAAACAAAAGGTGATTGAGGCATCTCTTGTCTCCTGTTACACCCTGAGCATCCTCGCTATAGAAACCAACTTGTCCTGATCCCTCAGCCCGCAGTAAGTTCCAGTAGTTTGTAAAAGTCCTTGAAATCATATAGCCGGGGAGGAGGCAAGCCGCTGAGTCGTAACATGTCGGAGCGCCTGGGAAAGAATGGGGCTTTGTTAGTGCTCTTCAGCCACGCTCTGAAGGAGAAGGGGAGGGCACGGGGCTTTTGTCAGGCAGCGTATCTACTTTTTCTAATGTGGAGAGTGAGTGCGTGGTGGCAGCTGCTGCTTTAATAAAACACTTGTGGGGATTTGCTGTAATTGGTGATCAACTGGAAAAATGCTTTCATGCTTTTGGAGGTGGGGTGGTGGCTGAGCTCCAGYAGATGGGCTAGGGAGGACTCTGGGTCCTCCTGATAGATGGACTTGTGGGTTTTGGGTTTGTTTTCAGTTTTGTTTTTTTTTTTTTTTAAGAAGGAGGGGAAATAGTTACTGCTAGCTGAGGTGTAGCAGAGGACAGACTTTGCATGCATCACGTGCAGGCTGTCACACGCTCCCAGCAGCAGGCTCTGAATAGCAGGAAACGTCCCCGTTTCCCAGGGTTTCCGTCTGTGAGCTACAGCAAGCGCAGAAGTGCAGACGAGGGGAGAGACTGGCAGAACAAGGAGAAAAAGCACAGGAGCTTCATTTGGCAAACTGCTATGGGAATGCGCTGTASGTGAAAAGGGATTAGAGCTGAGAAACGCCACTGCGCAAAGAAAAACACATCCTGTCCTTTTTCCCTTTCAGTTTCCTGCATTTTAAGTTTCCCCAACACATGAGCTGCAAGAGCATAGATCACAAAATTTCTTGTCCTTTTAAAAAGGCAAATAACAAGCAATTGCTTTAGAAACCCTATTTGCACGGGTTTCGTAACTGTCTCTCTGGGCTCTGTGGGTGTCTCATCTAATGAACAGGCCCAGATCTGTGTTTCAGCAAACGAGGCGGCTGGACGTGGGAGGGAGAGGTGGGAGGGGAGAGCGACGGCTCTGGGAGCACCGAGTATTTCAGGACTTGGAAGCTCGGAGGAGCTGCTGCTGTAGCATTTACCACGGGGGAATTTTAATTGGCCGCCTTATGCAAGGTACGTTGCTCTACACGCTGGTTATTTTTGGGTTTCATGACCAGTGTTTGTTGGTTGGTTGTTTTCCCATTGATCCTGAGGCTCAGTTTTCTGTTTAGACATGTGCCATAGGAGGGGGGTAAGATCAGCCTTAGCAGGCTGAAGGGACTGTTGAAGGTAATGTGCTATGAGTAAAAGTCCTGAGGCAGAGTAAAGTTTGGGAGTGTTTTCTACAGGTAGAAATTTTACCTGTGCAGGTGACCAAAGGTGTGGAGTGCATTTTCCGCGAGTGTAAAATGTACTTTCACGCACCCCTGTGCTTCATCTAGACAATACATTGGCCTCGCATAAAGAAGGTACGTTGTCTTTAAGGTATTTAATTCCCAGTACGGTCCAGACTTGTGGCATTAAATCCTCTGCTTGCTCTCACCTTGTGTTTTCCAGAAAGGGATGCTGGCGAAGCATGTGCACGCGCGGTCCCTCTCCTGCAGGCAGCTGCCTGATCTTATGTGTGTTGGGGCTTGCTCCTGTTTTGAGGGAGGGATTTTCCACCCGTGCCAGGCAAGCAGGCAGCCTCACCTGGCAATACAAGCCTGATGAAGTAAGGCTGGAAACCACGCATTCACGCTGGGGTTGCACAGCTTGCCTGGCAGAGTAAAGAAACCAATACCCAACTAATTAGTCAGGGTGAGAGAGGCTGATAAGCTCGCCTGGGTTTCTGCAAGGGAGGGAAGCGGTCAAAAGCTTGCAGGTGTCTTAGGTGTTAAGTGAAAAGTCTGGGTCAAAGGCCCAATTATAGGGGAACAGTAACACACTTAAGACTTTTAAAAAGTAACAAACAACTATGTGTTTAGAGCCAGAAGAGGTGGAGCTGCAGTTCACAGGAGGGACTGTTTTTAAACTTTAGCTTAGTTTAATTTGGACCCGAACCAAAGCTGTGTCTCTTTGTCTGTGGAAATTTCCTATGGCCTGGAAGCTTCCTAGACCTTGCAGCTGCTCCCTGAACTTGGTAGTTTCATTACTGCCACTGCAATGACTTCAATTCCCCATGAGCTGCAAGACAAGATTTTTGAGGATCTGCAAGGAAACCAGGCAGAATTGTCTGTCAAGACCCTGCCTTCAATTTAGCAATGCATTTTGGAGGCAAACAATATCAGCAAGTTCAAGAGGGATAAGAGAAATTCAGGGACAACAGGTCCGTAGGTAGATACTAGGAATAGGGTTGCACCCTTTGAGATCTCTAATGCAACAGTTGGTTGTTGGGGGAATACAGGAAGAATGGATCTCAGAAAGCGGCCAAGCTTATGTTTGTTTGCTAAATAACAGCTCTTATTCTTACTGCCAGACTAGCTAGACCACTGGCCTGACCTGGTCGGGTATTGTTTACATTCCTGTTGAATTGGAAAGGGCCCATGCAAAGTACTTTGGGCTCAACAAACAGGAATTTTCTTGTGAAACAGTTTTGTCAGAGCTTTGACCAGCTCTTCAGGTCATCAAAAGACCTGGGTTTTGGCACTCAAAGCACCTCAGTGAACTGTGGCGTCTTGGAATGATGATCAGAGGTTAGGAAGCACCGGCGACTCTTTGCAGGTCTGTCCTGCCTTCAGTAGCTTGTAATTTGTCCTCCAAGAGCACCTGAAGGGTTTGATGAAATACTAGAAGCTTCCTACTACACTCAGTCTTTAGTAAAGGCCTTGGGCACTAGAGGAGAGAGGAGAAAAAATTTGGCAGTTCTTCAGTCGGGATTGTTAATGTTCCTGGCCATGAGTGAGTTTAAGGGACCCAAACAGAAAGCAGAGAAAGGCTGGGTGTAGGGATTGAACTAATCCAGGCAAGTCTTTTTTTTTCTCCGTTCCTGTACCTTTGTATGGACTTCAGCCTTCCCTATTTCTGGCAAGTATTGGGGATGCCATGCTAAAGGCTGTGAAGTACTTAGGCTTTGCATGGGTCTCTTGGCAGGGCAGATCTGGGTGGTTTTGTACGTGGCATTTCATAGTGACACCTCATTAGATTTCGGACATTACCTCTAGCATAAGTAAACATCTGTGAGATGGGAGGAGAGGCAAGTTGTGGTATCAAAAGGCAGGGAAGCTAGAGGATGGATCCAGAGCCTCACTTGTGAATATTTGGTGGAGCCAGCCATCTCAAAAGTGGCTATTGTTACAGTTTTATGGTGATTTTCTGTCTTTTAGCACAAAGGAAGTGAAATGCCCTCTGGTCCTACTCAAGTTCTGGAGGTCCTGAGTGGAGAGGATGGTTCAGGGGGACATTACTGTACATTGAACTCCATCTCATCTGTGAAGCAGTTCTGCTACCAGCTCTCCTATTGTCCCAAGGGACACTCCTCTGATATTGTTTGTGCCTCTGGGTTGGTTTCCAGGCTGTAATTCAGACTGATACTCAGGGTCTGACTCAAAACTGCTTCAATGTAGATGGTAACATGTATTCTAAACCCCAGATGTGTAGCGCTCTGTCATTTTTCTTGCTTTTTGAGGCCATGCTGAAATCCCATTTGCTTTGGAAAAGCAGAGGAGGCATATTGGGAGTATGAGGCCAAGGGAGAGGAGCTCCTGCTCCCAAAGCTGYCACCAGAGAGTTGTGACACAAAAATTGTCCCTAGCTGTTGTCTTCTGGCTTTCCCATAATTCTCCTCCAATGGAGAATTATCGAGTCCTCTCTTCTCACAATCTCCTTTCCTTCGCTGCCTCCAGACAACGTTTTTTCAGGTTTGGTTCGGAGTTTCATCCAGTAACCCCAAGTCATTTTGTGTTGTATATGAGTTGCTCGGTCAAAATAGTTATGCTTCTACATGCATAAGCTGCTTACAAGTGATAACGATAATGATAGTGGGAGAGCTACAAGGCCATGAGGGATTAAAACACTAAGTAAGCATCATCTCACCTGTGGGCCTTATCGTACTTGCCTTGTTRTTTGCAAAGGCTGAATTATATCCTTAATTGTGGTGAGAGTGATCTTCTCTAGCCTTAGTTGTCAACAAGTAAAGGGTCTTATTTGAGCTGTTTAATTCTGTAGCTAGTGGAGAGAGATCAGGTATGCCCAAAGGCCCACTCATCTCACTTACRCTGGATTAAATTGAGATTCTCATGTGCCCCTTTGTTGGTTACAATGGGAGTCTGGGGTGGGTAGTTCAGCCTTCAGACACCCAGAAAGGGCAGCTGGGTTTTGTCCTTTTGAAGTCACGTAGAGGTTTATGGTTGTTTTTATTGGACTCAGGAGTGAACTTCCTAAGGAAGGGACATGAGCTTCCAATTTGGGTTTGGGGAAGAAAAAAAAAGCTGGGTCAGATAAGGTTTGTGTAAAGCTTTTGCATTCCCTGTTGCAAAAAAAAAAAAAAAAAAAAAAAAAAGAGAGAAAAACACACTCCCCTCCCCCACACATAGCTTCCTGTTTTTCTGTGTTGAAGATGGAAGAAGAAAAAAATCTGGGGGAAAAAAAAAAAAGGTTCTCCTTGGGCTGAAAAATCAATTACACAGCCTCAGTGCTTTCTGAAGAGAGTACTGAATGCTTGTTTGACCCTTCGTTCCTGGCCACACGCTGCTATCCTGAATTTGCTGAGATTTTAACATGGTTGATATTTTGACAACCTTGCATTGTCTTTTCTTTCAGTGCTTAAGGTCCTGCCATGCAGGTGACCAACAAACTATTTTATGACTGATGCATAAAATCAGCAATATCAAGCCAGACTATCATCTCACCTCTCATAATGCAGAAGGACATGCCTGGAGAAGAACACCACAAAAACTGGAAMGGGTTGTAGTAATACTTCCTCCATATGAGCTTCTTGCCTCCTCAGGGACTTCCTGAGCTGGAGTTGATGCCTTTGTTTTTATTAGCTTTTAATTGATTTTTCCTCCATGGACTCGTCCAGCTGCTTTTGAATGCATGTATAGTATTCTCATAGCAACGACAAACTCTTGTGGCAGTGAGTTCCATGGCTTAATTAGACGTGGTGAGGTCAAATGTCCTGCTGTTCATCGTCAGCTGGCCCCATTGCTTGAGGGTAGAGGTGGTTGTGCTGTGCCCCAAATGTTTGCTGTGTGGCCTCATCTGCCTATGAACCTGGGCCGACYGAAAGCCTGAGGGTCTTGCGTTCAGGGTTTTGATGGGTTTGTTCATTTTTCTCATGTTTTTAAACTATGTGGTGCACTGTGCCTTACTTTCATTGCTGTCCTGCTCAGCAATTTCCCCTGGTAAAGAAAATGTTGAACCAGATCTTGCCTAGTTCCATCACATGGCTGGCATCGGCACACTCCCTGTATCCCATGCTAAAGCCTAATCCAAGTAACTGCTACCTCTGTTGTTCTCTTCCTCCATTCTATGCTGCTAAGGGCTGTCTTGGGATTCAGGGGTTTATTGTCTTTCTGCCCTGCTTATTCCCAATTACCTCTTAACTCGCACATTGTGTGTTTCTGTCTGCTTATGAGGTGGCTCCGGTAAGTTGAACGCTAATTTATCCCGAGTCATGACCATCTGAGGCTTGACAAGAGCAGAGTCTGAATGGGAGAATTTGCTCCAGCATGTTGGTGTTGGTTAAACAAAGCCTGGAATTGTTTTTCCACATGACAGAATGGTCTTTGTGCCGGCTTGAACGCAGACTCAGCTGGAGCGTGACATGTGAGGGGGGATGTCGTTTGGAAAGACAGTTAGGATGCATGAGGATACTTGGACCCTAAAGAAAAGCAGCAAAGGTTGGGACAGAAAGAGGAGCAATGTCTCGGCGTTGGCTACCAGAGTTTGCCCCCATGGCCTAAGGAGCTCCTGAGTTTATGGACTCTGAGCTGGCACTACTAATTGAATGAGGAAATCCCACCCTGCTCGTGGGCATGTTAATGTGATGGTACATTAAACTATGCTGGGGAACGGATCCAGGTTAAAAAGTAATCTGGCAAAGAAGGCTAGGATCCATGGTCAAAGCTCAAACACATCTCCTCTCTCCCCCCTCCACCCCTTAAGACCAATCCTTAATGTTAATCCATTTTTTCCCCCAAAAAAACCCCTATTTTTGGTCATATTAATCACGATTATACAGATGTTGAGCTGACCAAGGGGAGGAAACAGATAGTTAGGTCTATGTTCATTCTGGTTTAAGGTGCCAAGATTTGTCTGTTATGTCACACACCGTGATGTGACGTAAAGTGCTGATCTGTATTGACTCAGTCTAACAATAAACTTTTAATAAGTTTATCTGCTAATTTCTGAGGGAGAAACTCCCTAATGGCAGGTTTTCTGCAGAACTGTATTATTCTGCCCTGTAATGTGCATCCTTTAGAGCTCTACACTGCTTGGGAAAAGACATAATAATGCTCATGCAAGGGGTGAGTGAGGGGTTAACAGCAGGGGAGGACTTGTGTGTCCTTCTGGGGATCTAGAAGACAGTCTGGCAAGAAAAGAGTTTTAGCTTTCAAATGCTTTAGACTGCATCCTGCTGCAAAGTGGAGAGGCATTTACCAGTCCAAGCGTAAGTGCCCATGCTCTATATTCCATTCTTAGATGGTTTTAGTTGCTGTAGTTAGAAGCAACACCATTACCGGCATAAGAGAAAGTGGCCTAGAGAGTGAAAAGCAGTATCTGAGGAAGAGTTTCAGGTTTACCCTGACAGAGAAGTATCTTTAGTACCTCTTGGTTTCAATTTATTYACTCTTTTATTTACTTCTGAACTAGAGCTTGAATTAAAGGAGCTTTATTGCTGCCTCTGCAAAGATGATGTACTCACTTGATATGGGCTGTAGTAGGAAGGTACCTCTTCAGCTGCATGGCAGCAATAACTTGACTGCCTCTCAAAGGGCAGGGAAGGGAAAACTTGGCCTGTTTGAGGACTGTATGTGACAGAGTGATGGACTGACCTCATTTCTGAGGCAGTCAGTAGTAGAAAGATGATGAACTGCAAGAATGGATGAGATTGGAAGGGCTGCAAAGGGACAATGCCCTTTAGGATGGCTGATACAGGGAGAGTTTAAGGAGGGGAAGGGCTACAGCAAACATGGTCATGGCATTTACATCCCAGGTGGTTTAGTATTAAAATGCTCTGAACACTCCCTGAATCTGGTATTGGTCACGCCTGGTTTCTCCCATCTGAGAATTGTTTTTGTTGACTGATAATCTTAACTTCAGCACAGAGGGGGATTCACAAGAGGAAGATGGAAAATGAATAGTCCTTCTGTGGATGTCCAGTTTGTTCCTTAATGTACAGGAGCTATTAAGATTGTTTGACTAGGTGTGTGTTTCCATGAGAAACTTTGTGTCACATCTGAAATCTATGGGGCTTTCCAGACATTTTCCTGGTGGAACAGCTGCCTCAGAGCTACAGACTCCAAAGTAGAAAGAGGTTCTATGCAAAGCTGACAATGAGGCTCAGCATTTCACCAAAATGTCTCTTTGCTTGGTTTCCTATTTGTTCCACCCACCCTTCTGGCAATTTCCTGAAACTGGGTATAACAACCTATTGTGGCTCCTCAAGACATGTATTTTCTTGCTGAAATGTGCACTTAGCAGCTTTGGACAGACCCTACTGAAGATGAATGTTCCTCCAGATGACCCAGGCTGCTCCCATCTATTGGATGCTCAGCAACTGCTTAGGTTGGTATTAGCTGCTGCATCACCTTTTTTTCTGCTCTCATTGTCATGCTCAGCGGACAGGCCAAGAACGTGATGAGCCACAGAGATCCAGCGACTCTTACAGAAGTTGTTTCTCAAGGTCTTTTTCCTGTTTCTACATGAATACTATTATGTGTCCCTTCTCTAATTACAGACCTGTGCTGTACGGCTTTCTTGTACCTTCATTTAAGGAGAATAAACAGATATGTCTCATACTTCGGAAAATGTTCTCCTAGGGAGATCTCATCATTCCTCATGGGAGCCTGAAGCAGGCTGGTGGCTGTTTTGTTTTGCCAGTGGAAGTCTCCATCCTCAAAGGCCATAGACTTTCTGATTTTGCACATAAAACCACGCACTGTCCTGCTATGTGCAGCTAGTGGACCCTTCCTTGGAGGTGCACCTCCTTCAATTCTGGCCATCAGGAGTGCCTGGTCACTTGGTCTTGAGTCAAAGGTCTTGACTCCCTAGCAGCAGAGCCATGCATGAAGAGCAGACTAAAACCTTGTGAACAGGCTTCAGAGTGGCTCTGCTCAAGCTTGCCTTGTCCTTCACGGAGGAAACACAGAATTACAAAACCACTGAGTCGCGTGAAAGCTGTGTCCAAGCCGGGGAAAGACAGCATGTGACAGCCCCAGGTTTCTGCTCGGTGTTCCCATCACCCAGCAGCACTGCAGTTTGCATTCAGTTTTTCACACATGCAAATGCACAGCGTGACCTCTGTGTGCCCTCAGACGGTCCTGATTGTTTCTTTTGCCTTCTATGGCTGAGCCAGCATTGGGTTTGTTCACTAGGTGACGAACGTCAAATCTTCTTTGCCTGACTGGGCTAGAATAAGTGTGCAAATGCTGTTCTCACCGAACTGATGGGGAAAGCCTGGAAATGGTGGCTGAAACTCATGCTTACTGCATTGGGTGATGTGATGTGATGTGGCAACTTAGGTCTTTTTGTGGTGCCGGAAGGGCTGTTTTGAAAGCTGACTGGTGCTGTTTGCCCATTCAGCAAATGATCCCTGACTGTCATGTTCAGGCTGGAAGTAGCCCACAAATTTTCCCAGGCAGGGTGAGAACATGATTGCTAAAAAGAAAAAAACAACACCAAAGCCAAAACAAAACACTGTGTTAAATCTGTATCAGGTTATAATGGAAAAGAGTATCCACATGCTTCTGTTTTTTGCAGAGTTAGCTTGGGTGTCTGTACAGTATTGCTACTGCAGGGGTTTCTCAACCACATACTGCACCATGGGAATGCTTTGGGGTCATCCCCATAAGGTCTGAGCTCAGGTCTTCRTGGGTAATAGACCTTCAATGAACCAGGATTGCAGATGGGCAAGAGGCAGAGCGTGGGACCAGGTGATGTTTGGAAGGGGCGATGCTGCATCCAGATCAGTAGGTCCACCTTGGACATACATAGTTCTTCTTCCAGGTGACCATTACAGAAGTAACCAAATAACACTTAGCCTGGGGCAGTGATGTTCCTGTGGTGTGGCGCATGTGTTCTTCGGCCCTGAGGAAGCTCCTCAGCCTCCTGCCTCTGCTTGTGGACTATCAGGGTCATGTGGAGCAAAGCTGTGGGTATCTGCACCCTTGGCTTGAGTCATTCAGTTTACATTAAGCCATCTGTATGTAACGAACGGGTGGCTTCTCTGGTTGTTTTGATAAGAGAAGAGTTTGGGGAAGACTTTCTGAGTTTGGCATCTAGCACCCATTCTTTTTGTTTTGCACAGGATAAAACATTTTCTTGCAGAATTAAATAAGGACCAGGTGGAGAACAAGCCCCTCTCATAGCAGAGTGATCTGAAATGATGGAATCGTTTTTACATCTTCTTCAAAAACAGACAAAGTAGTCAGCCTTAAAACATATAAATAAACCCCACCAAACTGTTACTCAGTGAGCCTAATATGACCCCACTGACTACCTGCTGTTCTGTTGAAGCATTTGAAAATGAAATGCTGTCACATAACCAGCCTGATTTTACTCACTGATTAAGCAAGCCACTTATGCTTAGAAATGTCTAACGAGCTTGAGTGCTCTCCAGGACCCGTGAGAAACAGTTTTACCTTTGTGTCTACAAGACAGGGGATTAAGTGGTGGCAAAAAATAAACTTTTAGATCTGTCCTGTCCTCTTGGTGCTCTGGGGTGAGAGATGGCTGGCTGCTGTTTTGTTTTCCTTTTTTTCTGGCTCAGTTGCCTTCCATGGGAGGGGCCAGGAGGAGTTTGGATTCTAGCTTTTTGACATGTTTGCATGCCTAAAGCTTTCCTCTGGGACGAATCGCCAGTGTTCCTGCAAAAAATAGCCTTACGGTCATGCAGACCTTGATGTATGAAAACTTGCAAACTAACGAGATTATGGAATTTTTTAATGCTTCCCATTTTTCAGACAAATGAAATTTAAGAGGCAGTGGTTACTAAGGAGAAAACATTGTCATTCATCTGTGCAGTCAGTTGTGTCTGCATCCAAACAACCACTTAAAACCAGGTCAGCTAACCATTCAAACTGCAAAGCGTCCCTTGTCCTATGACACCATTTCAGCCCAAGCTCCAGGATGACCTGGAAGGGGAGTTCCTAAGCAAGAGTTTGGTGACTTTAGGGAGCTCAAACTCTTATTTAGCAAGGAATCCACCCACGTGTGAAGCTTAAAAATGAGACGTTCCCACCTAACTTAGCCACCCTACCCGGGTGACCTTTTTATAGTCCACGCTGAGATGCTCGAGGTATTTCTTTCCATGAAGTATAAAGTAGGGTTAGGCTTCTATGTCTAACTTCCCAACATCTCAACACAAGGAGAATGAATCTCACCTATTGTTTGTAGCAATCAGGGTGGAGGTTCAGGATGTCTTAAGAGTATGCCACCAGCAGATAGCTGGAGTTCAGCTTTTCCTGGAAACAGTGCAAAGACTCTAGTTACGTCTCCATTAGTAAATAAATTAGGTCTAGCCCCATAGCCAAGTGGTTATTGAATAACCTATACATAGCTAATTTCTCCTTACCTCCCAAAACAGCATGACTATGTGCAAGCTACCCATTTCAAAGGGTCCCTGGACTATGCCTGAGAATTGTCTGGGAAAGGCTCTAACTGGCACACATCAAAACTGCTAAAGTCTCTGCCACCAATTTAGCAATGTAAATCTTTGCAGCATAATGCCATATCCTTGTTTGCTTACTATTGTGAACGTAGCCTTTGAGCGTGCACTACAACCAGGCTAAGGATAAATGTGGACAGACCATATTCAGTCCCTTGAGTTTGCTGTTTTGCTTCACAAAGTTAAAAGAATCTCAGAGCTTTGTATTTTTATCACCAGGACTAATATCAGCTGATTCTGCCCATAATGCCTTCACCACCGGGCCTTTTTCCAGAGCAGTCTCTTATGACATGCTATTAGCTGGCTGTGTTCACTTCCTCTGATACATTTCTTTCGGGAGGTAAGGCTGGGGAGGAGGAAGCTATTGGAGTCTGCTCACATGGGTTTGCTGCCTTTTTTTTTTTTTCCACGTGCTGCCCACTTCCACTTTAGGCGAGCTTTCCTTGTTGATACAGCAGTTGTGACATACAGCCAGCAGTGCAGTGTCCTACTCAGAAAGGAGTAACACCAGACCTCTCTTCCTCTGGAGGGTTGGATGTTTGGACATGGCTGGCGCAGCTCTGCAGCTCCGTACAATAGCTTTTAATGCCAAAAGGTGCAGACTGAGGCATCCGGACAGAAAACTGGTGAGAGATACAGAAGAGATGCTCTGCTTCATCCTTTGCTGCCTCGTACATCAGAGATTTTCTTCTGGGAGAACAAATCTGGCACTAAGCAGGATTAACACATATCAAGAAGTTTAGGGCCTTTCCAGTCATGTAGAAGAGGTATTGTGGCCCACCTGAGAAGATCTTCAATTGGGGCATCAGGAAAATGGGCTGTAGCCTCGGTGGTCTTCTGAGACACCAGCTCATGTTGAGCTACCGGGTTTCCATTTCCTCTTCTAACATTTTCAAATGCTTTTTGGGGACAGCACTTACACCTGTGTGTGCTGTCAAGAGCAGGAAAGGCTGATTGTTTGCAATGAGCACTGAAGCCTTGGTAGACGGATACTCTTGCAAGGAAGCTTATGTGTTCCTTCTGTGTTGTGTCCAGGACATGTGCACAGCTGAAGCAACTGCATCTCTGCTCCAAGTGGAAGAAACCTTCTCAGCATGCCTGGCACGGATAGATGCCCTCATCCTCAAGCCTCTGCTCCAGGCAGGTAGGTCAGAGCAGACTACTTTTTTGTCGCTAGTTCTAGCCTTGAGTCACAGGCACACCTATGAAGGGAATTATAATTGAAACTCCATGGTTGAGGACTTTTCTGGGGGCTGGTTTGCTGGAGTAAGTGGTATATAGAGTTGTTTCATTTAAGACAGTGAGCTCTTAAGGATGYCTATGACCTTTCATTCAAGCCTAGGACTGAAGGTTGGTTGGTTCCTGTTGTTTTTAGAGGTTAATCCAGATTCTAACCAGTGCCAGCCTGTACACCTGCTCCGAGGCTTGTTTCCAGCATGGTGCATGGAAATCCAAAATGCATCTCATGTATATGCGACCCCTAAACTGTGCCCGTTCTGCCTCCCTGCTCTTGGTCCATGATCATGCCCGTCTTTGAAGGTAAAACTTGTGGGTGCAGGTTCTGAGCTGGCAGTAAATCAGAGCAGCTCCACTGAAATAACAAATCCATATAAATA
Organism: Phoebastria nigripes; assembly: GCA_035582835.1. Lineage (NCBI taxonomy): Eukaryota > Metazoa > Chordata > Aves > Procellariiformes > Diomedeidae > Phoebastria > Phoebastria nigripes. The sequence goes on from JAYKAV010000755.1 coordinate 729,100, forward strand.
TTCACAAGCCTGTCTGGCCAAAAGTGGTGCGACTGGATTAGACCCGTAGGGTGGTTCCCTCTCATGTCACCACCTTTTTGGTCTAGCCTCCAAGGAGACCGGGAACAGCACTTTGAGCCAGGGGCAGAAAATTTTCGTCCGGTGCTCGTGTCTGAGCTGGGGCTGAGCCTCGCAGGCTGCTCTGACCACATGCCCCACAAGAATGGGAAGGAYAAAGCCTTAGCATGGAAACCCCATGCAATTACTCACATGGACACAACCCTAATTAATCGTCATCTTCCTCCCTGGCATTGTTTTCCTATAAGAATATGGGCTTTACACTGAAAAATTGGGCTAAGTATTAAATATAGGCAATGTTTTCCACAAGATTTCTGATGGCTTTCTGATAGCCTTTTYCCCCCCATCTTTTCTTCAAAGAGCCTAGTGACCAGAAGGGAAAGGAGAACTTTAAACTCTTCCTGCTCCTCAATGATCGATTTCAAGCTCTCTGGAACGTCACAGAAGAAAATTACCGGATACTGAAACAAAAATGCAGCACCTCTGAGTCATTCTGCATCCAGGACATTTACACTGTCTGGAAAGGAGACCTGTTTCTAAGCCTCTACATCCAGTAAGTACAGAAGCATTTTGGAGTAGCATAAAGGACCAAATTTATCAACTAACTAGTAGGTTGGTGCAATTAATTTGTGCATTTAATTTGTTCGGTCCTGTCCATTAATATTCGGTCATCAGGTCAGGGAAGTGATTGCATTCAGTGCTCAYGACAAGTGCTACAGAATATAGCGTCTGTGGAGACAGCATAATAAGTAGCCTTTTTTGTAGCTGTGAGTATGCTTGTGAGAGGCAGAATTTTTTTCTTGTAAGTATAGTTTTTTTAATGCATCTTAAAAATGGGAAGAGGACGGGGGGTAGAATTTGTGCCTGGGTAATTTATGAGAGCGAAGCTTGAGCTGTCATCAGGAACAGAAAGGCGTGCACAAGCAGGTTTAAAGGACTCATAGGGATGAGGAGAGGAAGATGTCACCAGACACAGTTCATATTATGTGTTTCTGCCACATTTTTATGCTTTTGGCAAGGGATATGATAGCAAGTGATGGATGTAGCGTGATGTGAAAAACRTAACTGCCCCATTGCTGTTTCTATAATTAATTACATCTGCTCCCCATCTGTCTGCAATGCAATATAAAATGTTTACCAAAAGCACTGTAGCTTGTGTTGATGTCCTAGCATGAAAAATGGTTTATGGACATCYAAGATGACATAAAGATCAGACAGTGTTCAATCCTTCATTCATCACATTGGCCATAAATGTGGCCAAGCCTTTGCCAGATGGGCTTGTACTGTCTGTGCAGTTTGGCACCCACACAGGAACGGGGAGGTGGGCACACTGGCTCCTGGACATTGCTGTTCATCTAGCCTTGGTTTTGGTGGTCTTTATGACTGTGGAGGGAGGAGGAAGGAAGGACTGCTTTTTGTTTTGTTTTTACTTGGACAGCATCATTTTAGAAAGTGATGCACAACAAACTTTGCCTTCATGTGAATGGAGTTTGGAGCAGTGTGCGTTGTTCTTTTGGGAACCGATTCAGTGAATTAAAATTGGTTTGCCTTGAAAAGGCATATAAAAGATGAAAACTTGTGCTGACGTTTCAGATGACACAAAGGAGAAGTTTATCTTAAGATCTGATTTCCCCTCATTTTGAAATTAAAACCTGTTTTTGTTGAGCGTCATGCAAAAAAAAGAGCTGGTTCCTACCCACCTCTGCTGACTCACTCTGCAGTCCTGATCCTACAACATCTCATGCTTATTGGAGTGATATAGGAGGAAGCAAAGCCGCTGTTCAGGGGCCTGAAAATCAGCAGTAAATATATGTCCCTGGAAGATGTAACAAATGATAATAAGTCTGGACATTATACATGACTTATCTGAAAACACTACTGGAAGAAAGCGTGGTATTTGCTGACAAAATATGGCTCGATCTCCCTCTAGCGTGAGATGAGATACATTGGCGTGGGACACCTTGGCTCGAACTTACCATCAGTAATACAGACCTGATACTTTTACTTCAACCAGCAGAAATTCGTACATCCAAAGCTGATAGCTTAAGCTCAGCCGTTGTAGATTTGCTTTCCAGAACAGTTGCGCAAGTTTACTTCTGCTTATGCTAAATGCCAGGATGATTTAAACTTCCTGTAACGATGCTAGTGCAAAAGTCAACGAGGCAGTTAAACAAAGGAGCTGGCAAAGGAGACAAAAGGGGAGTGAGCCAAGGTGAGAGGTACAGTAGCTACGTCTCTCTCTGCCTCCCTTGGAAAGGTAGACCTGACCTGACATTTTCAAATGAGCTTCTTCCCTCTATCGCTTAAACCTCGTAGCTAATGTGCATCTCTAACTCAGCTCGTGCTTGCTTTTTTTTTTTTTCTTGCCAACAGATATTTCGTCACTTTTGCAAACTACGTTGTAGTCCATGGCTTCGAACATGCCACAAAGAGCAAAAGGTTAGTGGGATGAAAAATGCTTTTTGAAGGGGCTGATAGGAACACAATGATATTGTATGGGTTAAGACACTAAACCGGAGCGAGCAGCAAGGAGCACTGCACCTCGCAGTGATCGCTGTTTCACGGTCTGGCTGACTCTCCTCTGAACCGGCCATACTGGCTGCTCCTGCCATCTTCTGAGACCACGGCAGCAGCTGTTGAAAGGTTTCCTCTACAGAGGAAAGATGTGCACAACTCCTTTTGTAGGAGAGGAAGCCTGTAAATTTGGAATTTGGGGGTTCAGGTAAGGGGTGGGACCTGAGAAAGAATGATGTGGCAATCTGGTAGGAAATTTCCACTGCTTGTCGCAGATGTTGTCAGAGTCTCATGGAAATAGCAAATGAAACCATGAGCACTAGACATGAGCAGATTCACAGCCGCTTTATCTGAGTCATCCTCTTGGTGTGCAAACCATCATGAAAGTCATGCTATATTCTGTATATCTGTGGGTGTGGTTCCTATTTGCAAAGACTGCTAGGCCAGAGGCGAGATGGATGGAACTCTTGTTTGCCTCATTGCCTTATTTCTGTGTGTTTGGTGTGCAAATATATTTGCACTGTGTTATCTCCTACTCTTTCAAGTTTTTCTATACCCTCTCTGGGAGAGGGGTAGCATACGAAGTTTGGAAGGCAGAAGAGTGGCAATTTGCAGAAGAACTAATTAATGAACCTTTGTCTTAATTCACCGTCTTGCAGTGAAATCTGGAAGCACCATAAGACAGTGCTGAAACAGTTCCTCACAGACTTCACCTCTGAGACCTCCATGTCATTGGCCTTACACACTGTTCTTCACAAACCTATCCGGGATCACATCGAGCAATATATACTGCTCCTTACCAAGCTGAATGAGGTCCTCAAAGAGGTAGGAAGCTTTATGTGATGTTACTTGACTGGCTTATGCTAAAATCTTATGCAGGGCTTTGTGGTGGTGTCATTGAATCCAAAGCTGGCTGGAAGTAATGATTTCCCGTGGACAGCTGGGGTGGTAGTAACCAGCACCAGTGGAGTGCAGCCCACCTGAAGGTCTCGAAGCAACGGGCAGTGGCCACTCCAGCATAGTACAACCTATTCATCATATAGAGGAGCTGCAAAGGGTCAAGTAACTGGCCTAAGGTTGCACACTTCTGCTGGTGGCAGAGCTAATGCTATATTTGGGAGGCTTTCCTTGGAAATGGGATTGGAGGGTTAACTCTCATTAGCCCTTTGGATTCAGAACTGCTGAGGCTTTTCTGCATCTGTAGCCCAGAGAGTAGATGTCCTGCACAGCCACGCCTAAAGTGTTGCTCAAGCCCTGCCTTCTTTTATCAGGGCTCTGAAAAGGACGTGGTTACCAGCGCCATCAAGGAATATGTGAAGCTGGAGTCTTTCATCAGCCAAGTCCTGGATGAAGCTTGTTTTACCAAGTCCTTATGGAAATCCTTGGGCTACAAATTCACAGTGAGTCATGGATGTAGAAAGTGGCTTGATGGGGAGCTCTTTTGGAGGTCTTACACTTCTGCTTACACATGGAGGAAATTTAATATAGATCAAGCGTTTGAGGCTTGGTTTGGAAGCCAACAGAGCAGGGCAGTGTGGAAGGCTTGGAGAAACCATACGGACTCTGGGTGTTTTAGAAGTTGAGCCCTGTGTCTAGTTCTGCTGTCACTGTCAGCTTGTGCCACGAGTCAGACAGTCTCTGGAGGAACTGTTGGCTTGAGTTGTATGTCCTCTCCCAAATCCTGCTGTTTCCTGATGCTTTTGATCCACTGTCTTGTCCCTCTGCAGGACATGCTCTGTGTACCTGAAAGGAGGCTGCTGGAAGATAGCAAAAATCTTCCCATCTCTGCCAGCACGAATCGATCAGACCGGATCTTGCTCTTTGATGATGTCCTTGTGCTAATTCAGGTGAGTCTTCAGTCTTTCAGAGGGATTGGAAGGGCAGAATGACAGTAAAATTCAGGTTCCTTTGATGTTGAAAATGCAGCAGAGCTTGGCTGTTGGCAAAACCTTGTCTGAGATCCACGCACCTGTGGTTTGCACCGGAGAATAAAAGAAAKCCTAATGAAGAAGGAATAGAGGAGCATCCACATAACTTTTTCCCCAGTAAATATGTATTATCCAACCACGACAGGCACCTTTCTAGTAACCCAGGCCCATGCCTGCATATGAATCTGTTGATTTCTGTCCTTGCTTATTCAAAGGGGGCCTGTTGGGTCAAAGATACTATACTGTGAACACTCATGCATAGAACTAAATATGATCTTCCATGGTTGACTCTGCTAGTGGCATGGGAGTAGAAGTTGCAGGTGTTCTTGGGGCTATTTCAGGTATTTAGGGCCTGGGTGTGGGGCAGACAGGGAGTGTCTACAGCCATGGATAGCTAGATGCATAATATGTGTTCAAAGCTGTTCTGCAGCATGTTAACTAAGTCCAGCTTGGCTTGCTCTGACTGACAGCTCCTGTAGTCTAGCACGGCTCTCTTCATATGCACCTCTCTCTGCTTGCTCTTTAGTCATGTGCCAGCCCCTCAGGTGTCCAAACACATGACTGCCTTGTGAGCTGATAGATCTTACGGGCTCTTCCAAACATGAGCCTTTATGATAACGCTGGGCAGTCCTACGCAGCTTGCAGGGTCTAGGCCTGAGGAAATAGGGTGGTGATTATCTCGTCCAACTTTACATTGTAGATTTCTCAGCACCGTAGTGATCTCGCTGTGAGCAAGTGCCCCCAGGCTGCCTTTATAGTCAGGGGAGAGAAACATGCACTGTCTGGGTGTGGTTCATCTGACCTATTTTAGATGCCAAAATTAGGATGAGTTGAATCATGTCCTCGACTCCATTGACTAGGACGAGAGCACAGGGTAACCAGCTCACACAGACATATCTACATTGTCGACATCTCTGTTCAGTCAACGGTTCCCACCCACTATGTCTCATCTGCTGCTGTGACTGTTATTGAGGCTTGTGGAGTTATAACTGGACTGGGATTGAACTGGTTAGCTTGGGCTGCTAGCAGGGGACTGTCGATGAGGGCTCTGGTGCTGGGAATCTGAATCTCCCTCCCTTCCCTGTTCCCCCAAATCTGGTAGATACATCAGTGATGAACTCCGTAGCACTAGTACCTAACCTTGGTCAACTACATCCTTACAGACAGCACCTCTGTAGTGTGGGGACCTGGACTTTAGACAGGGAAGGGAGATGTAATATTAAATGCAGTCTTTACCTAATATTTCAACCGTTTTAGTTTCTTTTATTTAGTGTGCTATTGATCAAAATAGTGACTCCTTAAATGTTGTACTTGTGGTGCACTATTGGCTGTGCCATCTGGAGTCCAAATCCTAGATAGATCATAAGCAGAACTAGGGCATACTGGGTGCCAGGGATGATTTGGGAGTGTTGTCATGTGATAGGGAAGAAACTCTTGTAGAGATAAGTGCCGTCTGAGAAGGTCTGTTACTGTTAGTTGTAGCCGTGGCATTATGGAACACCACTTACAAGGGGTAAACTAAGAACTTTCTACCTTCTCCTAGATTTCTTCAGGCTCCGAGGTCTGTCATCGTAGTGTGGGATAGATGTGTGGACCACAAAAGAGGGAATTTACAGTGGTGCCAATCTTGCTCTGCTGTTCAATGGGTTGACAGAGCAGGGGCAAAGTGTGATGTTTACATCAATAACAGGAACATCTTGTCCCTTTTGTTCCAGGGAAACAGCTTTCAGAGTTTTGATCTGAAGCTTGTGTGGGTAGATGAAAACTGCAGGGAGAAATCAGCTCCAGGACTGTAAGTGAAAAATTTCCACTTGGAGGGGAAAAAAAAAAAGTGTTCAACTTGATTGTGAAACTGAGACAACAATTTAAATCTTTGTCTCATTTGCTTTTCACCCGATGGGATTGGTTCTGGGCTACGGGTAATTGCAACACCTCTTTGATGGGATCAGAGCAGCTTGGACTTGCATTGCTTGCATTTGCTGACATCTTGAAATCAATCAGTAATAAAATGGTTTTGGCTGCAGACCTAGAGAACAAAGATGAGTAGACTAGTTGAGTACTTCTTCAGAAGGAAAAACTGACTGCAAAAGCACCAATATCTTCTGAAGAGGAATGGGAAGAGCAGGAACTGCTGTTTCACTGAGAAATGTGTCTTTCGTAGTCTCTGTAATGTCTTTTGCTTCACAGGCACGGACTCCGCATTATAACCCCAGAAGAAACGTTCTTTCTCTCTGCCAAAGACCCGCAGATGAAGGTTAGCAGTGGGCAGGGTGTTTCTGTTCCACCTGAAATACTATGTACCGAGCCTTGAAATAGSGGAATGCCATAGAGGGGATGGCAGCTCTGTAATGGGGGCAAAACATTAACTATTGAGAGGAAGTTGAAATCTCATTAAGCATCAGGATTTTACCTTTCTGATCAGAATACAGACAAGTGGGATCTGCACCTGCTTAAATAATGAAGCTGAGGCATTTCCTCTGTGGTTTTTGCCATTTTTTATTAATTAAAACAGAATAACAAGCAGTGTGGCTTTTTTTTTTTTTTTCCTTCTTTTTTTTTTTAACTCTGTGGGGCCAATACTTCATTAGATGGCCAGAGGTGGCTTAGAGAGTTGACGGCAGATGAAAAATAGCCAGGTGCTGGAAGTGGTCTGCCCTGGGCAGTAGCGTATGCTGCAGAGCTTGGGACAGTACAGTCCCATCAGCATGGTCCTGTGCCAAGGCCAATTAGTGGTGGTGAGAGTCAGGCTTAAATGACATGGAAGTGTTGTGGATTGGTGCAGTATCCAACTTGCAGGACCCAAGATAACACCTCCTGTTGATGCTGTAGGTGGGCCATAACTCACCAGCCCAGCCAGCTGAATGGCACAGAATTGATGGGAACCCAACAGCTTCTTGCTGCTTCTCCTGAAGTATCTCTTGTTGGGAGCTGTTTTGCTTTCTTTGCTCGTTAGTCCAGCATTCCTCTTCCTCTGCCCCCAGGCTGTTTGGCAGTGGAAGCTGAACCAGGCTGTCCGCCAGGCACTGAACGGGAAGCGAGATTTCCCATTGTGGGGCAAGACTGGTGAAGGCACCGAGCCCCCGTCCTGCCGTTTCTTCACCTACGTCTTCAGGCTGGAGGGCAAGTTCAAGAGCGCATCCTACGAGGGCGAGTGGCACTGGGGAAAGCCACATGGCAAGTAAGGAGCCTCTTTTGCCCCTTTCCTAAGCAAGAACATGGAAGGATAGCCCTGCTGTCTTTGTATAGCACTGCTTGGATCCAGTGGATGCACAGGTGGAGGTATAGATACCACAGAGTGGCTGTGGACATGGGGTGATCCATCCCGTGCTGAGGGCCTGGACCACAGTCTCTGGGCTGGTGATCTCCCAGGGTGTGCCAGCCTCCCTGGTTCCTGCCTCACTTGTTTTCAGAGGGAAATCTGATATTGAGGACAGGTTCAGTGGGCAGTTGGGACAGATTTGCTTGCTTTCAGGGCTTGGTCAAAACATGAGTTCTGCCACATGATCGATTGTATTGTAGATGTCTTGCTAGTGATACTGGTTTATGCAGTAAATTGTAGAGGCTGCCTCTAATAATGTGGTAATGATCACATTGAAGGCGCTGCATTGCCTTATGCCTGTAATTAGGACTTAGACTTGAGCTAATGTTTATTTTCAGGATCTCAGCCTGAGGCATAAAATCTTACCGTCATGATGACAAAAAACCCCAACAAAAAGCCTTTGTTTGCAAGTGAGGGAGAAGTTTTATCCTGTGCTATTGAAGTATATTTTAATATCCAAACTATTATCAAAGGAATTAAAAGAAAAAAAAAAAAAAAGTCGTCAATAAATACAAAAGATTCTCAAATGTGGTTCTTGGGAACATGAGAGCTGTTCACTAAATCCAACTGAAGTTTAAGAGTGAGCTCTGCCGAAAGGGAATGGTCTGTAAATCAAAGGTTAAATGGTCCCAACCAAAATCTCTTTGATATAGGATAGAGCACAGTCTCTGTTTTTGTGAAGAAACATGAAATATGACCAACCTCCTCAGACACCAAAACAGGCTGATTTGGAAGTTTTATACTTCCTGAGTTTTACACAGTTTGTTTACAATTGCTATTGAAGCAAAAAGGATGTAGAGGCTTAGTTTGAAAGAACCTTAAAATAATCTGAATTTCCAAAATCAAAAGCTTAATCCTGAATCTTCTGTGGAAAAGATTGTGCCTTGCCTCATAATAGCATTAAATAGGTGTTTGGAGCAGAGCTATGCCTGAGGCAGTCCTTTACATCATCCCCACCTTCCCCAGCACCTGCACTCCTAACAGAGATCTGAAAACCACTGTGTGCAGACGCAGAGGGACAAGCACTTCTCCTTGCTCTTTGTCTCCTCCTGTCTTAGGGTTGGAGAAATGAGATGAATAAATACCTCTGCTGCTTCAGATTAAGTGACTTGATTGAGGCATCCCAGGAAATTTGTGGTAGAAATAAGTGACTTCAGGTGCTTTTAATGCCTGGGCTTTTAATTGCTTAATTACTGAGCTGTCCTTCCCACTCCTGAAATTGCTCTTCTATGGGAATTGCTGCTAATACAAGGTTACAGAGCACTAAAGCTGGCCTTGGCGGCTTGTCCACCTCTGAGTGAGACGCTGGCATGGCAAAGCACATGAGCAGAAGGTGGCAGCAGTGTTAATTAGGGCTTTTCAGCAAAAACATCTGCGTTCTTCACTGTTCTGTCCCAGTACTCTTGATAACCTGGTGTGGTGGAAGGAGGTACTCCCACTGAGAAGTAGCTTAAACCATCCCCATGGCTGGAACAGGCATTCTCTGTGGTTTGCTCTCCTTTGCTAGCATTCATACTAGCAAAGCAAAAGGGTATGCATTTTAAATCCACTTAAAATTAATCTGACCACTTCCCTGTAAATACCAGAAAAACAGCCTGTCTCGTGTAGGTGTTTAAAGCAACAACCTTGGTGAAAGTCAAACAAATGCGTCATGGTTTTGGTACTGCACCGTCTTCTATTGTCTTTGGTTGGGGAATGTGTAGGGAGCTGGCTGTGTCTGGGATGATGCAAGAGTCAAAACAGTGAGTGGGTGTGGGTGGAGTGGGAGATGGGGAGGAAGGGAAATGCATTCACAGCTGGGCATGGCTGTGCAATACTTTGACCATCGCATTGACCGTTCCAGTCTTGTTGTTGCATTGTTAACTTGTATAATAATTTCTACAACCCCCACACAAAACAGAGGAAAAGATATGATCCCTTTAGGCCAGTGCTTGTCTCTTGTTTTCATAGTGGCTGGCAGAACGAAGTTCTGGACCGTGGTGTCATTATGTTGTCTATGGGGAAGTGCCATGCTGGAACTTCAGCTGGCTTAATCACATGCTGCACTGCAATTACAAAAGGATCATGTGCAAGGTCCTAAATGGATGACCCAGCAACTCTACAAAATGCTTTTGAGATTAGGGAACTTGGAAGAGGTTTCTTTCCGCTCGTTCCAGGGCATGAAAACATTATGATATTAAATCCTTACAGTGCAAGCCAAGGTCCAAGAGGTGCCTGGAGAACTTCTGTGTCTCTGTTCCCTGAAGAAATGTTTTGATGTTAGCCATTTCTAGTTGTGTCTTGATACCTTCTGTTGCAGCTGTGAATGTTGCTGGTGATCCCCCTTGTGTAACGCTTGCTTCAAATTGCAGGGGGACACTGAAGTGGCGCGATGGACGCAACCATGTTGGAGATTTCAAAGAGGGCTTGGAGCATGGGTAAGCCTTAAAAACCAGGGCGCTTTCTTGCTTTCAAAATAAGCTAAGAAATGGTACCTCCCAGAGGTACAGGGACACTGGTGTCTTGTTAGGGGGACTCTATTCACAAGTTACAGCCCAATTCATCTGGCCTTTTTTAGACACCTGGCTCAAGCTTGAGTGGGTTGTAACCTGGAGTGTGCGCAGATGACCTGTTCAGATGCAAACATCTCCATTCAGCTGGATGAATCTGACCCCTGATCTCTAAATCTAGGTGAATTTATTCATATGAAATACCTTGGAAAAGTTATTTTTAGATATCTTTAAAAACCTCTCTTAAATGAGGAGTTTTCAGGGGAAGAAAACCATACTACGAAATTCAAACATTATTGTTCTAAAACTTTTTGAAAGTAAGACGTCTAGATTTCTCATTTCTACATGAGTTCCAGAACAGGTTAGATTTTTAAAGGGAAAAAATGTCTCAAATACTTTGTGTTGGGATTAAGAAAACTTTTTGTTTGGACCAAAGCAATTGCTTTGGTAGTCTAACTCAGCGCCTAAACAGGGGAAGGGGTAGAGAGGGGAAAAAAACCATCAACATTGAAAGTAGCTCTGTAGAAGCAGCAATGAGAAACTGTGACTGCAGCTCACAAGGAGATGGGGTCTTCCTTGGATCAAGTCCGTCGACACCCAGAAGTAGTGTCAGAGGTAGAGGTGATCCCAACCACGTAAATCAGTTTGGGAATCTGGAAGGTTCTTAGTTTTTAAACTTCGTCCAGTACAATGAAGTCGCCTTTTCCCATGCTGACCTCTGCCATATGCACTTTGTAGGTTTGGAATATGCCTCGTCCCACGCCGATCTGAAGACCGGTATGACTGCTATAAGTGCCACTGGTACACGGGCAAGATGAGAGGCTATGGAATCTGTGAGTAAGTAAAACCCAAAGATGGACTCTGGGGGAAAAAGGGGACTCCACGTGTTTAAAGGGTGAAATGTTCCCACCTCACTGTGGAAGGCTCAGTCGTAGTGTAAAACCCAGGGTAATTCAGGCACCAGAAGCTTTTGCTTTGGAGATGGGCAGTATGGCTTCTTCACAAGCCTTGAGTCTCCTGAGCATTAGAATAGTAAAAGCTTCTCTGCAAGCTACGACCATTGTTAACTACCTGACATAGCATTCTCTGTGCCCTATAGGTGAGGATATAATTTTGCATTCACGCTTATGGTTGCAGAGCAGAGAGGTCATGGTGTGCCATCAGCCCTGGACAGGCTTGATGGAGCACGCAGCTCTCTGTCTCCCCTGGCCATGCTATCTGGACTAAATCTTGTATAGAGTAGTTCCTTAACGATGGATGGGATTGTTGGTCTGGGAGCCATAACTGTTATCCTGAACTGCTGAAGGGGGCTGGTTCCCCTAGTTGGCTTTTTTTGCTTACTCGAATTCTGAGCTTAAACCCAGAGCTTAACTTAAGAAATGGAGTCTGAGGTTTTCTTTTTTACTCATCAAAATGCTTCTGGAAACAGTCATTTGCACACCTGCGTCTCAAAGCGCTGCTGGGAATTTGGATGGAGCCCCATCTGTAAAGCACTGTATTGTGGGCACATGGTGGTGTCCCTGCCTCACCCGCCATCTACCTTCCATGTAGAAGGCCAGAAACGGCAGCGGAGGCCTGCTCAGCAGGTTGTAGGTATAAACCGGTTTAATTTGCAGCCTACGGGGTTAAGTGGTTAAGCTTGCTTTGTTTATGTAGCAGCGAGCGCAACAGCATCCTCGTCTTTGCTTAGGTCACACGTGGCTTGTAGCCAAATGGGTTGGCCAATGTGAAGACTGGACTGCCCGTTGTTACTGCACATACCTACCCCTGCTTTCACTGAGCCAGCTGTGGCAGAGGAAAGCACACAGCCCAGCTTTCCAGCTGCTTGCTATGGGATAGGCCGTCTTCCTTCCTACAACCTGCTTGTTGTGCTCCTTATTTATGGATCAAACTCAGAGCACAGGACATGCAGAAATCTCTAGAGAACTTGGAGACAACTGAGCAGTGCTGCGCTAGTGTCTCTGGTGTCAAATGTGAGAGAGTATTGATAATTATAGGTGATAGCTCTGCTTAGCGTAAGTGCTTTCTCTGTTGTAGCAGTGAAGATCTGCTGGCCAGCATGGACAGAGCTAAGGGGAACTCTTCTCAGGGGGATGAGCCCAGGAGAAGGGGTGGTTGGCGAGTGTAGAATGGTGAAGGCAGACCTGGCTTTCTGCTTGATCTAGAATCATAGAATCATAGATTCATCTATGAATCATAGATTCATCTGATCTACTCCCACTCTGGATTAACCAGTGGTCACTGTGACCTGGCTGGTGAGAGGTCAAGGAGTGAGTGGCCTCTCCCAGGACAATTGCAAGCCTAAGTGTTGTGTCCTTAGATAACGTTGAAAGCTAACTGTGGCGTGACTAGCTTGGGTGATGCATATTCCTAATAGTGAACAACTACAGGGTCCAGATCTATCAATCAAACATTTGGAATATTTAGCAGGCAGATGAGCCTAATCTACTCACTTTCCTAGTTTCCTACTCCTAAAATAGTCACAGTCTTAAATTCTGTCTGTCTCTCTCTGCAGGTATGGGAATGATATGGTCTACAAAGGTTACTTTAAAGACAACGTGCGTCAAGGGTTTGGGATACTGGAGAACCTCTCAGCTGAGCATCCATTTAAATACACAGGACAGTGGGAAAATGACAAGAAGAATGGATATGGAGTCTGGGAAGACAAAGATAGGTAAAGGTGGTATAGATCAGAGCTGGATTTAGGTGCCTGACATTTTTTGTCCCTCTGTTGGCAGGGGTAAAGCTTCATGTTTTGATGGGGGGACTTGGGGATGAAGGGGGGATGTGTTCAACCTCTGCTAGAAGGCTTGAACTCCTGGGGAAGCATTATATGAATTGAGTTTGTGCAGTACATCTGGCACTTGTGCTGCATAGAGCATTATATCAGGTAAAATTAGCCTCAGTAAGTGATACATCAAATTGACTAAGATCTAATAAAACAGGGAAAAAACATAATTTGTTTTCTGTTGCATTCCAGAGGGGAGAGATACATAGGGACATGGCTCGATGATCACAAACATGGACAAGGCATTGTAGTAACCCAGTCAGGTGTCTGCTATCAAAGAACATTTCATGCTGATAAAATGGTGGTGAGTACCCATTTTCAGTGGACTCTTTAGATCGGTGGGACACGGAATTCCCCATCAAGGGCAAGATTAAGATTTCACTTCATAATTAATCTTTGAGGGAAAACAGAAAGCAARAAAACTTAAGCATTGATATTTTACCACAATAATGTTTTTGAAGAACAAGGCCTAAATGAAGTCTTGTTTCTTATCACCTTCCTGAGGTGCAGGTAGGAACTAGATGTGAGACTGTCACTTTTCCTTGCTCATGCTAAGACACATTATAGGTCTGGCTGTTCGACTGACTATCAGGTCACATTTATAGACCAGAACTCATATGTGAAGTGCTGTGCTGTTATATATGATACTACATCTATCTTTGAGATCATTAAGTCTTTACCTTTCCAATGTGAGCTTACCTGTGACAAGTTGGCTGTCCAGTTCATTGAAAGTTTAGATGTTGGTGAGGAAAGCAAAAGGGATTGGCATCGCTAGAACTGGCTTGGAAATAAAAGCATTTCTTCTCATGAAAAATACGCACTTAAAAAAACAAACAACCCCTTCCCCACTCACCAAATTAGGACAAAATGTTTAGCATGGAAACTTTGTCAGAAGGGCTTTCCATAAAAACTCCATCTGTGGGGAACCAAAATAAAGCTGTCTTTTGGTCTGCCAGCTGCCAAAGGCTCCTTTAACTTCACAAGGCTTCCGGGTGGGGAGCAATCACTTCAGTTTTCCTAGTGGAAAATTGGTATGGCCAAGAAGCTTCCCTTGGAAACCTTTTATTTTTGCCAGAAAGGGCACTTTCCATCAAGAAAACCATTCCAGCGGAAAATGTGTTACAGCTCTAAAAGTGACCACATTTTCTGGCTGGTATGGGTACATATAAACCTTCGGGCCCAAACCATGGGCTAAACCCCAACAAGAAGAATCTTCCCCTGTTGGTATAAATTATCCTGTGTCTGTTCTGCGTCTTGATGCTCCTTCTTAAAGGTCTTTTCTAACCTAAATGACTCTTATGATTCTCTGAGATGTGTGCTACTGTAAGCAGCCGTGGGAGTTGGGAGGTAATGGAATGAGTCATTTTACGAATGCTTGGGAGCAGCTCATTAAAACCCCATTGACTGCACAGCGAGGGACAAAGCTAATTCTACATAGCAGCTGCCTTCCTCTTTTCTCTTAATCATCTTGCAAAGAATGACACAATTGGCTACAATCACCTAAAGGTCATAGGATTGGGAGGACCATGAGTTTGACCCATATGGCAATTCTTGGTGACCATTCTTAGAACAGGAGACTGCCTTTTTTTCCTCCTTCTAGCGAAATGAATGAAATAGTATTGCTGTTTAAAACCTCCTGACTAGCCAGTACTTCTCCTCTGTGCAGTGATGCCTAATGGGTCATCTCTAGAACACCTCCTTGCTTTTCTCTTGAGCATTGCAATGCTATGTTGGGCTTTCAAAAAGGTTCTCGGAATCGGCAGCCCATGAATATTCCAAGCCAGTGGCTGTTTCTAGATGAAGTTGAATAGGTAGGAAGTTAATGTCATGAATTCACTACTTCTGCTTTCAAATGAAGGGTTCTGGGATTCTGCTCTTGGAAGATGACTCTGTGTACGAAGGGAACTTCACGGAAGATCTAACGTTTGTTGGAAAGGTGAGCACTTCCTTCATCTCAGCCTTTCTGCACAGTTGCTTGCTTTCCAGAAGGGCTGATGGATTCATCTTCAAAGTTCATACCCTCCTGCTCTACTTCCCTCAGTCCCCTAGAAAATAACATTTTCCTGTTTTTTTGTGGGTGTTTTTGTTTGTTTGTTTGTTTGTTTCCCCTATTACCAGTCTCATTCACAGAAGGAAGGCTGCAGCTGAGAGACTTCAAGTAGCTGGGGGCTTTGTGCATTGTTTTGGTTTTTACTGTTTTGTTTACATTAAGGGTTTGGGGTTTTTTGTTGTTTGTGGGACATTTTTGACTGTGCTTCGCAGCTGCAGTTGGGATGCTTTTGTATTCTTAGAACAAATGTTTTAGCCTTTGTAGTGGTTGGGAACACAGGAAATGATGTATAAACCAAACGGAGTTGCAGTACCAGCACTACGCTAACATAACCGAGATCTTAGCGTAGCTAAGGGATCTTGGAAGCTTAATTTTGCAATCTGGACACTGCACTGACACGTTCAACATTTTGTGGTTGATCTTTAGCAGTAATATCTGGTCAAAGTGTTCATAAAGTGCCCCGTTGCAGGGAAAACTAGTCCTCCGGCTTGTTACAGAAACCTATGATGAGTTTGACAGGAAGTGTGTGGTTATATCAGACTGAGTGGATGTCAAAATAGACACTTGGTAACGATTGCAAATGAGCCCTGTCATTTACTGACTTGTCATGGGAGGAAGAGTTTGTCATCATCTTCTTCAGCCAGAAGACTCGGGGTGGATTTTGCAGAGGCTGATTATAGTGCTTAGATACTGCTTCCTCCAAAAATAATGTTTAGTTTGGGTGATTAGTCTAGAAAAATCTGTTCTTTATCTAAAGATGGAGTGCCTCCTGCTATTAGCAATAAGGATTTCAGGCTCGTATTCAAAGCCAGACTAGTTACGATATTGTTTGGCTTTGGAATTGATTTAATTAAAACCTCTTAAGTTTGAGTCAAGCTACTGCATGTCTTCTGTATTTGCCTCGGAGAATTTAAGGTTTGTCTTGGTAGCAGCAAACATTTTGAAAGCGTTTATGGTGAATGTCATATGATTCCCCCTACCTGTGAGGCCAAACTTGCTTGTGGTTTCAACAAGCGGAAGAAAAACAGAGGAGAAATTGAAGTTTCATGTGTTCACTCTAGGTTAGAAATAACTATTGTCAAATTTAAGCCAGAAAATTTTATAACTCAAAGAAGATACTGGGTATTTGTGAAGCATAATGCAAACGTTTTACCCCGCGATTGTGGCGATCTTTCCCCTCCAGAATCCTATGTGTGTCATTCAATAGCAAGGACGTGTTGTCTCCAGCGACTGCCACCTTAATGACACTATTGCTTTGGATGCTGAAAATGTGCACCTCCGTGCTGGAAGTTGTTCTTAGCCGCCATTTCAGGAGCTGGCTCCGTTGAAAAGAGAATTTGAGATCTCAGTCCAGCTTGTTTCCTCTCTCTAATGAGATCTTGGCAGAATAACCCTTTATTTCTCCATTGCAGGGAAAGCTGTCATTTGCCAATGGCTTCATTTTGGAGGGAACCTTTACTAACAAATCGGGCCAAGGCCTTCAGACGCATGGCATCCTGAACACGTCGAACGAGCAGCCGGATGACAGGATAACCAAAGCGTGAGCAACAAGAGCTGACTTCTTGGGTCATGGCTTGTATTTTGACTCTACCTAGAGGAGTACTGGATCAGTCCCTACAGGGATCAAGGCAGTCCTTGCTGAAAGAGTTGATCTAAAAACTGGTTTATATGCAAGGAGAGAAGGAGGAAAGGAGATGACAGTTTGTTGTTTAATCTTAATGCCACATAGGAAGCAGAAAAGAGATGTTCTACTCCCATCCTGCCACCGTCCACCCAGAGGTGCTCCCATCCTCAGACTGGAGAGAGTTTTGGAGGCTTAACTTTTTCAGTGATTTGTGCATGTGTGTGTGCGCACACAGACGCATTTCTGTGTATACACACAGACAGGTCTGAAGCTATACAGGCAAAGCTGGGCTGCTAAAATGCATCACTTGCTCCTTTCCTGTCCCTCTATGCTACTACATGAATATTACCAGCTGATATTGTAAAGATAGGAAAGCTACCAAAAATCACGAAGCGAAGCATAGCACATGAAGCTCTGAAGAGCTTGAATTGGGTAGTGCTCTATGTGGAGGAAGGCTTTGGAGCCAGGATCAAAGCTTCACAGAGCACTGATGCTGCTTTGGCAGACAATGGTGCGAATGCAGGGCAGGAGTAACTGAGCTGAAGCTATCAGGCCACATCCTTTGGTATAGACTCTTATCCTCAGGGCTGAACCCTGCAGAGGGATGCTCTGGTTGCCAGGCTGGAGGGCCTGGGTTCAGCCCGTTTAACCCAAATGAGGGAGCCCCAGTGGGAAAGACAGCTGCCTGTCCCCCGAGGGGAATTCCTCTCGCAAAACCCAGTTCAATTTCCTCTTCTTTCCTCCTCAAAACATTTCCAGTTCATCAGGGTATCTATGTTGCAGAAACAGCTCCTGTTTCCTGTGCTTTTCAGACAGCAATAACTACTGGTGGTGGTTGCTCAACTGTCTTCTTGCTATCAGTGTTTTCTGCAGGCTTTCAGTTGAAATAAGTAGTCTATATTTAGAAACATCCATAAATGGAGCAGAAAGCCTGTGATCAATTCACCAGCAAAGATTCAGATTATTGATGTTCCACGGACCAGGAATTTTTTTTCACCCAAAGTACCTCGTTGTCAGGACAATAGACTTGAGTTGCTTTTCATTGAATTACCAGTTAGGCACTGCCATCTTTCTCTGCTCCCATAGTTCTTGTGTTAAAATCTCATTCTGGAGAACCTTCCATATTTGAAGGTGAAGTCTGAAATAGTTGAGGAGGGACACAGAAAAGCCTAATGCCATGTTATGTTGTGCAGTCAACTGGGCCTCGAGGAGTTCCCAGTAGAGAAGAGATGGAAGGGAATCTATGACCAGTTCCTGGAGTTCATCCATTCTGGCTGCAAAGAAGAAACAGAGGAGTCTTTCATGGGGTTCCACATACAAACAAGCAAGGAGCTGCGGAAATCTCAGGAGTACCTCTTCTGCCAAAGGTATGTGTATCACATGCCCTCGTTGCAACAGAGGAGCCCATTTGTGTAGAGAGGATAGTGGTTTACGTTAGGGTCTGCCATGTGTTAAAGTTATGAACCCAAGTATTATCCAGTTGTTCCTTTTCATGAGACAGGAGAATGAATTTTAAGCCTGAATTCAAGGTTGTGCTGTTGAGACTGATACTTCTAAGTGAAAACTTGGATGGGGTTCATTTGATTAAATGTAAGCATCTGCACATGACCCAGTCATCACTGGCTCCTCTTGTATTTGAGGGAGACCTAGCTGACATCATCAGCTGATGCAGAGCAAACTCATCTCCCCTTAAGAAAATACCTAAAATAGATAAGACGAGGATGTGCAGGATGCAACCCAGGCTTCTTGTAAGGGGAGCCGAAGGCGATGAATTTAGATAATCGCAGGTGTTGTAAGTCAGTGGGACAATTCCATTGAAAAGGGTAGAGAAAATTTCATTTGTTCTAGTAGTTTTATTGCCCCCTTGGTATCCACCTGCAATACCACTTGGGATTTATTCCAGTGCTTCACTATGTGGTTTTCCTTCCTCACCTCTCATTTTTCAGGGGGACTGAGGATGTGTCCTGGAAGATAGAAGGTATTCTTGAAGAGCTTGTCCAGCACCAGGGGCTGGAGTCACTGCAGAGTTATTTAGAGAAGGTAAAGTTTAAAACCATAATGATCYGCATCTGTCCACCATACATGGACACAGGTTGTAGCAACTTTCTGTTGCTTTCTGTTAGCTCATATAACATTGCCAGTGACTTCAAGAGTCTTCTCTAAATTATGTTTGAATACGTACGCTTGTGAAGAAGAGGGTTATCTTTCATGCTTTTTGGACACTCATTTTGTATACAGCTATACAGGCCAGGAAGTGATGATAAAGCTTCACTCTTGGTTCTCAAACTGTGTCAGGGAATAATCAGCTGCTGGAAATGATTAATAAACTTCCATGCACTCTCAGTGGTTGTTTTTCACTCAGCCAGCCTTTCCCTGAAGCACCCTTTGCTCTCTCTTGAATATCACAGCAAATCTCATCAGAACAGCAAGTTCTACTAAACCTATTTCTGCCTGATAATGGGAGGAGAATGGGCTTGTGGCAGCAAAAATAGACCAAAATTATAGTTGATTACCTCCAGGCTTGTTCTCCTTTGCTGACAAGAGGAGGTTGGGTGGCCTTTCAGTGTTATCCTCTACTAATGGCAAGGGCTGACTTGTAAAATTTAATTTTCCTCTATCATGCAGGCATTGAAGTCTTCCCTGCACCCACTGGGAAAGCTGCTGAAGGCCTTGACAATAGCTTTTCAAGCAACATATTCTGGGATTGGGGCCAACAGGCACTTGCTGACTATGGCACAAGAGGAAGTCAAGTACTATGCAAAGAAAATATGGGAGTTTTACCAGTAAGTCAAGCAYGCTGAGTCCTTCCAATGGGTATGAGCATAGAGGGATTGTGGAGCAGACCACTGGGATCATTTTTTCAGGTGACAGGGCTGCTTTATTTCACAGCATATTTCTTGGGAGAGTTGCTTCAGCATGGTGCTCGGTAAAGAGTTATTTGCAGTAACTAAGGTCATATGGACCTAGGAAACCTTTATTATGTCCGTTGCTCAGTACATGACCCAGGGGCTTTAATGTGACTAAATCTCACTGAGTTATGGCAGCTTGATGAGCTGTTGCCCATAATAGACTTCATTTAGACAAGCACAAATATGAGCAAGAAACCTCACTAAGTAACGAGGACAGCAAAGTATATCAGAGCACATAACAGTGGTGTTCGATATCTATGCTTGAATGAAAAACAGCTTAAGCTTAACATGCCTTAACAGGAGCTAAGAACACGCAGTGTAAGCGCGTTGTTGAGGCTCGGCTGATGTGGGTAGTGACTCTAAAATGAGGTTGTTCAGTTGTGTGGTTGTGCCCATGGGTAATTAAGGACTGGATCAAAGGCACGATTGGGGTCCTGTTGCTGTTTGAATATCTTTAGGAGAAGATATAAGAAATGCCACAGTAGGCAGAGGTGGGAAGCTCTGCCTCTGGCTGCACTTGGGGGAGGTATTGCCTTAAAAATAAGAGGTTGGATAAAAGCTCTGTTGTTATCAGTGTAGCCTTGTGGGCTTGAGGAAGGCTGCCAGCTCTATGATGAGGGGTTGTCTGTCCCGGAGCAGTCTGAGAACAGCAGCACAGCTGATGGGAACAAGTCAGATTTGATTCAGTTCATCTGCAGTGTGTCTTTGTCATGAAGCTTGGGGTAGCAGAGGGATCTGAGCTCTGTTCATAAATAGTACAACAGCGCTGATGACCCGAGCATCGGTTCATGTGAAGGTGCTTCTGAGCTCAGTGCATTCCTTGGAAAGCTTGCTTCATGTCTCAAGACCTTTCAGGTGCAGTGTGGGGAGGGAGACCCACCTTGCTCTTCTGTGCCCCTGGCTAAGCTTCCTAGGCTAATACTTCTAMACCAAAAAAAGTCAACCTCTCCCTAATCCCCATTTTAAGATGATTATGAAGTTTTGGCTTGGAAATATCAAGACAACCCCCAGCTACTTTTTCAGAGTAGAGAATGAACATCCTCTAATGTTCATAGATAGATTAGAGAATTGGTTGGTATGACAGGTCCTGAAACCTCATGTCCCTTGAGTGGGAATACAAGGAGATGGTGCTCAATGCAGACCACAGTTAGGATCTCCAGAGTGACCACCCTACTCTTTGGAAGCTATGGTGATTTTTGAAACACTTATTCATTCCTGGCGGCTTCTGCTGGTAATGGAGAAAGCCCTCAGATAGTGAAACTTGAATACCAAAACAACACTGCAAGGATTACAGGCAGCTTTACTGATATCCCACTTGGTGCTGGGACAGCTGAGCTCCTCACTTGTGAACAACAAATTACCCTTAAAAAAAGGAGMGGGGGGAACTAAACCTGGTTCTGCTCCTCTTCTAGGGGTTTGCTCCATCTGGCACTGGAACAGAAAGGCCAACTGCCCGCAAAGTGTGTAGATGGAGAGACAAGGTATGTGTCACCACTGGTTATTTAGTTTTAAGCTGCTTGGACACATGGGGTGTCTTCTAAAATACATTAAGTGCTGAACTGATTGTATTTGTCCATTTAAGTCAGGTTTAGTGTCCACACTTCTCTGAGTGAAAAGCTTTCAGTAGTTCTGGTTGAAGCATGAGACCAACTTCTAATCATGTTCTGTAGCAGAATAGAGTGGTGAGTTGGAGGTGTGTGGGACACAGCCTTGCAAGATTACCCACACCAGCTACTGTGCAGCAGCAGGGCTGTGTGCGAGACAGCAGTCCCAGTGCTATCATGTGCTTTGCATTAGTCACAGGAACTTGTTCATTGCGGGAATGGTGACTTCCATACCAGCATTGAGAGAAAGGTAGGCCTGGAAATAGGGAGTACAGTGTGGGAAATGTGGCAGAAGAGGTAGAAGACATGATGTTCCTAGAAAAAGAAGGCAGGAATAATTGTGGGAGACCCAGGTTCAGGGCGGTTGGGGGTGGGAAGAAGCATCTTTGTTCAGCTGTCTCCATTTGGACTGGATTCCTCTTTGCTATAATCTGCAGCCATCCCCACATGGGCTGAATGAAGCCAAGAAGTTGGTGGAATGGTAAGCCGCTGGAAAAGGGCTTTATCTGAATTTATTTGGTCTTTGTCCCTTAAGAAATAACAAGTGCTCTACTGAAACAGCTCAGAAAGAACAGCTGGAGATAGGTCTCTGGTGCTCCAGGTTTCTCCCAGTGACTAAGGAGATCTTGTGGAGAAACAGTACCCTGTCCTGTCCTACAGCATAAGATGCACTTGCATCTTCAGCTTGTGGGTGCACGCATGAGAGCGTTATATAGGTCACTACTGTCCAACTGTGACATTGAACTCAAAGGTGGAGGAAGGAAGGGAGAACAAGGAGAACACCTTGCAGTCTCAGAAGCTGCCTCTTCCGTTGTGTGCTGTGGGGCTTTTGGTAATATCAAGGTTATAGGTCTCACTGTAGGACTCTGCTTTGCTTTTCTCTGCCATAGTGACCAGAAGGCATGCAGTGTGGTCCTGCCGCTGATCTTGCCCTGCTTCTACCCTGAGCTTTTCATGCTCTACATGCTCTATCATGAAAGAGAAGATGACCTCTACTGCCAAGGGATCGTGGACCTAAGTCTATTTCCTGACATCAAGCTGCTGGAGTTTCTGGATGTGCAGAAGTAAGTGACATTTTTTCATCCCAGGATGCAACCCCATGATACCAGCTGGGAAGGTAGCAGCCAGGGAAAGTTCTGATGGCACAGGAGGAAAGGACATATAACCGGTTCCTGGGTCCATCATTGGCTGTAGCACTGAAGTTTCTCGTAGGCTGCCAGAGGAAGTCCTGTTGTKAAGTGCCTGCAATATTGTCTGGAAGGACAACATTGACTAGTGGAAAGCTGCTATTATCTATACTAATTTTCATTTTCGTGTAGCAAAAATCTTCTTTTCTAGTTCACCAAACAAATGGTTTGCTCCAGCTCAGGACCAATCAGACAGAGTTTATAAATGTGTCTTAGAAAGGGCTATAGTCCATCCAATGGTATCTGCTGTAACAATGTAGGCACACAGTCTCAAGACAGGGGAAAGGCTGTGGAGCCAGATGTTTCCTTTATCCATTCCTGCAGCTAGATCCATCTTTGGAAGTGATATGTGAGGACCAGTGACTCAGACTCAAGAGGCATGTGAGCTTTTCTAACACAGCATCATCTGTAGCTCAAGGACTTAAGCAGGGTAGYGGGAGACCCAGAGTCTCAATTTGGCAATTTGATTCAGTCTAGACTCAGTGAGAGGAATTGAACCTGAAAGTGCCAAAACTCTCCGCTGATTATTACAGGAGCATCTGTGAGTAAAATGAACCCTACACTCAGGTCAATAAGTCTAAGCTATTAATTCTTCCTGTAGCAGTGTAACGAGAGGACCAAACTCAGCCTCATGCACCTATAAGACTTTCTCTCCTCGTTCAAGGTGATGCTAAAACCAGTCAAGACTGACTTAAGGTGGAGTTAAGACATGGATATCTGCCTCCTAAATCTTCTCTCTGTAATCTCCTTTCAGACACCTCTGGCCTCTGAAAGATCTCACCCTGACAACCAACCAGGTAAGAAATAACCCTAAGAGGTAGCTTTGGTGTGTTAGTGAGATGGTATTGGGGCTACATGTTGGTGCTGGCTAATGATGGAGCTTCACCTAAGTAACCACAGGGCAGACTGCACTCAGAGATGTATGACRTGTGTTGATTAGTTACGATCTGTAGCTACTGCATCTGAATTTCCATGGGTGGGAATATGAGCTCTGCATAGGATTGCTTTGTAATGCTCTGCTCGGCGGCATTTCAAAGACATCTGTGTTCAGAGTGGCACTGTAGACATCTAAGTGTGTTCAGAGTGGCACTGTCTACAACAGCTTTATTTTGCCCTCCTTTATGGGCAGCAAACATGCTTATTTTGGGTCCAGAGCTGAGGAGCCACGTGGTGGCTCTCGGAGAGATGCTCTTACAGAGGCACAACTCTTTGTCTCCCTTTCAGAGGCGGTCCCTTATCAAAGACAAGTGTTTCCTGTCCGCCACAGAGTGTTTGCAGAAGCTGATGTAAGTCACCATCCATAACCTCTGACTGACAACCAGAGCTGACGGGGATTTTCTATATTCTGGGAAATGCTGTAAATTTACACCTGTTTACAAAAGCATATCTGGGTCAGCCTGCAAGATAATTTAAAGAAAAGTTGTTTGTGATATTATTTCAGTTGAAAAGAAAAAGTAACTTCTATAGAACTACTTTTTTTTCCCCCAAAAAATGTCAAGACAATATCTAGTGTGTTTAAATGCAACCCACCCCGGCAAATATCTCCCCTTAATTTTGCAGAGACATTCCTACACAAAATGTGACTTTGATGAAATGGAGTTCACTCATGTCAGTGTGCATAGCAAATTGGGCCTGGCTGTGACTGCCTGGTCATGATAGAGCCCATTGCTCTGGACACATGGAGCTACATGAGAGTTATCCATCCAGTGTGGCATCCCAAAATGTTAATGTAGCAAAACAGAGCTCAATTAAGAAGCTCAGCTTGATTTATTGGCTTGAAGTCCAGCCTAGGGGATGGTGCTGCAGTAACGAGTGGGAAGGAAGATAAAGGGGAGCAGGGAAGTGTTGTGGGATCCATCAGACAGGAGCTCTCAGGTCCCTAAGTACACTAGTCCTGGTGAGAGCCTCCCTAGGAAAGCCAGCGTGACTTCTCTTCTGGGGAAGGCAGCACAGGCTACGTGTACTTTGGCAGGGCGTTACGGGCAGAAAAAACAACCTTATAGATGCGAGAACTGTATTAGTCCCTTGCAAGAGCAATATCTTGACAGAACTGCCCAAAAAGTGATTCATCTCATAATCTTTAGCTTTTGAGGGACTGTGATTCAGGTTAGTCCTGTCTAAAAAGAAAGACTGACACTAGGGCGAGCAGGTCATACTCAGGACTTGGGAAGACTCAAGGTCCATCTGGATGATGTTACACCCTGGTGATGCCTCCTGGCACAACCTTGTGACCCCTTTTTGGCACARCCATTTTCAGATGATTGATAGACTTTTTTGTAGCATGATGGTCTGCTCTGAGGTTTTTTTTTTTAGTTCTGCTGCTTTATCTCTTTACCTATGTAGTGGAAGCATCTTTGACATGGCTGTTTTCACACTGACAGCACCACAGTGGATCCCCGGGAAAAGCTGGTGATCCTCCAGAAGACATATGAGGAGATAGAGAGCACAGTGTCCCGGGTGGTAGAGAAGGACTACAAGCTCCCCATGGATGATCTGTTGCCCCTATTGATGTATGTTGTATCCCGAGCAAAGTAAGTGGAAGCTTTTCATTTCCCAGTCCTGTTGTTGTGTGATACCTCAATCAAAGAAAGGACAGCCACGTTTCCAGGCCACACAGTTTAAATGAAAAACATGGGTTTGTGTTTTAACATGCTTTTTCCTGAGCTGTATTGGGGTTTCTGTGTGCTACCGTCTGCCAGCTGTGGTGTGATGGTGTTGGCCGTGATATAAAGTGGCTAGGGAATTCCTGAGTGTCCATCTCTTATCTGAGAGGATAATTCAGGGTTGTCATGGGAAATGCGGTCTCACCTGCATCTCAGATTGCTGTAGAAAATAGGAACGTGAAGCCCTTGAAGGCCAATTGTTGATGCCTTCAAGGCATCATCTATATATCATACATCTTCTATTTTCCTTTCTCAATGGGGCACTGTGATTCAGTTTGGAGACTAGGAAGGTCTTGAACATGACGATTTAATAATTAGACTTTTCCTGTGTAGGAATGACTGTAAATGCAACACATTTCTGCCAAAGAGGCTCTGTCTGTGCTGCTTTCACTGTAACTGCAGGAACCTGCTTATATCCAGCGGAATGAAACTGTACCTTTTTTTTCCTGGCAAATTTGAGTCAAAATCCTTGACTGACTTCCTGGATATACTTGGTCTTCAAAAAAGAGTGAAATGTTTAAACTTGGGGCCATGAAATCCAGAAGCTTTTTTTTTTTTTTTAATTCCCCTGCAGTCATGTTGGATGATACAGGTTTGTTTGCTAGGCAGCTTTCTCGACTGTAGATGAGAGAGGAGRGCAATAAGAGAGACTGTGAAAAATGGAGGAGTTGAAATTTTCTTATGATTGAGCATCTTTGCTGAGATCCAGTCATGCCAGATACCTCAAGGACTCAGCCTCCAGAAGATCAAGGTGATGCACAAGGAATCAGCAATGGACTTCCAGATCCGTGCCGCCCTCTCTCCATAATCTGATTTCAAACATACACCCGCAAACACCGGTGCCCAGACATTTGTTCTAGTTGTGACTTTTTTTTTTTTTTCCCCCTAGAATACAGCACCTGGGAGCTGAAATCCATCTGATCAGAGACTTGATGGACCCTGCCAATCAAGGAGGACTGTATGACTTTCTGTTAACAGCATTGGAGGTAAGGAAATGTTTTCAACAGTGACAGTTGCAAGCTGCATTAGCCTTTCTTGAGTAGTAGAGACACTGATGCGTTATACTTTCATTTAATTTTAGAGGGCTGTTTACATGCCTAGCACAGGTTATTTTCCTTCTGTTCTAGAGAATATGCTTATCTTTAATTTATAATGTGCAGATTTAATCTTTTGTCTAGCCTATGGGGCAGCATGGCTTCACTTTGTGTGCAAGAGACCAGATTTTGGCCCAAAGTTCCAAMACTTCTCCTTAATGGGTTGCTCTGTTCCTTTCCCAGTCATGCTACGAACACATACAGAGGATGAGACTCCACCAAAGAGAGAACTGCCACATGACTCACAGCTCCTGAGCCTGAGGACCCAGGGAGCCTCCTCCCTGCTGCACTTTCTTGACCAAACACTGTTGGATGAAGAAGCAATCAAGTCACTGCTGTTCTGGCTGCCTTTAAAAAGGGAAGAACGGTTATTTATCAGCTGAGGGTCTCTTGCTGGGTTTTCTCTTGGACTAGCTGTGATCGTAAAGCACAGACGTACGGATGCTGTGGGCTAAAAGCCTTCAATACGCAACCTCAGCTTGTGTTTGGGAATCTCTTTGTGGAAAGTGGCCAAGGTTTCTTTTGTCCTGTAGTTTTATTTCACTTTCCTGCAAATAGCAATTTGCCTTGGAACCTCGTTTAACTGTTCTCTCGGATGCTGTGTTCATTTTGCACTGGTGAACTGACATAAGGGAGAAGAGGTTATTTTATAGAAAGCAGTCAAATGAAACCGCAAGAACTGTTTTGGTGGGACTATTTCTGGTTGGCAGAAATGTGGCATGGACAGGAGAGGCCATGCTCCATGCTCCTAAACAACCTGTTCCTGGAGTGAGGTGGTTTTTCCTCTATCCCTAAGAGGAAGGTTTTTCCATTCCTCTTCCTACCTATGCCAAACTCAGTACCTCTCCGTTGCATTGTAAAGCTGCTATTGACTAACTTCCTTGTTTGATGATACTTACAAGTGTATATTTATACTCTGCAGACTCCTGTTAAATCTCAGGGATATCACACTTGCACCTTGAACATGCTCGTGCTGCTTTGTAATTCTGCAGGGGTTCACGTGTGCCTAATAGAAAGGACATACGTTGTCCTGGGGTGAGAAATCTCAAATCCTGGTGAGACAAAACATAAAACCACCTGGCTTTCTGCACTGACAGAGCTGCAAAAACACTGGTTTTTCCTAGGTGCACAGCTTCGTGCTGACAGATCACCCACTGACACCAGTGGGGTACAAATCAGATTAGAATTGGGCTGGGTTTTRTGCTGCCTTTATAAAAGGCAAATGGATATTTGGTATCCTGTTCTTATCAGACAAAAATAGTAATGTCTGAGCTGCGTATTTAGAGCAAAAGCTCTTTTGAACTAGATTTTAACCTGCTCTTTTTTTTTACAGTTTGACTTTAAATTGTCCAGGAAAACAAAACAAAACTCTACAGGCTGTTTCCTCCTGTTTATCGCAAGTATTATGCTTTAATAAATAGTACACTGATTACAATAGTTAATATATTGGTATGAGAGTATCCTAATGTATGTTTTACAGTAACTTTGTATTTAAATAAAGCTGTTTAATTTTTAAGAGAGATTCCAGGCTTGCATACTTCTTATTCCAATCTTGTTGCTGTCTTCAGGCATTTGAGAATTTGCTTTCCTCACTTTAACTTTAGAAAATACGTGGCTCCCTTACTGCCTTGATCATTCATAGGAATGGAGAATCTGGACTACAAATTAGTTTCCTAATGTAATTGCAAGAGAGACTGAATCAATAAAACTAATTTTTGTGCTTCTGCTCCCTGCCAAATCAGTAAGGAGAACATGGCTTAAACTTTAAGATCATTTCTTGCAATTAAACTACTATTTTTTACCCCATTGTCTCACACTGRTCACACTAAGCCTTAGCAGGCTGAAGATGCTGTGGTGTAGAGACAGCTCAGGTGAAGAGATTCTTCCTTACCCGTGTCCCACAGGGAAGTGGAACTAACTGCAGAAATGATGCCTCCTCCCTGGCAACTGCTGCCTGAACTTTTGCATCACAGCAAACTCATGCCATCCATCAGAATGAGGATGTAGTCTGCTGGATGGTACAGTGTCTAAACTGGTCCTGGGTACGTTGAGATACTGGGTTCTCAGTGTAAAAGCTAGACTTGGTATTTTTGCTGTTTTCACACAGCAAAACCAAGCAATTCCAGCTTCATGGGACATGAAGTGAAAAGTACTGTTCATCTAAGCAAACCCTTTATAAAATTGCAGTGTTTAAAGTGGTTGGTGCCAATACCAGTTACACAGCATGCAGTGAAACCGGGGAATACAAGACCAAAAACATGCTTTCCTACCAATACACTGATTGTCAGCTTTAAAGCATTGTTCCTCTCCTCTATGAAATCTCACCTTACTCATCTAAGGAAGAAAGCACCAGCTGCCTGTCTTTGAGAATGTAAACAGTCGTAAGTAACAGCTGTGAACTTTTAATTTCAGAGTTGCTTAAAACTGGCAGTTTTCCAGTCCAAAGAAACACCCTGCCAGAAGGTTGAATCACTGAGATGTAGTCACAGCTGTAAAAAAAAAAAAAAAAAAAAAAAAAAAAAGTCTGTTTCCTCCATACTGCATTCTTCCTTGCTCTGGGTATTGATTTAATTTCAGGTACCACTTTCTACTCAAAATGCAGAACTTCTAGTAGAAAATAGGACATGCAAAATGCATGCACGTACAAACTCCACAGGATTATCTAGAAAACAATGAGATTTTTCAGCCCACCGAAGATTTCTACTATTGCACTTTCTAAACATATAGTTATTAGTTGCTCTTACTGGTCATCTGGTTGAAAATTGAGGAAGTTCTTGAGCTATAATTCAAGTGAGCCCTAAAGGGGCAGCTAAGGTAACAGTGTGCAGCCATTTGTGCTTCTAGGCTTTCTCACCAACCAGTAAAAGCAAAGGGATGCTTTCACTGGAAATACTCTTTTAGCCCAAGGGTAGCATTCAGGTTGCAAATTGTGCTATGTAACCATGCAATAGTGCTATTTGGTGTGTTAACAGCATGGCTTTTTTAGGAGATAACATGAGGCTACTTGCTAGCTTCCCTGATTAATCAAATCTCTGTTTGATAAAATACTGTGCCTTGAAATAGTGCTAGAAATGTGAGAGTACATTCAGGTTCCTCCTTAATTACTCTAGATACTCAGACGCTGCCAACTTAAAAAGTATTCAGTTTTCTTATGAATGTACTCTCCCCCCACTCTATATTAAGGCTCTTTGTACTTAAACTGCAACAGCTATTAAACAGGGAGGAGTCAGTCTTCTACAAACACCCATGTTGCAAAAGGTTCATTTTACAAAGAACTGAATAAATAGGAAGTTAGAGTAGCGCTGTATCTATTGCTGCTTTCAAGTGGTGGAGCAACGCCTCTGGAGGTGGAGAGAGTGACGTCAGGTCTAGTTTCTTGAAATCTTCATTAGCACTCAATGATGTTAACACCTTCACAGTCCTCTTTAAATCAAACACTGCATGGAGCATGCCCAAGGTGGAAATGGCAGCTTTTGGAGTGTTCTTTGCTGAAGCTTCGTCATCGATGCCGTTTTCCAAGACAGAAATCCTGTTCTCTGCAATAATTTTGAGGAAGTTGTAGAACTCCTTGTAGTCTATACCCGTGCAAGACTTCATGATCAACTAGGGGGAAAAAAACCAGCATTGAAATGGAAAACAACCCTCTTTTATTCACAGTAAGAATTACAAAAACATATTTTATCAAGCTAGTAACTATCTGGAATCGTAAGTAACCATGTTTAATCATATTTTTTTAATTCCCTGATGGCACAAAAATTCTTTCTCTTACTTGAAATGCCACTAGCCCCAAAAGCAACAGTCTGTTTCTTCTAAGTACTAACTGCCTGTTTTTTGAAACTATTTTTGAAGGATATCAACCTAGCAGCAGTAACAGCCTCCAGAAATAAACCTTACATTTGTTTCAGGCTTAAGGTTTTGGAAGCATACAAGATACAACACTGCTCAGTATAGTTACGTGTTCTGAAAGCATCACTTTGCAGACACAGAAACCTGCTGCCACCTTCATCTTAATTTTGCTTGTTTCAGATTCACGGTTTCATCATGAATGGTCTTCAAACCAGTTCTTCTGTGTGGGGTCTGTCTTATCAGTTCTTCTGTTTACATGAAAAAGCACTTATATTTTATAAAGGGGAACATAAATACTACATAAAGGACTGATCTCGAAGCTAATACTAACCTTGATAGTTGAAGAAGAGCCATTGAAGCACTAGTTTTTCAGACAACATCCTAACCTCCTTGACATAGCAAATATGCACTAGCACACGCCTTTCCCTATCTTAC
This sequence comes from Phoebastria nigripes, assembly GCA_035582835.1. NCBI lineage: Eukaryota > Metazoa > Chordata > Aves > Procellariiformes > Diomedeidae > Phoebastria > Phoebastria nigripes. The sequence goes on from JAYKAV010000755.1 coordinate 759,607, forward strand.
TAAAGTAATATTTGATTTCCTGCAAAATGAAGCTGTCACCAGTTCCTACTTCCGTATCAAACATGTACTAATTCCAGGTATGAGGTTAAAGACTTTTGTGTCCTAGAACTCATAAGGTGGTGCAATGCAGCCTGGAAATATATGATCCTCTAATAGAGAGTCAGGCAGCCAGCATCATGTTTTTATACCTGGCATTGTAGGTGCCAATCATCCATAGGGTCCTTCCATTCATTGATTTCCCGCTGGACAGCTGCCAATTCATCCTGCAGGAAGCACCACATTATAGCCACATTGCAGCCATTCACCCAGTTGTGGTTAATGGAAATGGTATCCTCCTGAAGGAATAATTTAAATGGTTACTAGGCTGTACATAGAAAAGTGCAAGAAAACAGCTGTAACAACACCGATGCTGCAAAATGTAAAATCATATTCCTCAGCAAGGGAAATGCTTCTTTGGCACCACCGCCACCACTGTGCTGAAAGGCTGTCTCTTTCTAATGCCCTGAGCAATCAAGTCTTGTTTCACTCTGTAAAGTGGCAAATGTCTCTAGTTCCTCTGTCTGAGCATACCTTTTAAGGGCACAAAGGCRGGAGAAGGTGGTGAGGAGAAAGGAACAAGGTTGTTAATTTTGGTTTGTAATCATGTGTTGTGGTTTAACCCGGCAGGCAGTCAAACACCACACAGCCGCTCGCTCACTCCCCCCTCCCCTCAGTGGGATGGGGGAGAGAATCGGAAAAAAAAAAAGTAAAATTCGTGGATTGAGATAAAGACAGTTTAATAAAACAGAAAAGGGAGAGAAAATAATAATAATAATGATAATAATAATAATGATAGAATATACAAAATGAGTGATGCACAATGCAATTGCTCACCACCCGCTGAGCGATACCCAAACAGCGATCGCTACTTCCTGGACCACACCTCCTATTTATATATTGAGCATGACGTCACATGGTATGGAATACCCCRTTGGCCAGTTGGGCTAGCTGTCCCGGCTATGCTCCCTCCCAGCTTCTTGTGCACCTGGCAGAGCATGGGAAACTGAAAAGTCCTTGACTAGCAGACTACTTAGCAACAACTGAAAACATCAGTGTCTTATCAACATTCTTGTCATACTAAATCCAAAACACAGCACTAGGAAGAAAATTAACTCTATCCCAGCCGAAACCAGGACATCATGAAGACCAATTTGTTAGCGTTTTCTGTCATTAAATTACAATTTACATTAGAAACCAAGATTAACAGCCTCACCATAAGTCCATCTCACCTAGCATCCTATTTCTCAGTGACTAGTAGCATCTAATGAGGAAAGGCATAAGAAAAGAGGGTTCAGACAGCTTCTTCAATTGTACACTCTTCCAGCTTCTAGTGGTCAATGACCCGAGGAGCTTATGAGTTGAGGCTTGCTTTTAGCCGTCATCTTGAGCRGCCACTGATAGACCTTTCCTCCGTGAATCTCTCTAAACTTTTTTGCAGCCCAGTTAGACTTTTGGCATCCACAACATGCTGTGGCAATAAAAGTTGGATCTGATTCAAGCCTGCTGCCTGATTATCTCTCTCTGTTATGAAAAGGTTGGTATCAGTTATCTTACCAGATTGTAAACTTGATGATGCCATCCACTGGGGATGAAGACTATCTCCCCTGCTTCCTGCACAATTTCAACAGGGGGTTGACTTTGGTTGTAGCGAGGGTAAACACTCTTGTCCTGAAGACTAGGTGCAGTCACATCGAAGGGCAGGTTGCCATGGCGGTCTTTCAGGTACTCTTCCTGTCCCGCGGGGTACAACAGCCATTTCTTTCTCCCGCATATATTGGCTGACCAGCTATAGGAACGGAAGACATCAGCATGGAATGGAGTCCTGTGGGGCAAATCAGAGGTTTAAGTAAAGACAACGCCTAAAAGCTGTAAGATGAATTAAAGTCTCTGAGAATCAGACATACACATAGAAATCAACCTTTACTGTGGAAACCTGATCCCAAAGTGTCACCCTCTTCATTTAATTTTGACTGCTTTAAGTATTAAAAGGCCACTATATCTACATAGTATTGTAGTGTTTCATAGCCTCTGTGCTTCTCCATCAGTCCCACAAGTACCTCAATGGCAGGAGATTCTGTGATGTGAACTGAGGACAATACTGTAAAAGCAACTTTATCACCAATGCTGGACTTAATTTTTCACCTGCAAAATATTTGACCAACTCATCAGCGCCCCTCCAAGGCTTCTGTTGACTCTGCAAATCACAAGTGGCTGATGATCCCCAGGGAGTTTCTGCTCTAAAACGTTATATAAGCTAGCTGACTACTTTTGCAGATTTTGTGTCCACAATTCAGGGCTTTTTGAAGAGCAAAAGCACTTTAGCTGACTGCATAAGGACAGCTCACATCCAGAACCAAATGAGCTGCTTGAGAAACAAGACTGGCTGGGTTCAGGTACAACACTATACTGTACGGCCACACACTGCCTCTGCAGCATGATGCTATCCTGAAGTACAATGTGATAATCCTCTGTAATACTAAATCTTAAAAATGAGTATGTAAGAATGACAGAAACCACACTGCCTTACCATGAACCTTTAGGTCCCATGTAGACAAACCGGTAATCATCTACAGCTATAGCATCCCAGTATTCATTCAGCCAGTCGGATGAAAAATACACAGGGGTTGTATAAACATCTTGCTCGGGGAAAGCTCTTAAAAAGATAATGGGTTGGAAATTGGTCTCAGAAAAATGCAGCATTGCTCCTTCTACTTCAGTTCCCAAAACCCAGATACAGAGACCGATCAGGTCTCTAGCAGGCCATTAATACTTTGCTGCCATCTCCTTTGTATCACTGACAACTCTGAGTTGCATGCAAAATGCACACAATAGTGCTTTTCTGTCTCCCAGGAAAGCCGTGAAGGTTAACTACTATTTGGGAGACTCCTAATTATGGCAAAGACAGTTCCTAATAAACACATTCTCTTTAGATGAGGCGCCTGCAAGACTGGTTGTCCAACTGGATGACAGGCTGGGGGTGTGAGGGTTAGGAGGGAAGCCAGGCTGTGGGATTTTGACAAGTGTGTGGCCTCCTCCCACAGGATGTGCTGCCCCTTTCCCATCCTAGGCTGCATGTGCAGACTTTCTGTAGCAAGACACAGCACCAGCATCCGGGAAAGCAGACAAACAGGGAGACAGAGACTGACAAACTTCCTCTATTGTAAGTCACGGGCACACTCAAAAATGAAAACAAGAGGTGATCACAAGAAAGTTGGATTAAGAGCAGGATACGTTTAAGGAAGCAGAGATTTGAGTGAAAAGACATACAAGTCCCACACAGACATGGAGAATGGACAATGCATCCACCTTGCAAGCAGCAGGCTGGAGGAGAAGGAAAGCCAGCMCAGGGTGAAGAGAACTTTAATGACTGGAAAGGTTAACAGAACAGAAAATGGATAATAAAGGATTATAACTCACACACTCTCACTGAATTAAACATAGCGAGAAATGTCCCCCTTCTTTTTACGAAGTAAGGTTTGCACTGTAGCAGTTAAACAAAAGCCAAATGTTACAGCCACACGGTTTCCACAGGGATAACATACAGTCATTTAAAACGTAGATGAAAAGGAAAGTGCTCAAGAATGTCAGCCTCTTCAGAAACAATGACCTGTTTAAGGATCTTGTCGTGTGAAGTACCCCAAGAACAGTGCAGTATAAAACTGATATTTTGGTGGGCAGGTGCTAACAAACAGCACTGCCGGCATTTAAATGCTCAGGCATTAGAAGATGAGCATTAAGGCTCCGTGGCAGCTCCTTGTTGTGTGCGGCATGCAGGGGTTTTCACAGTGGTCTCTTACCTGCTCAGGTGCCAGTCCTTTAGATAAAGGCACCCTCGGGATGAACGGTAGTCATTTTTAATGTACTCTTTCCAGTACTTTATATACTCCTTGAAGGGGAGCTGCTCCTTCGGGTTAGAATTGTACTCCTTGACATCACAGTTGGCAACAGGCACTACAGCCTCTCCTGAAACAGAAACTCTTTGAGCCCACATGGGGACAGAATAATTGATGCCGAATTCCCTTAACCTTACCCACTGCAGCAGCCTCTAATATCTGGGCCCTACCGTGCTAAGTACAGTACAAACACAAAGCAACAATCCCTAGTCCAGCTCTCACACCCAACACCATCATTCTAGGCAAACATGATTCAGACCAGAAGTTATTTATTTAATGTGACCTGAATTTTCCTCTTGAACTACATTAGGAGTGGGGTATTTATTCCTATTAAATATACTAATATTTTACAGCCTGAAGAGATATTTCACTGTAACTACAGAATACTTTCCCCTTGCCTGGGGAAAGTGTCAGGCTGCTCCTCTGGTTGAAGTTAGGCAGGTATATAAACTGGTATGGTTAAATTATACAACACTTTTTATTTTATTTCATTACGGGAATAAATTCGAGATTGGAATCTGCGAAACAAAGTGTGAGTAAGTATAGAAAATGAACGTATTAACTTAGAAAAAAGTCTGGAGATTGCTTGGTTTTGTCCAGCGGTTCTATTCCTAAGATTAAAAAAGAGCTGTGTCATTTAGCATACACGTATTAATTCGGTATTAAAAACACCGTGACTTACCAAACTTCTGCAGTAGATGATCAAAGTTCGGCTTTCCATCCCAAGTAACCCAATTTCTCCTGCTGCCCCAGTCTTCAGTGAATTTAGCTGAGAAAATACAGGGATGGTTGGGAATCAAATAATCCCGGAAAAAGTCCGAGTAAGTGAATGATTCTACTTTTTCAATAAAGTCAACGTGTCCTCCGGGGAGGCAGAATGCACCCTGAGATGAACTGTTGTAGTCACGAAAAAAGGCAGTGGAACAGGCGAATGTTGCCCTGTCCATGCAGGCTGGATACCTTTCCTGGCTTAGCCAAGATAGCGTTGACCAAATGCTATTCTGTTATGCTACGGCAAAAACAACTGCTTTAAAACGTGACTTAAGTTTCTAAATCCATGAAAACTCACAGGAAAATATAAACGGCCAGAGGTAAAACAAGAAGTYGTGCAGGAGCATCCCACTACGTTGGGCTAATTAGGATCTTCCATAGTTTATAAAGTTTAATGCTGGTGGGATATCTGACAACAAATTCACCCTATGGATGGTGAAGATGTTGCTCTTCCCTCGTCACCTTCTTGCCAGGGCGACCATGCTCTCTGGGGACGACCAGCAAAGGCTGGTTCCTTCCTAAAACAGCAGAAACATTAATTTCAGTGGGTTATCCCTGCTAAATGAATTAATTGCAGGGGTGAAGGGAAGGAAACCCCCTAAATATTTGGGGCCCTGTGAAACCGCTGCAGCCCAGCAACTGTACTGGGGCTCACCCCTTTGTCAGGAGAAGATATAAGCTCTGGCACCCCCCACCCTCCCCAGGCCTTTCTCTATGGGCCAGGCAGCGATTATAGTTTGGTTTTTTTTTTTTAAAAAAAAAGGTAAATAATAGTGAATAAAAGGGAGGTGTCTGGGGAGGCGAGGGGCAAACTGAGCACAGAGGGGGAAGGAGGAGGCGGCCCGAGGGTAAATGAGGCCACATACGCTGCAGGGACGGGCTTCAGGAGAGGGGAGAGACTGGGGGTGAAGGGGAGACCAGAGTGCTCAGTCGGGGAAAGGGGCCGCCATGAGGCGGTTCCCCCCTCACAGAGCTCCAGGGAGTGACCCGGACGCCACAGGCAGTCGCACACACCGTCCCCGCGTTGGGCTCTCGGTTCGCCCGCGCGTCCGCAGCCCGCGGGAGCGGAGAAGACAGCGTGGGACGGATACTCACCCCCGCCCCCCGCGGGGCAGGACCCCGGGGCGAGCGGCGGCAGAGGGGACAGACTCCCGCGGCCGCTCACGGAACCTCGGCGCTCGACGGAGGGGACTCGGGGGAGGGGTGGGGGGTGAGAAGGGAAGCGCACCGGCGCGCGGCTCAACCAATAGCAGCGGGCGGCGGGCGCAGGCGCAGAGCGTCGATGCGGGGGTCGCCGACGGGCTGCGCCGCGCTGAGGGAGGTGGGTGTGGGGCCGGGCCTGGAGCGGGGGAGCGGAGGGGGCGGGCTGGGGTTGGGGGAAAGGGGGAGACTGGGGGGGTTTAGCCGAGGTTTGGGGGAGAGGTGGAGGTTGGTAGTACCGGGGTAGGGGTGTAGGAAGGGTGGTTGGGCCTAAGCCTGAGAAGAGGATGAAGATGGAGAGGTTGGGGGTTGGCCTAGGGGAAGGAATGGGGATGGGGGTCTGGCTTAGAGTGGGGGGGAGTTATGGGAACGGGGGTTTGGATATCTGACTTATAGATAAGGGAAGTATAGACATGAAGAGGGGAGGTGGGTCTGGCCTAGGGGAAGGTGTGGGGTTTTGCCCTAGAGCTGTGGCAGAGGGAGAGGTGAGGGTTGCGGTGGAGCCTGGCCTAGCAGAGAAGGAGAGAAAAGGATTTTGGGTGACTGACCTGCGGCTTTCCCTAGTAGGACTAGGGAAAGAATGGGGTCTCTTTTGGTATTGGGAAAAGGACAGGGACTGGGGAAGGATCTGATATAGCAGGTGACTGTGTTGTGTTTGGGGTGAGGAGGGGGAAGACTGACTTTGTACTGGGGAAAAAGGAAGAGAAAAGGATGGAAATGTTTTTTGGGAGGGAGGAGTTGTAGCTTGGGGTAAGGAAATAAATAGTGAGTGGCACTGGGGAAGGAGAAGGGAGCGAGTTGTGGGAGGAAAGAAGGGGGACAGAGGAGGGTTCACCCCTGAGGTGGGGCAGGGCACCCTGGGAGGGCAGGGGAGCAAGGTTTGGGAAGTGTAGATGTGTCTGTGTTTTGGGTTGGAGAGGTTGAGACAGGGTCAAGATTGAAAGGAAGGCTGATGAGGTTTAACCTAGATGCTGTAGGGTCTGGTGTGGGTTAAAGGATGGGACCTGAGGCAGTCCCATACTTAAATGTCTGTGGGAGAGGTTGGTGGGACTTTGGTCTTCTATAAAGTTGCTTTGTATCAGAAATGGAGTGGGATCAAAGTGTTTTTTCCACAGAAGGATGGAAACACATTGATGTGGAGAAACCCCTCGGTCTAGAGCCCTTCTTTAGTAGGGATCTGTTGATCTTTTGAGACGAGGGGAGCTGAATTTCTCTGTGTGCCATAGTAGAGAGGTTACTGTGTGTCTTTGCCTGCTGCACCTCTTGGAGGGTCACCCCTGAGTACTTTGTGTCTTGTAGCATCATTTGGAGAATTGTAGAGTTAGAAACCTGGTGGAACTGTGTCTTAGGCCTTTAGTTAAAAAAGAGGGGGGAGTCACTTGATAGGCCTTATAAACATTTTTATTATGAGGGTTGTTGGGCTCACAGGAGCGTTAAACTCATCGTTTGCCAGATGGTAGCTTTGGGAATAAACCACCAAAGAACATGGCCCTATGTAAACTTGGAGGAGGACAAAAAGTAAACCAACACATTAGAAACTTGTGCAGAAATGTTCTGTGGATAATTAGCAAGGCCAGATGAGAAGAATCTGTGACTAAGTTTTGGAGGCTCTGAGGTAGACACATTGCGAAGGGTTGGTGTTCTGCTCGTGAGCTGACAGCACCTTCTCCCAGTGTAATGTAGCATCTCCTCGCACCTGGGGTAATTAGTAATGCTTACATTTCATTGAATGATCTCAAAGCACTTCACAAGAGAAGGTGAGTCACCTCCTTTTTATAGAAGCAGCCACTGAGTTATGTGTTAGCTAAAGAATTTATTCAATGTTGTGGTGACTCTGCCGGAAATATAATCCACATCTGTTTGCTGCTAATCCTAGTTCTTGCTTGTATGCTGCTGTGTGTAGCTGTGTATGATACTGCACTCGGTTCAGGGGGCAGCTCTGTCAAAAAGACAAACTGTTTGCTAAAAAAAGAGGTAATTTACAGGATGTGGATAACGTGTCGATGTTGGAGAGCCCCGATTGGGAGAGACTGCATGTGTCGTCCAGTCCGTAGATTAATGTGTAGGCAAACAAGGTTTCTTTAAAAAATATGAAAGAATTTATTGTGAAATCATTTAGATGTCTCTGCCTCTTCCACTGCATACAGGGAAGTGGTTTAAGGACTGTAACCTCTCAAGTTTATAAACCTGTTCTTGACTGTATTTACAAGTAATTTAAAGCCATTTGTTTATTTTTTTTTCTGCCAGCCTAGTCCTTTGCATGGTATTCTAAAGGATTTACATCTGTTCATTGCTGGGTTTTTTTGTTTGTTTGTTTGTTGTGGGTTTTTTTTGTTGTTGTTTGTTTTTGTTTTTTTCCTGGGTGGGAATACTGAAATGGTATGTTTTATTGCAGATAAGGCTTTTTTCAGTGTGTTTTACAAAACCATGAATATTCCATGTCTTGTTATACAAGGAACTTCTAGCCATGTTTTAGGAGGAATAGAATGGGAGTGACATAATGCTGAACTTCAAGTGGTGGGGTCCAAACAAAGTCATGGGAGGAGCAGAGGAGAGAGATCCTGAATTTCGAGTAATAGTTCTTTGTAGTAAACCAGCTGTGTAAGTGGCAGAAGGCCTCTAGCTCAGCGTTTCTGAAATGTGATTGTCAAAACTTTAGGAAATATGGGGGAAAAAAAAATCTTTTCATTTTGAAGGACAGTAGCTGAGCTATTTGGTCTTTAGCGGTGAGCTCACTGTTTACATCAGAGATGAAGTCGATATATTTAACATTGCTTTTCATTGCACAGCTCAAGTACGATGAGGTGTCCTCCATATAGGTGCTGTACAAGCTAACAAGAGAGAAGCAGAGGCAAGGTTCTGTTTTATAAAAGGCAAAGTGCTGCCAGTAGATGAGACCAAGAAGTTTCTTTAATATTGATTCAGGGAGAACAGAGTTACAAAAGTAATAGGATGATGTTTTTTAGCAGCTCAGAAACCATAATCACAGGTTAATACCCATTAGAAAAGTATATGACACAACGTATGAGCGTCAAAGGTGAAGTACATATTTAATGCCTTTTTCCAGCTAACTTCAAATGGTTGTGACCATTTCTTCTTTTGTTTGTTTAGCATTGGTAAAATTTCTCATGTGTTTTAATCGAACTCCTTGAAGTCTTGTGTTAAATTATGAATGTTCATAAATAGTAGCTATGTTCTGTACCGTTGATGACTGTTTTCATTGTTGAATAAAATCAATCTTGGTTATCCTTACATACGTCTGTATTTCTGCAAGGTTTAAATTTCTTCTCTGAGAAAGGAGAGAGAGAGAGAAGAAAAAAAAAAAAGTCGTGCAGATCTGATGGTAATTAAAACGTCATTATATTGGGGAAAAATGTGCTGGAACAATGAATGGATTTAATTACCAAATAGGTTTTTGCTTGGAAATTCTGGCCTTAGGCACAGAAAGGTGCTGACTATCAGGCAAAGCCTTTAAGCTCTCAGGTGAGTCAAAAGTCGTGTGACCCAAGGCATGTACACATATATATACACAGGTCAAGTGACTGCTTCGTTTCTTCTCCTGGACTGAGAGGACCTGTTTTACTCTTAGATCCAGGGTTAAATATACATTCTCTATTCTTTATGTATTTTTGCTTGTGGTAATGGTCATAGTAGGATTTTTGCTTTAGCTTCATTTTTTTTTTTTACCTGCTCTTTTGGACTTTGAAGAGAAAGAAATACTCAGGAAAAAAATTCTACCTACGGATGGACAGTTCTGTAAAGGCAGCAGCCCCCAAAAGGCTGCCTGAGAGTTCTGTGTCTACAGATAGAGGTAAGGAGCTTGAGATATGGTTTAGGAAGATCTTTTTTTATGGCGTAGTTGTGAGAATGCATCAGACATTAATATTTTCACAACCTTAATGGTAGAGAGCAGGCTTGAGAGAAAATACAGTCTTGATGGGAAGCTAGTGGTGGTTGGAGAGAGTTTGTGGAACTCTTAGTCTGTGAAAGTGGGCTCTAGGCTGAGATTTTACAAAAGTTTGAGTCGTTTGCTTGTTTACAGTTTCTCCTTGCCTCCCTAGTATAGCTGTGCCTGGTTGAAGGTGGCTGTTGCTGTTAGCAAGGTCTAGGAGTTGTTTTTCAGATGACATTATGTTCTGCAGTGCCTGTCCCAGCAGTGTGTTGAGAAACCCGCGTTTGGTTCCAGATTTCCCTTGTGATCTTCTGCAAGGCATATAATCTTTCCGTGTCTTGCTTTCATCATTATTTATATATATTATTTATAAAAGAACATCTCAGGGCAACAGCTTGTTGTGAGCTGTGTGCTGACATTGGTGAGATTTTYAGGAACTGGTATAAGTAGCAGAGACTTGCACAGGGTGGAGGAAGGGGATGTCAGCTACTTTGTATGAGCTGAGATCTATTGCGTTCCTGAATTTGACACACTGTTTTGATAGACTGGGAGGCTGCTGATGGATTTTTTTTATTATTATTATTATTATTTTTTTCTGGGTCTGATGGGAGCTTTTTCAGTAAATTTCATTTGCCTTTGCAATATGTTTAGGGTATGAGGAGTTTGAGGGTGTAATAAAAGATGTTAATTTTTGTTTATTGTCTGTTTACTATCGTATTTACTTCAAACCTAGGCAGTTTCAAACAGTTAAACCTAATCTGGATTTGTAATTTGTAAATCCTGATTAATAAAGCTATAACATGATTTAGTTTCAACTCTCAGTGATTTCAACTTACTAATGAGACTTATGCTGTTGTTTAAACTGACATAGTTGTCAGTTATGGAAGCAGAAAGTATACCGTTATTAGCACATAATTGTGTATCCGTATTAGAAACATTTTCCACTTAAAGTATCCTGTAAAAGCCTGCCAGGGAATCCCACTGCTGATGTTTGTTTCTTTGCAGTCACATTTGACTGATCATTAAAAAGTATTTTTCTTCTCTCTGTTTCTTTGTGAATAACTTCTTTTTCTTCTGAATGACAGAAAGAAAATAACTTTTAAATAGAAATTAGAATCATTGGCTACTCACAAAGCCCAGTCAGTCTGGAAAAAAACATTTTCTTCATCAGATCTGTCTGATCTAACCTCGCTGCGTTAGGGGAATTACCTTCCTTTTCTAGATGGAGGAAATGAGGCCAGAGCTTTTAGCTCTTTCTCCGAATTATGAATTTATGTAGCAAATGATTGATAAAGCTGTTAGAAATCGTATTTCCTAGAACTTGTTGTTTTGTGGGCTATAGCTACTCACTTAAATCAGGTTTCTGTGGGCTTTTTTCCCCCCCTTCTCTTTGGCCCACAGTAAACTGCAGAGAGAGGTGACTTCTCACCGGATTGCAGTTTTCTTACGGCTAAACAGATTGAGAATTTTCACTTTAAACTCCAGCTGCTTTGTAAACTTGTGGCTTATTTTTTCCCTGTTTGCATCACTAAAACTCATAATGCCATGGAAATAAGGTATGAAAACCAAAGTAAATATTTTTGTGGAATATGACATACCGTGAGGAGTCCTTATCTCAGTAATACTGAAGTTTTGAATATATTTAATAAAAGAAGTCATTGGAACTGGATGCAGAGTTAGAGAGCTCTATTTAAGGGATATTAATGATGCAGCAGTCTGAAGGCACTGGGAGATTTTCAGCGTGTGCTACAGGAATTCACACCAGTGCTACCTAAAAAAGGACTATTAGCTTTTTTATTTGCATTAGGATTCCTAGACATTTCCTTAAGGGGAACAGATCGTACTGAAGTAAAAAGGTGTAATTAGTGTCAGTGTCAACCTAACTGGGGATTTTGTGGTGGAGCTCTTTTCATTTATTGCGCCATACAAGTAGCAGAACACCTTGAGATAATGTTACGGTACTAATCTGTAAATTGTGCTATGATACATCAAAGGCTTTGAGAAGATAATGAATATGTGAGTAATTAAATCACCACTGCATAATGGGTGTTCACAAAGTTGTGGAACATAATTGGTCTTCAGTGTTCATACTGAAAACTGTAGCATTATGAAGGAGATGTTACAGGAAACAATCTGACCCTTGGGTACAAGAAACCTCTTTGGAAGTGTGGAGAGATGCCACTCCAGATACGTTTCATTTAATTTACTGTTCCAAATTTGAGATTGTTTTGATGTAAGCAAGCCAGGCCTGAGGCATATGACAGCTCTTTGTTTTCTTGCTGGGATTCCAGATATCGGTGAGCAAGTCTTACAGGATTTATATTATGTCATCAAATAGCATCACGGGCTCCCAGGCAAACATGGTCTGTCACAGAGATGCAAAGAAATCACCGTTGCCCTGAACGTTGTGTCCCTTCACACTGAGTGAACAGAGTCAGTTCTGCTGGCTCTTTTAAGCCTCTGCTGGTTCTGCTGCTGTTTGCTCCGCTATCATGTGTGCGGAGTCGCTCTGCATGCCACGCCAGCAGCACCTCTTCCAATACCACTATGGCATCTTTTTCATCTTAACTTCCACTTGGGTCAGTCAGGGTTTTCCCAGCAGCGCTGCTAAGTGGTTTTCAGTTCTCCCCAAACTCCTATTTCCAAACGTCTTTGATAGTAGCTGAGCAACAACGAATATTTCACAGAAGAAATACTACAGATTTGGGGGATTTTCTGGCTGTGTTGTTCTACCAGAAGTTCTAGTATCCACTTGAGTTTTGTAAGGTAGGTATTTTTGCAAGTCTCTCCTGAGACCAAGAGTGATGGTCTGAGATAGCGATGGCTTCTGAAGAGTGTTTATCCATTTGTGGCCGGGTGTTTCTGCTCTTTAATGATTGTGAGTTCTGGTCAGTGGTGGTTTTGGTTTCAGCTGTGCTGTTGAATATGTTGGATAGACATTCTAGGTGTGTTCGTAACATACCTGGATGTTGATAGCTCAGAGTAGGAGGGGAGGGACCCGTTATTTGTTGTGATTGTTGTAGATATATATTTACGAGCTTGCATTTTGATATATTCTGAATTTTCTTCAGTGCCTGTTGGTCTATGGGAAGTTGCTTCTGATGATGAGTGGGGAATGGAAAACTTTTCACATGATCACTTTTCAGTAAAAAGGAGTATGTGAAAGTTGTTAGAAGTTTTTCATTATTCTGTTTTTGGTAGGTTCCCCTCCACCTGAAAATATGAACACATGCATGTGAACATATAGACTAATCCAATTATAAAGCATCTCCCCTGCCCAAAACACTTAGAGCACAGCAGGTATTAAATATTCAGGGCATTAAATGCAGTAGTCATTTGAAGTTTGTGCTGATGTAAATCACGTGCTGAAACATGATGAGAACATTATAAAAAGGGGAAGCAGTGCTGTTATGGAGTAGGCGATAATATTGGCAGTCCTGTTCAGAAAGGGTGAACCTTTCCGAAGGAAATACTCRGATGGTTAGAAATGGTTACCAAACTTTGTAACCCATCCACAGCTATTTCCAAATCTGTCTTGGGTGTGCATCTGAAAGGTTACAGTGAAAGTGCTGGAAGCCAGCAGTGGATGGGATTAATTATTTATGAGTGTGTTTTAATGTCAGCTTTTATATGTTGCTAAGGATTCTTGCTTTTTGTTCTTTCTTTTTTGTTCTAGTTTCTCCTTCTGGCTTTGAGAGCGTTGGTCTTGTAGAAGAGGATCTGAACGGCGAGCTGATGAACGAAGACATACGTATCCATAGTTGGCCTTGTTCTTACTACTTGGACACCAGCAAACAATGGGTCTCTGGCAGACTCTCACTGACTCCTGTTGCAATCAAATTTACAGCTGACAAGACTGGGGAGCTTTTGGTCAACTTCCATCTTTCTAGTATCAGTGAGATCAAGAAGGAATCTTCGAATTTAATCTTCAGCTCCCTTACCATCTTAGAGAAGAACACCAAGCACTGGTTCAGTTCTCTGCAACCCAACAGAAATGTGGTGTTCAACATCCTTGAGCACTTCTGGAGGGAGCAGTTGCTGTCAAGCCAAGGTGCAGGAGCAGAAGCAGCAGCTTTGCAGTCAACAAAGGGAAAAGAACTGACCGGGTTATTGACTGGATCACAGAAACGACTGGAGGACACAGCAAAAGTGTTGCATTACCAGGGCGAGCAGTTTGATAACATCATGAGAGGACTCAACAAGATAGAAGGGGATATGGATGTAGCAGACAGGTACGGTACTGTAGCATCCTCTGAGCTAAGCAGTGTTTGTGGGATTGTATTGTTTATGCCTGAAATTTGTGAGGCAGATCTACAGAGGTCTTTAGGAAACTAAACTGTTGACTTTCACTGAAAGTTTAAGCCTGTGATGGTCTTTTGTGGATCTAGTTCTTGTTATAAGATGTTTCTGTATTTCTGTCCTCCCTTCTGTGTGACATTTTTTTCAACCTGGTGAAGTTGTTTGTATATATATACACCTGTCTTCTCTCCTTCGAATAACTTTTCAAGGCCTTAAGAGTTTCAGCCACAACTGGTGGAAATAGTAGAGGTCTCCAATACTAACAACCTGTGAGTTTTGAGAGAATAGGCAACCAGTTAGGGGAAGGAGACGCAAATTAATGTTCCCACTGAAGGACAAGTTATGGAATTCACGTTTTTATTAGATGTCCTAGAATATGCATAAATGAAAAATACTGGAAGTTGAGTTAATTTTGCCAGTCCTGGACCAGCCTGTTTTCCTGTTCTACAGCAAACATAACCACAGTTCTGCTTTTCTGGTTCTTTTCAAAGGAAACATTGAATATGGCAGGTGGGCTGCTGACTTGCAGACAATTTCCTAGAGTTATCAGGAGACAGCTGCAAGTTAATCTTTAGTTTAAGTAGATTTACTTCTTCCTCTGTGCGTGAGAGGTGGCTCTTGAGGCTGCTTTTTGCATACAAAGTGTGTGTAGTTGAGGGCTTTGTATTTGTCCTTTTCTTCACAAGAACTTACTTCCCAGCTACACACAGCAGTCAGGATTGGGTCTGTGGTGTGGATGTAGTCGAGGAAATGGCTGTAGAAACAGTGCTCCCTTATTTGTGCTAAAACTGCACTACTTTTAACCTTACATGGAATACTCCCTGCCTTTAGGTCTAGGTGGAATAAATACATTTTGAGGAAAAAATGGGCAGCGTTGAGCAACAGTGAACTGCTGAGCTTTGTCTGCAGAGTGTGGGTGGTGCAAGAACTGGAGAGATAATACTAGACTATTTGTGGTAATCTCAATCAGGCACTTAAGCCAGCGTATTCAAAAAAAATTAGCCACCAAGTGCTGCCTTTAGACAACTGAAATAAGAGATTTGGAGCACATTTTGAGATGTTGCTTAACTTTAGCTGTTGCAGAACTCAATGTGAATAGTAAATGGTTGGTGTCCTAATCAGAACGTTATGACTTTACTATTTAATGATTAACATTCAAAGTGAATTATTCTATGCTGTTTTGTATGCTGCAAGCTGGATTCGATAGCAGTCCAAAATAGACAGTAAGGTTAAGAGTAGTATTGTAATGTTTGAAGATATATAGCTATGAGTGTCTTTGTGGAAGCTCTGACACCTGCATGAAGAAACAAACATAATAAAGTTCAAACTAGTTGTTTTTGGAAGAAGCATCTGTTTTTAGACGGATATCATGTCTAAAAGAAAGTGTTGATTTCACAATGATTCTGGAGATATTCTCCATATCCTTTAATGAAAAGCCAAGATAACTGAAAGCTTCAGCAATAGCTTTTAAAGTTCTGTAGCAATAAACAATGAGTAGGAAAATAAATACCTGCTCATTGTTTTTGGAAGAGAGTTTTGTTTTGGGTTAAGATGCACTGGGAGGTATTATTTGTCCTCGTGAATCTGAAGAGCTAGATGCTTTGATTTAAAAATGGAAAAATAAAGGAAGGCATTGACCAAATGTTAGCTGAGATTCTGTTTTATCTGCAGCGTGAAGAGATTGGTCAGCTTGCTCACAGGCTAAAATGCAGCCCAGAAACCATTAGCAAAACTGTGTTTTAATTGCACGGTGCTTTTTGAGGAGTTCTAACACTTAGTTTTCTAGCATAGTTTGTGTGTGTGTGTGTGTGTTTTTTCTCATAAAGCTGCTTCGCCCCCCGGCCCCTGCAAAGTCATCTCTTAAACTGATGACATCTTGCCTCATGTCCTTAACCGATGCAGAAAATGGGGAAGACTGTGATTGAAGCTCATTTGATTGTTACATATTAGGTAATTCAGACTACTAACATAGATAAATATGCTAATGTCTATTAAGGCTCTTTGACTCTTTCTTTCTTTAGAAACTTGATGAGAAGTAACTACATGGATAATACCATGCAGGACTAGTTTGCATGTGTAGTAGATTTTGTGCAGAAGGAAACTTTGGTAACAAACTTTTGTGTCTGCTAATTCAAGGTTATATGAGCGACACCAGTTTGATGGTGGTGCCTTTCATAAAAAGAACCAGGCCCCTTTATCTACTTGCGTATGTTTAAAGCTTTGATTAACTTTATCTTGCCTGTATGTGTGGGCCTTTTTGGATTATTAATTCTGTTCTTGTGTATGCCTGGGTATATACAGCTGCTTTCAGTGGACCTGTGTGCAGATAAGCAAAGCCGAGTCTGACGTGCTAGCAGATGTTCAAAGACCAAAAATAAACAGAAAGCCAGATTCACTGGTTCCTTTTTAATATATTACTATTAGAGGACAAGGTACTCTGGTTGCAAATTTTCATTTGTATATAAGGCCTGGTCATATAGTTTGTTGATACAGAGGGGTGACTCCTCTGCGGAAGGCCAGAGAAGTTGGCTGGAGCCTTTGTTAGGGCTGTGCAGCAGAAAAATCTTGACTGTAAATCAGACATCGTACAGCCAGGATGTCAGTCCCTGGGGAAAGAGGGGAGGAGACGGGTGAAGGGATAAAGTGATAAAAATTAAGGCTCAAAGCTATCCAGAATAAGTTACCGCAATGTAAACGGAGGTTTAGACTTGTCACGTTGCAGCTGCTTTTCAGTAAGTGAACGCACATGCTTTTCTTGCGGTGAATGTGACGAAGCAAACCCATATTGTGGTAGGAATTGAATGACTTTTCATAGGTTAAGACACAGGCATAAGCTGTCATTGCCCTGAAGTACCTTGTTCTAACTCTTTCATACACCAAGAGGGCAGAAGACGTGCTTTGCATTCTGTAGAAATGAGATCAGGTCCTTTGTTTCGGTTTAGTTACAGCAGGTAGGTTAGAGCGTGGCTTTTAATTTGGAAGATGGTGTGTGCTAGCAGAGCCTAGGGCTTCTTCAGTCATTTTGTGTTGAACTTAAGTTGAACCTTATAGTTTCAGAATTCAGCCCTAAATCTATGATACTGTGCCATTTCAAATTCTGTTATTGTAGAACTTTCTGTTACATCTCCTTTGGTCTGTCTTTTTTTTTTTTTTTTTTTCTTTCCCTTTTTTTAAGGAGTGTCGCAGCATTTTCAGGGGGCAGCGGAGGGCTCCAGACCCATTACTCATGTTGCATGCTGTCTACATAAATATCTGATGTTCATGCTTTAATTGGGAGTAGATTCTTGGAACAATTCATTCTGCCTCCTCTATCCATGAATTCAGTGGTTGACTCCCAATATGACTTTTTCTGCTTCTCCTAGCAGATGAATTTCTTTAAGTAGGTCTGTTTTGAAGCCGGTGCAGAACTTTGATGGCTAGTAAACAAAGTGTGTTCAGTTAGAGCTTCCTCTTTCAGATTAGACTTTGCTGCAGCCAAATTAAACAGGATTTTAAAATTGCAAAGTCTTCTGTAGACGCACTCTGATTCTCTCATGAAAAATAAATCATTACAAAAAGTATCTTGAGAGCAGCACTGCTGTGATGCATATTTTATCAGGCAGTACCTTTCTAGAGTAAACTTAAAAGCAAATTAAATCAAGCTGGCTCTCCAAAATAGCAATGAAGCAGTAGTACTTTGCATTTTGGTCTGATAAGGCTTACATCTCTAGGATTTAAGTCAGTAAATAGTCTTTTGTAGCATCAGTAAGATGGCAGTGTTTCATTAAAGATTTTATTGCATGTGGTCTTAGAAGCATCTAAGAAGATCTACTTAGAAGCATCTACTACAACTACCGTGCCAGTGGCACATGCCTCATCACTGGCTAGTCTTTAAGGTATTTATGGGGTGGGGGACACACACAATTCTGATCTGGGTTGAACTTCCTTAGAGCTTTGTGTTTTTGTTTGGTTTAAACATAATCTCTTCCCTCCCATTAGTTAATTGAGAATCCATTTGTGTCTCCAGAGATGGCTTTCCTGTTCTGCTCAGTGACTGACAGGTGGGCTGAGAAATCTCTGTTGAAAACATCCTGATCAGGCTAGTGGCCTGCAGGCTGGTTTGGTTTGTGGGATGCTTCCAGCCAGCTCACTGCTGTTTTCTAGTGGGAACTGGGTAGGGTTGTTTGAGCAGTGGATGCAGAGAGTTGACTTGCCTCTTGCTATGCCTGCCTGCAACTGGAGACAAACCACTTCAGCTCAGATGGGAGGTGGGTACCAGAGGCTGCTGGTGGGTGAGAGAGGAGGTGGCTGGTCACACAGTGGGAAGGAGGGGGAGGGATATGAAGTTGCTGTTGACTGTGCAGGGAGATGTAGCTGACCCTAAAATTTCTTTCCAGCCACTGAGGCTGAGTCATCCTGAAATACAGGATCCTTTGCTAGCAGGATGGGTTTGGGTGACGGGGAGGGGATGAGAGGAGAGTGGGAGAAACGGAGCATCATACCCGCTGACTGTGGCTCTGCCTCTAACTGCTGTCTAGACCTGGAGAGGGATGGTAACAGATAGGCAGCACAGCACATGGAAAATCAAACCAAAACCACCACCTTTCCTCTCATTCTCATTTTTTTTTGTGGAAAGAGTATTGGTGAGGCTTAGACCCAAAGAGATCCATTATCATGATCCTTTCTTGGGAGAGGACCCCAGAAAAGGGGAATGGGCTATGCTGATAGAAAGTACAACAAAAGGATCATGTCCTCCATATCACTGGTTCTTCCTAACAGTGTGTTGCATCTTTCTTGCCTGCAGCTGATAAACTTAGGTGCCTGCTTAGGTGCATCTTCTTGTTAGAAATAAGGGGCTTGACTCCCTGTGTTATTTCTGGCTATATGGTGGTCTTCCTTGGGAGCAGTTGCTTAATTCCTCCATAAAGTGAGTCCGATTACCTTAAAGTGAAGGCACCAGTTTGCCAGCAAGGAGGCCTGTCTCCTTCAGGAGCTACACCAACATTGATGGTGAGGCAGATTCTGGATGCCGGTGGGCAGCGTCTGCTGGGCTTTTCAGCCTCAACCTTGCACTCTTAGTGTTTTAACCGGCAATGGGAATTTGGGAGTGGGGGCAAAGCAAAAGGTGGCATCAGAGTATGGGGCTGAGGTATAAAGGAGCAGAAAAAGGCAGTGGTGGTGATGACCAAGTGTGGGAACACTGAGGTAAAAGGCAGTGTTAGCTGAAGAACAGGTGGGTGTAAATTGGCTGAATAATTCCAGTTGGAAGTTGGATTTCTCACATCAGAACAGTGAGATTCTGAGACCGCTTTCCAATGTGTTAGCAAATGAAGAAAAGTTGGTTTTTAAAATGGATGGATCCTGGTAAGCTGTGGATAAGTTTGAGGAGCGAAATAACAAGAGGGCTGGATTCAGTATTAAGAAATCTTTGTGTCTGTGGTAATTTGCTTTGAACTGGTGGGGTAGCATGACCCTCCTACTGGCTTTCACTCTTCTACCACTCTCTTTTCTCCACTAGGTTGTTGACTGAGCTCGAATCTCCTTCTTGGTGGCCATTTAGCAGCAAGCTCTGGAAAGCACCGTTGGAAACCAAGCCAAAGGAAACTGCCACAGTTTCCGATTCGAAGAACCAGGAAGGAATCATAATTAGAATTCCAGTTATTATCACCCACAGAACAGACTCAAATGTCAAGCCAGGAAAACTCACGCTCTTTGCTTCTGGCCTGGAAATCAGTGACTGCAATTCTCAGGTCATTCACCGGTTTGAATCAAAGGATGTAGATGATATCAGAGTTCATACGCCATATGAAATCAGTGTCCGTCAGAGATTTATTGGGAAGCCTGACACCTCTTACCGGCTCTTGTCAGCAAAGATGCCAGAAGCAATCCCCATCTTGGAGATGCAGTTTAGCAAGAAGATACAGTTTTTAGAAGACGCCCTAGGATTTGTTGGTGCCAGGAAGTCTCCTCAGGTAGATTTGGGGACCTCCATTTGGCAAGCAGGTATGTGATAGACAAAGCAATCCATCTGTAAGCAGTAACACTAGCACCAAAAGCTTCCAGGTGGTTTCCAAACTCGGAATACTGTATAATATTTACAAGGCAAATCCTCTCCCCCCTGCCACAACAGTGAGACTGTGCTGATGGTAAAATGCAAGAAATAACTGCTAGGTGACTTTAGACCCTCTTGCCAAGAGGGAGAGGGTAGAGATGACAGAAGTGTGTGGCCCTGTTTTAGTCTAGTTGGATTTACTTTCTCCCAATTACATTAGCAAAACCTGTGACTGAAGATGCTGAAGCTTGAGTGTCCCTCAGGAGCCTGACAGCTGGAACATGCCAAACCCTCTTTAACATTGTGCTCTCAGCTGGTGGTGTCACTAACTCCACACCACTTTGTGAAAGGATTAGCTTAATCCAAGTTTCAGCTACTGCCCTGTGTTTTAACTACGAAGTCATTTTTTTTTCCGGTGGTCACCAATTCAGTATTGTGCCACTCTGTGGGGAAGGGTCATTAGAAATCATTCTTCTCTCCTGACTGCATGCTTCAGAGTCTTCTGTCATTGCTATTTTTCCTTTGGCAGTTTGTAGCTGGAAGCATATTTATATTAAACCTGTCGTTCAGTTAACTGTAGAAAGTTTAAAACAGATTTCCAGTCCAGCAAGTTTTTAAATAACGTATGAGATAAACATCATGTTAATTTTCATATCTTAAAAAATAGGATTTTGTTATTTGAGAAGTTCAGGTGTTTGGATTTAGGAGATTTTAGGTCTCAGATCAGGTGAATGCATAGTTTAATCGTTTTAAGAAAACACAGTGGAGACTGAGACCCTTTCAAACAGTAGGAATGACATTCCTTACTACTATTACTTCTAAAATTCTGGGGATGGTTGTCTTTTTGTTTTTGTAATCCAACCCTGGCTTCATTTGGAGAGCTGGTGAATTTTTGTCTGTTAGGAATTTATTTCTATCAACACGCCTGAATCCTCTTTTTTTTCCTAATTGTTAGTGACAAAAGAGCAAATCGGTGGATGGATTTATTGCCAGTATATTAAAAACGAGTAGAAAAATGATACAGTAAAACAATAGATGAACCTATTTCTGTGCATCAAGCTAAAACTGGACTTCAGCAGGGAGGATAATGTCCTCTTGTTGACGAGTCGTCATGGGCCATAGCTTGGAAAAGCTTGTTAATTTTTAAGGAAGTAAGTCTTGGGCATCTGGCACTAAAATGTCAGCACAACAACTTAGAGGAAAAACAACCTGCTGGTTTCTTAAGCACTGAGTTATTCCAGCAAATTGGTGTTCAGTTCCTGATGGTCTTAAGGCTGGTTACATAAAATAATTGGTTATACAGCCCTACTGTGCTTAATTTCCCACTGCTCTGCTCTGTTTGCATCTGAGTCAGTGAGTCAAGGATATTGCTCTCCTACCCCCACCTGCATTTTGACTGTTTAATTTGGAAATGTCAGTAAAGAAAACGGGAGGTTATGGAAATCCTGACTTCTCCAGCTCCACCAAAACCCTTGTTTGTTCCTTCCCCGGAGTCTGTCGCCGTTTGTCTTCTGTCGCAAGATGGCAGTCACGGACTGCTTTTTAACCTCTGGGTTTTTTCCATGGCTGCTCACATGGTGGAAATACTGATTTTTAATTTTTTTTTCTTCCCTCCCTCCTCCAAGAGCAGGGGAGAAAATTCTGTGTTATGCATGCCTGCCTTTGTGTACACATAAAATATATGTGTGTGTTTTCAGATAGCAAATGTTGATTCAGAGACTTATAGGAGAAATATCCTTGCAGCAGAGGTACATCTCTCTCACCGAACTGGCTTGTAGCATTCTTTGCCCTCAGTGGTGCAGCTCAGAGACGTGAACGTTTCCACAACTGTCATAGTCTCGTCTGGATCCTGTCTGTTTATACTAGTCCTGCCTTAAAGTCATGTATATTGCACACTTACATAAGTAAATACAAAAACCTCATCTTTCCTGAGAGTTTTAGCATGATTCCACCTAGAAGAGGAATTTGTGAAGAGTTAGACACACCAGATTATCTGAAAGTATTTTTAGCTGCTTTGCATGTCTTTTCTGACTGTATTTTTTTGGACCAAGCCGCATGGGTGCTTAAATGCTCAGGGCAGAGCAGTGAGGTTTGTTTTGTAACAGAAGTTCTTCTGTGCTGGATCAATAATGGCTGATAACAGCTACCCAGGATTAAAAAGCACAAGAAATCCTACAGTGCGTCTGCAGTACAACAATCTAGGGCAGTGCTGTCTCAATCCTATGGCTGATGACTGGCATTCACAGTTTTTTATCCCTTTTGAGGCTGCTGAATTTATCCTGCTTACCCCTGTGACCGAATGTTCTCATTATTATGAGTTTCTAGCACTTTGTTCAGAGGTTTGGTAGCTTCTCATCCTCACGTGGTGGCAGTGAGTCTCACAGTCCAACTGGGTGTAACACAAATGAAACAACATTGCTTTTTGTATGTTTCTGCCTTTCTATTCAATTCTCTCCCTTTTTTAAACTAGAAAATGGCTGGGAAATGCCAGATCTCCTTCCTCATCCCATTCTTTTTGTGCGCCTTTGTCATGTCTCCGACCTGTTCTTGTCCTCAGCGAGATTAATGGAGTGAAATGGATAGATTTCTTGTTTTTAATGAAATAATTAGCATATGGTGACACTGAGCTGATAAGAAACACAAAGAATCTCATCTGGCTATTTGCTGCCGTAGGAAGGTCTGTCATTCCCTCCCCACTTTGTCCTCTGAGGGAGACCACGACAGTAATTTACCATAAGCAGCGTTTTTCAGTGCCTGGTTCTTAGCCCCTCTGAATACAAGGAGCATTTGCACAGGGTAACACTAGTACAGTGAATGACTTGCTTGTCTTAAATCTTGACGGTGTCTGAGTCCAGTGACTCTCAGGCTGATAACCGAATAATTCCAGGGATTATGAGTTTGCAGTAATTACTTGAGAGGGATTTAGGGTTTGGTACTTTTGGTTTAGCTTTTGTCTCCCTTTTCAAGGGGAAGTAATGCTGTGCAAAGCGGTCGGGTGTACGCTGTCAGTTGGCCAGCCAGCTGGGCACCAGCTCTTCGACCCGGCGGTGAGCTCTGGCCTCTGACATGCTTTCTGTCCTGATGTACATAAGAGCTGCTGTCRTTGTCCTGTACTGGGTCAGGCCATGTCCTCACAGGTGGCAGCGGTATCGTTAGCTTCCTTCTTGGTATCTCTTTAAGTGGGAGAGCTTTGGAGATGTTTGAAGCGCTGATAGGAGCCGAGATGCGCGTCTCGGGTGTTTAGCACCCATCCGCATCAGAAATAACAACCTCTCCCTGCAGCATGTCCCTGCTACCCTACTGGGTAGTATCAGATRCTGCAATAAGAGCTGATGCTTTAAATAAAGGACAGGTGGCATGTTACACGAGGGATTGCGTCCACGCTGCTTAGCTGGGGGTGGCTGTCAGCGTCAGTGTTGCCCTTCTGTTTCAGGGGTTTGCTGACTTGACTCTTGGGCTCTGTCCCTGATCCATCACTTTTAAATTCTTTAATTAAAAAGATTAAAGAGAGAAGAAGCAGCAGGTGGAGAATCCTCGTTTATGTAATTGGGAGTGTGTTGCTGCTGCTTTGCTCTCTGTTCAGATGAATCCCCACAGCTCAAAATGAGCCCATTCTCCAAATGTTGCCTTTAATAATAAGTCATCTCTCTGCAGCCTGGTCACCTCCAGGTTAGGCGTTGTACAAAATACAGCTCGAATCCTTTCTAGAAGAACATAGCTTAACGGGCAAGGTTGGGTTAGGCTTCTCTGAGTGCACTTGTCGCCTCGCAAACGGCTATGGAGCAAAGCAACGGTCAACCAGTTTGATACTAGCGCTAGTCCTCCCCACTGGTACAGGAGATGGCAGTCTGACCACGGGAATTTCTCTTGCAGCCACAGGACTCCTGGGAGGAGTGGTGCAGCCCGGCTCTCCGGTGGGAGGCAGAGAAGGGACGGACAATGACCAGGTTCAGCTGCAGAAGCAAGAGAAGATCTCCCAGGAAGAAGCAAAAGAGCTTAAACAGGTATAAGTTGAGATAACTTTGATAAGAGTTGTTTCACTCCCTCTTCTTCTATAATAACATGCATTTTCATCATCAGAAACATAGTCATTGTCCTTAACAAAATATTCCTCTCCCTAAATTTAGACAGGCATATTTTAAAAATTAATCAAGCCTGTGATCAAAATACACTGATGACTTTAATTATTTTGAACAAATCAGGGATTATCAACAAAACATATTAAGTGATAGGATTATAGGAAGGAAAATCCTTAACTGTATCCTGTTTTTTCTGAAGATTAAGAAGCTTAACAATTAAATAATTTTCAGCTTTTTTGTGTTTTCCCTATGCTATCTTACTCTTTTTAGTAAGGAGTAGCAGTTCTGTTTGAGAAACATCCACAAAGCTGAACAAAGTGTTTTATAAACACACAGAGAGAACTTGTAGTTAGGAAATAAGTGTGCMGTCCAGCAAATTAATAAAGGGGAAATAGGTTGGAGATTTTGGRAGGAAAAAATATTTATTTAAAGTAATCCAGTCTGATATTGTTCTTCTAAATGGCTCTCTAAGGAATTTCTCTCATAGCTGATGTTCAGAACTTTTAGTGAAGAATCCCTCTTTGTAGTATGTGGTTGATCTGAAACAGTGAAGTAACTGGAAAAGCAAGAGAATATGGTTTTAGTGGTTTTTCCGTTAGAATAGGTTTACTGGTGATGATCACAGCCACATCAGAAGATGTGGTTGAAGATTAAACTTTATTCTTGATATATATTTTTTAATTTTTCTTCCCCTCTAGCATCTTATTCTCTTTAATATTCCATCTGTAGCTTGGTGATAGCATCATGTGAATTTTCTGCTAATTCTATTGCCTCTTAGCCAAACCTGCAGTTTTCTAGCCCCCTTCTTTTATTTTATAGTTGAGAATTGGAATACGGCAACTTCTCTTAGCTTGAGTGCATTTGAGAGTCACAAGCATTTAGTAGTGACTTGAGTGGCTAAAAATGAAATCTTCTTGCAAGAAAAATCTATAGATTAAAATTAACCAAAGGCAGTTGGGTAAGTGAGAGTTTAACCTTTGCAGAAGGTTAATTTCAGAAATTTCTGAAATTCTCTGTGCTGGATGGTGGACTAGAAACAGTGTTAAATGGCCAGTGTTATTTAAAACAAAGCAAAATACTTCCAAGATTAACTAGAGCTCAAAAGACAATTCTGGTATTTATTTATACCACACCAAACCAAGAATTTTTAAGCCAGTTAATGATTTGGGGTGAGCTTCTGGGGTGGTGTGGGTGGGGAGAGGATCTGAATGCCGAACTGACAGCCCATGAATTGGCCTGATTTTTTTCCCAATAATTGCTGAACACCTGTTCCCTGAGAGTCAGGCCTCTTTAATTATCATCTTTCCAGTCATTAATAATTTTAAGGTACATGACATAATTCCTATAAAACTCCTGTTCCTTTTCCTTACTAGGAATCACCACATAAATACACAGTTTTAGACCAAAACTTGCTTCTGTAACCAAAATATAATAAAGATCTTTTGACTGAAATAACTTCTTGGGCTTTTTCAAAAACAGAATGGACTATTCACCATTTAATCATTCTCCCTTCTTCTCATCTTTTAAACAGCTTATCTCCATGATCTATCATTTTATCAAAAAATAAGCGTTTTCTGAAGCAGCGTTGACCTTTTGGAAGACTTTTAAGGGAGAGTATTTCTCAGTCGTAGTTGTACAAATAGCAGCAACCTATTATTTGTGCATGCATACACTTTGTACACCTGTTATGTATTCAGAAGGGCTAGTTGTTCCTTCCTTAAATGTCACGTTTTCAGCACTATAGTTCTGATTTGTAACCAGACCCAAAAAAGCTAAATACGGTATGAAGGGTTGTCGGTCATGGACTGCTATTGAGGACACATTTTGCTACACCTTGCAAAAAAGGCTCTCTGGGAATTGCATCCCCAGGGCCAGTTCTTGACAGTTGAACACCAGCCTTTGTTGGTGCTTGATATTATCAAAGCAGTTGGCTGTGACTGGAGAAGCAGAGGAAACATAGGATGGGAGTTCAGCATCTTCCAACAAGTCTTGTGAATTGCGAATGAAGCCACTCATCTTGTATAGATTGGTGTCTCTCCAGCTGCTCCCAGGAGTTGTCCAAGCACTGCTTTTTCTCATTGCTCTAAAGTGCAAAGCAGAGTGAAATAGGTCAGGATCTTTCGGTTCTGTTAGGAGAGAATGTGGTGAGGTTTAGAGGGGAAGTGTAAAGACGTGGAAGTGAAGGAAAGTGTGATTGAAGGGGGGAGTTCCTACCAGTAAAAGCAGATTTGAAAGGTATGGAGGTTGGGGATGTATTCTAATGGGGTTCAAGGGCAGCATCGTGGTAAATGCCATACAAAGTCTTTCGGGTATTGAACCCCTGGACGCGTTGAGGTGAAGATCTTGAAACTACATCTGAGCAGGACATTTAATGCTTACCTAAGGCATGTCAAGGTTTTATCTAAGGTTATATTTGCCATATTTAGTCATTTTATAGTTGAGAAGCAGGTTAAGTCCATAAATAGAAAGCAGGGCAGGGAACCAGGGGCTTTGTCTCATTTCCAGCTGTGTGGCCTTAAGCAGTCAGTCATGAGCTAGGGTGCTCCTTGCGGAGCTGTAGCCTGCTGCTTTGTCCTTTTTTCTCCAAACGTCTCATCAATGAGCAGTACGGACAGTCGTTTTAGCCTGCAGCCAGGGCTTGTCTTTCATTGATGCAATTGCTCCCAGAGAGCTTCTTTGCACTGTTTCAGTTCAGCTCCCACTTTGGGAATGAGCAGGATGATGGTTAATCATTGTTGCATCTTTGCAATGGTTTGCAAAGCATTTAGAGAGTAAAGGGGGAGAACAGTTACAAGTGCAAAGCGTTAACATGCTTTGAAGACAATGATACTTGTGGCATCAGACTTCCATGGATGAATTAAAGGTATTTGAGGTCCTTATGTTGATAACTACAGCGTTTTTCTGAGCAGTTTCCTCTCTTGAGGATTATGATCTCTTATTCTTTGATTATCTGTAATGCAAGCACTTGTTTTTAAAAAAACAAAACAAAATCACAAAACCCAGAAGAGCTCTGCTCCGTCCCCCTCATTACTTGTGATGTGGGTAAGTCCAGCAGAACTTTTGAAGTTGGAGAAGAAAGAGGAATTTGTGATGAACAGACAAATAGTTGTCGCTCTTCCTCTCTCCTCAAAAACAAAGTACTTGCAGTAATAACAATAGGTGTTTTGCAACAGGAATTGTTGAATGATACTAAATTCCTTCCATTAGAGCTGGAAGCCCTGAGCATCTGCAGTTGTGATTGGGTGCCTGGGTAAAGGACGTCACCAGGACTTCATGAAGGGACGTTTATGTTAAAAAACACAAGAGTTTGTGGCAGCGTAAGCTGTGTTCCTTAGCTGTGCTACAGAGGTGGAGAAAGAAGCCGACGAAGTTCCTGTGGTCTCTGGCTGAGCCTCTGCCTACCGCCTTGCTGTGGCTGACATAATGGCACCGGGTGTGGGGAGGGCATATGATAATATTAGCTTAAGAGCTGTGGTCGAGGGGGGGGAATTCACTAAATTTGAAATTTTTTTTGCCAAACCAGTGCTTTCTAATTTCCGAAACTGTTCCTGCCAAGGAACTGTTGCCCTGATATTTGCTGTCTGCAGATTGTGTATGCCATGAAGACAGAGATAGTATTAAAGAAGTTAATTCTGTAATGTCTGGGAAAAAAACACATCCCAGTGCATATCTTTGTGACGTTTGCTTCCTCAATGTCTTCTTGGGTCTAGATGGCTCCATTTCAGTCCTTTGCTACTTTCAGAGCCTCTTCAGTGTTTATTTACCCTTCTATCATGCTCTCATTTCAGGAAATCACAACTGTTAGGTCAGAGAAAAAGCGTTTTGTTGAGGAACCATTCATTCCAAGTGCTAAATACCAAATTTGCTCATAGGATGGCCTTGTTCCATGGCATATAGCGATCAACAGGCAACTGATCTTAACAGACACATGTAATGACCATGCCCCGGATTTATTTTTTGGAAGGCACAATATGGGGAGAGAACTGCGGTCCTTACAACTAACACTTTGTATTTGCTTGTGTGTAACTTAAGTATTTAATGGTACCAAAATAAAAGGTGGTAGTTAAGTCTGTGGAGCTGCTTGAGTATTTTTTCCAGACAAGACCAGTGGTATGTTAGTGGTACCATGAGTGCTTATTACTCCCTGAGAAAGTAAATGAAATCAGACTTCTGTATCAGTCCAAGAAGAAATAATGGGAGAAATAGCTACAGGCAAGCGCTGATAGCGGCAATCCCAAATAGGAAGCATGTTAAAGCAATGTAAATCCATAGATTTTTGTTATGGCAAGTTGCACTTGTCTCATGAGGCATCGACAAATGTCCTCTAGTAAATTGTGTTGCAGTGGTTTAAGATGTTTCTGCTCTCTAGTGTCTCCCTGCCCATTTCCAGGTGCAGCAGGAGAGGAAGTGGACAGGCCTCTTAATATTTTGGGTGCAAGGTCACTCAACTTAATCCCTGTTGTGGATTTGAGCTTATAATGGGACTATGAATTGGAGTATTTTAGGTGTTGTCCCCCCTTCTTACTCACCTGCAATATGTTCAGCACAGAGGTGAAGCACCATATTAAATCATGACAAGTTATCACTGTCAAAACCTCTGCACCCTAGTTCAGAGTACTGTGAATGACAGTTCTTTGTTTCCTAATAACAGGCTGGGGAAGCTGCATTCAAGAACCATTTCTGGTTATATGTGCTCTGCTTTAGCATTCAGACCTCAGTTGCACAGGGATAATGGAGTGGATCTCAGGGAGGATTTCAGGGAGTTCAAACTGCAGTTGGCAATACTTACTGCACAATGACACTTTCTGTATCTTATTTTTACTCCTAGATACTCAGTGTGTTGAGATGGTAGATCATATTTCACAAGCTTTAGCTAAATTGCATTATTAGGATGGCATCTCAGGACCCCAACCAAACTGAGGTCTCCATTGTAAGATCATTAGGATACAATCTCTGTTCATAGAATCATAGAATCATTAAGGTTGGAAAAGACCTCTAAGATCATCGAGTCCAACCATCAACCCAACACCACCATGCCCACTAAACCATGTCCCTAAGCGCCTCATCTACACGTTTTTTAAATACTTCCAGGGATGATGACTCAACCACTTCCCTGGGCAGCCTATTCCAATGTTTAACCACTCTTTCAGTAAAGACATTTTTCCTAATGTCCAATCTAAACCTCCCCTGGTGCAACTTGAGGCCATTTCCTCTCGTCCTATCGCTAGTTACTTGGGAGAAGAGACCAACACCGACCTCACTACAACCTCCTTTCAGGGAGTTGTAGAGCGCGATAAGGTCTCCCCTCAGCCTCCTCTTCTCCAGACTAAACAGTCCCAGTTCCCTCAGCTGCTCCTCGTCAGACTTGTTCTCCAGACCCTTCACCAGCTTTGTTGCCCTTCTCTGGACACGCTCCAGCACCTCAATGTCTTTCTTGTAGTGAGGGGCCCAAAACTGAACACAGTATTCGAGGTGGGGCCTCACCAGTGCTGAGTACAGGGGCACAATCACTGCCCTAGTCCTGCTGGCCCCACTATTTGTGATACAGGCCAGGATGCCGTTGGCCTTCTTGGCCACCTGGGCACATTGTCAGCTCATGTTTGTACAGTGCCTGACACTTTCAGTTTGTGGTGTGGTGTGGCAAAATGATAAGTACTGAGCAGGTTCATGGGCTTGAAGTCCTCTCCCGCCGTTCCATTTGTGTCTATGTTGTGACTGTCTCCAGCTAAGCTGCTTGCTCGGCTCTCACTTGAGCCAAAGCAGAGAGGAGTGGGCAGCGCTTGAACTCCTCCTTAAGCCGGTACATAAAATAGAGCAGATGAATCATGACCTAAACTGCACTGCGTTGTCTAGGTCCCCATAGTCTATAGAAGAACTTGGGGTACATAGCTTGGATGGACGCCTCTTCTCCCAGCAAGGCCCAAGTCTGCTGTAGTTGAACACTTGACACAGGGCGGATTTGGAGAGCAGTGACAAATCTGCTTCCTTGTTTTTTACAGTGAGAACTCTGTGCGTGGGAATATTAGGTAACTTGCCTGAAGTTGCACAGAAAATCTGTGGCAGAGCCATGAGGATAAATCAGACTTTACAAATTATAATCCGGTGGCATAAATCTGAGGCTGTCTCAATGTGAGATTGACCAGTCCCTAGGAAATGTGCCTTTAAAATGCTTCCTTGATGGGCTCATACCTGCTGTTTGGCTTTGTGTAACAGAGTTTCACACTGAGTTTTCATGTCTTGGTTCACTGTCCAAATTACGTGCTGGCACAGAAGGCACTGCTGCTCTGAGCAGCTGACAGAACTGGTGCAGTGATAACTAGACATCTTGCCATCGATTTGCTTTGCAAAAATAGCGACCAGCTTTGGCCAGACTTCAGATTCCAGTAACTCTTTCCAGCAAGCTCTGTGGGATGTGCTGGAAAAGCATCTTAACCATTTCAGGTCCCGTTGGATTGAGTAGCAGCACTCCGCTTGAATGGTTGAAGGTGCTGACACACAAAGGGTTAAGGGGTTTATTACCAGACTCTCTTAGGCAGAGAATTAACAGGTGAAAGGGAGGTGCTTGCCTTTTATTTTTGTGTGTGAGTAACCACATCATCATCGCTCGCTGTGTTTCAAGGCAGAGCCTAATTGGCAGGTGAACTGAGCAGAGCCCTGTAGCCGACTGAGTTTCCATTTTACTGCTTTCGTATTTTAAAAGCTTTTCTGTTCTCAACAGTTGTGTCTTTTTCTGTAGTTTAAACRTTAAGTATGCTCCAATGAATGCGAAGCCTATCAAAAGTAATCTGGTTTGAAACTAAAAATAAACTCTTTTTCGTGGCAAACCTGGGACTTTTTTGGCACAATTTTGATTTACAAATAAATTGGGTGCCTCTTGGAGAGGTGGGGAAGGGGGAGTGTCCCTGCGTCCTTTGTGCATCCTCTCGTGCCAGCCCCTGCTTTGCTGCATAGCTCTCTTGGAGGCTTGCGCTGCACGTCACAACATTTACCTTATGTGCCCGCCTCAAAGGATTTCACAAACTGAGATGTGCTGGGTGAGGATATGACTCGGGAAAGCTGAACTTACCACGCTGCTAAGGGTGCTTGGTGATAAACCTCCAAAAGCATGTGCCTTGCTGCAGCAGAAGGCGGAGATGTTGAATGGCCAGAGGGACCATTCTGGAGCATGCGTCAAACCATGATCTAGAAAGCATCGGCAGCTGCTGCTGCTTTTGTTCTGCTGTGCTGGAAAACAAATTTTGGGATGCTCTTGGATAAAACTTTTTAGTAAACTTGCTGAAAAAATGTCAACGTGGACCATCTTTAAATCATCTGCAAACGACAAAGCACGTGTCTTTCACTGCCATCCTTTAGGATATCCTGAGGGAGTGAGGTCTCTTCTCTCTTAAACTAGTACAAAGAATTAAAAGTTTATTGGAGTGGAGGCTGAAACCCTGTAATCTTCTCTCAGCTGAACATTGAAGCTGGCCCTGCTCTTAGTTGGGTGGAGTGGACCAGAAGACCTTCAGAGGTCTTTTCCAATCTTAATTATACTGTGACTTTATGAATGGTAGGAGTCATTTCATGTAGCACTGGCTACTTTATTTTACGTATTTATATGTATGTTTGTGTATATAAAATGTATGCAGAAGAAGCTCAAAGGAAGGACTGAGGGAGAGCCACCTCTGAACTTCCCATTTCCAAGTAGTAAAGTTACTTTCTCAGGCGAGGCAAGACCTTATTTCAAACCCATGTCCTGAATCATACACATGATAGATCTGATCATGTCATTTTTCTCTTTGGAGGTGGTAGATGGGTGTAGGATACATACCAGTTTGGGGAATTCAGCCTTGCTTTCCTGTTACATTGAAAGAACCTGAAGTGTTTCATTTGGGATAGAAACAGAGGGGGTTTTAGCTTGTAGTTTTGGTAAGAACAGAAAAGGGTAGATTAAGTTTGATCCATGGTTTGTTTTGTATTTTTGCTTTGGCAGCCAAATTGCAAAAMCAGTTATTCACATAGCCGTATTTCTAGCTGCTTGTGATTTATGGAAAGAGCTGAGAGATATTTTATGAGCTAAATCTCACTACTGTGGCTGACGTCCAGCTTTAGTCAAAGCATTTTGTCTGTGTAAAATTCCCCTGCCATTCCAGCTAGATATGATATTCCTCACTGCTTTTCTCAAACCAGTAACTTGCATAGCTGCAAACGATGGGACTGCTGTGGAATTCAGCCCCACATGTGGATAACGGGGCTGCTGATGTTTCACAGCAGCTTTCTGGGGGCTGATTATATTTATTCTAAAAGGAAAACAAGAAAACAGAGTTTGCCAGTTGTTACGAAAAAAATAAAATTAAACATGTATAGAGTACAATTCTTTTCCCCTATTTTATCAAAAGCCACAGATTTATTTTGTTAGGCAGGCTGCAGTTCTGGTATCTTCAGTAGCATTACCTGGATGCTCATGTACCAAAGCAGTTTATGTTGTGGGATAATTTGCTTTCTTGGAGACTATTACCGCAATTGATTGGATAAACTGCTCTTATTAAGCAGGCAGTGTGAGGATATCCTCATGGACCTATCTGTGGATGCCTAAGGAAGCAGATCATGTAGGCCAGCAGTGACAGCAGAGACAACCCCTTTATGATCTGAAGTGACTGAGAAGCTGGATTTCCAGTCAGTATGTATGGTGCTTCCAAATCTCCCTCTGATACATCCGAGGAGAGGCAGCTGAGGCTTGCCTGTCAGGCAGGTGCTTTCAGTTTATGCAACCAGGCTTATTAAGGGAGTAGCCACAAGAGGGAAGAAAAGGCAATGATATTAACTCATGCCTTGGACTGCTGCTAAAAGGAGCCAGTGTTACAGGGAAAGGAATTAAGATAGATTTTGCTTGTGTTGTTTGGATCTCTGCTCTTGGACTTGGTTGTGTGAGCTGATAAAAATTGAAGTTGAATAGGCCCCATAAGTCGGTGTATGGTATCGTTATGGATGTCTCCTAGCCTTAAGAATGCATCAGTCTGGCTTTCTCCTTTCACTTTAGAGGCTTCTGCCCTGTTTGGACCAGTATCTATAGGCTTTTTCAGACAACAGGGTCTCCTCACAATCTTGGAGTAGCTCAGGGTGTTTGCTTACAGTCCCACATATGAACAGTAATTTGCTAAGTGTAGTGTAAACTGGTTGATATGTAATATAATGCTTGCAGCCTGGAATAAAGCTGTGGCCAGTGCATCTGTTGTTTCTCATCTCCGGTACAGCCTGAGCCTCTTGGCTGCCTTGATGTCCGTTCATACCACACCACCCTCTAGTCCCTTGAAGATTATTTGTTTGGTTGCCCAAGTCTCACTTTTCTCCTTCTGCTCCATCCAATGATGCTCCTTTCTTTAGCGGATTGTAGTAAAACAACATTTTCTGTCCTTTGACCTGGTCCCTGCCTAAGCTTGCTACGCCTTCAGTCATGTAATCCCCTTCAGGCTTTGCACCAGCCGTGCTCTCTGTCTGCATCGGCTCTCAACGTGTGCAACATCTCAGGACAAGCTGCTGCTCTAAGATGCAGACATACCAAGGAGATAATAGCAGAGCCAGCAAAAAGCTGATGTTTACACTGATTTTTACTTCTAATTTATTGCGGCCCGCCCCGTCCCCCCCCTCCATAACCCTAACGTTTCAGATGTGATTTTTCTGGTCTTTAGTTCATCTCAATTCAGCTTATCGGAGCAAGACCTGTGTCTTTTCACCAGCATGCTTCAGGACAGACTCCAATAAATGATTTGGTCATTTAAAGCAATGAAATAACTAATTGCCATGGGTCTATTACGTTTCTCAAAGAACCGGCTGGTCGATCGCTGAAAGCTCTCAGTCTTTTCTTCTGACAGATACTAAAGAAACTGAAGGGCCTTGCCTTGGAGACAGAAGCCGAGCTGGAGAGACAGGACGAAGCTCTTGACTCCATCACTACCTCCGTAGACCACGCAACGCTGAATATTGACAAGCAGAATCGCAGAATAAGGAAACTAACGTAGCGCCCACAGGAGCCAATGGGGATGGTATCGTGAGGAAGAGGAGGATCGGGGAACTGTATTTTTCAAGACTGTTTCTTTAATAGACGCTTTGATTGCGTGGGAGGTGTTTGCAATATTGTCTGGAATACGATGCTGCTGTTGTTGAGTTCCTGAGGGTTTTGAAAATGTTTCCAGACTTGGAGGAGGATTGAAGGCTGTTTTAGAATTAAAAAGGCCAAGACTTTTAATTGCAGTGAAACAATGATAGTGGATTCTTTACTACAGAAAATCTGTAAATATGAAGGGATGTGATATAATCTGAATCAACTTTTATGTGCTTTTTTATGTTGCTGCTTTTGAAAGTTGTTTTTTTTTTACTGCAACAAAGAAGTGAAGGAGAAACGAACTGCATATGAGACTACTTTAGACAATTACAGCCTATTAATTCTCTCTCAAGGTCTTTCTTTAAAATAGTTAATAGCTGAACTAAGGGCCAGATGTCCAACTGCAAGTCAATGAGGGGTTTTTTTGTAAGTTAATGCTGAGGTGAGCAAGTGATGGTGATAAAACCTTGTGTTCCCTGAGCAAATAGTTTTAATAGGTTTCAATCATGCTTTTAATGTACCCAGAAATTTTATAAGAGTAGTGAAGACTTAGTGGCCACAGCTGCGTGTTGCCATGTCCTGGGAAATCAAGAGAAGAAGGTTAGTTAATGTGCCTGTATTGGTAGAGACATCTACTTACTGAGCAGATTATTTTTTTTTTGCCATTCGATAAATGTTTTGCTTACTTAAGTCACTTATAAAGAGTAAGTGTTGAAGTTAAATACATGCTTCTGCTTTCCAAAAAGGGACTGCTGATCTTCGATGATCATCTACACGTTTTTGTGTGTTTTATTTTTCCCCTTTAAACTGCACACGTAGTGGAAGAACTGATTTTGGAGTGGAGAAAGTGATTTTCTTCACAGGCGAATTTATTCAGTTCTTGGAGTTCACTGTTTGTATCCCTCACTTGCAGAGAGTGCTTTTATATTTTTGGTAATAGTCTGACATGGTGTCAGACACGGTGTCAGTGTCCTCAGAGCGTCACGAACATCGTGTTCACTTAGTGTGGTCCCTAAATACCATGTTGGATCTGGGCTGTCACATCTCTGATGGATGTTAGTGGAAGGTCTCTTGTCCCTTTGCTTCTCTGTCCTTCATTTTCCAAGGATTTCCCTACCGCTCATCTCCGACTCTGTAAATGGGAACTTCAAGAGTTGTGTGGAGCATCATGTGGTTTTTGTGTATCTGCTCCAGATTGACAGGCTGAGGGGCCTATGGTCAGAGCTGTAGACATCTGTATAACGTGATAGTTGTGGTACATCCATCTATCTTGTGGCTTTTATTTATTTGCACTAACTGGTGGTGAAGGATTTCAAGACTTCTTGTAGACCTGTATTTCTAAAATAAAAGGGAATACTGTCAATTGTTGTCTAATAGGTTTTGTTGAGTTTACACTTGGCTCCATCGAGACTACGGGACAGTGGAGACCTTTTCCCCTCCCAGCTTACTTGATATTATATAGGAGAGATTCCAGGTAATCCACGTATCTATCGCCTGTGGCAGAGAACTCACATTTCATCAATTCCAACAGTTTACCAGCTATTTTAGTTTAAAGTAGCTGTTGCAATATGTCTTTTTTTTTTTTTTAAGTGTTTTTATATTAAAAAATTCTTCTTGTATTGCTTTCAAATACAACACTTTCGGTGCAATATTTTTAACTAGTGAAGCTTTGAACTGTTTATTCTACTTATAGTTGATGTGAAATTTTCCTGTTTCAGAGTAATTCAGCCTACCTTTTAAAGACAGGTAGAGTAAATCACATACAGTATGTTGTTTTCAAGATCTTACTCTACCTTGTTTTGTATTACTTCATATTAGTTTGTTAGTATTGGAGTAAAGTGTACTTCTGCACTGCAAATTCTTAATTTACAGTCCAAGTTGTTACTGGCATGCACTTTACCTACTTGCTGAATATGGTGATTATATATACATACACTGTGTACTATGAAACAAAATATTGTCTAGGGTTCTCCTGTTTGTTTCTGATACCCAAATCACTGTTGTTTTACTGTGAAAGGAAGATATGTTTACACAACTAATTATTTCATGAATTTAAAAGTACACTTTGCACAAAATGTATGTTAACTGAACCTGGTGCTGACTGGGAACAAACCTCTACACTGAATTAGTCCAAACCAGGATTGCCAAAAGTAAATACTAATTACATGTCATTTAGTTTAGCATTCTTTGTGCCATACTTTTTATTGTTGTGGTTTTTAGCACTAGCTGTTGCATCTGATTCAGTATTTTGTGGTTTGTACAAAATGTCCACGCTAAAGCAAAAAATTGTAATATTGTTTGTAAGACATGACCCATTCTAGAGCTGTGCATTAGCTAAATTTCATGTGCCCAGAGGACTTTCAATCTGTAATTTCTTCTTATTAAATATCTTGGAATAGTGATCTTCTCTCTTGTATTCACTTGGCTGAGAAGTTGCAGTAAAAAATACTCTATCCAGCCCCTTGTCATACTGTGGAACAGAATTTAATGTAGCACTTCTTGTAGGGTTGGGTTTTGGGATAGGCTTTTTTTAATTTAAAAAAGGGAAATATTAACTGTTGGAATATCATCAATGTGAATGTCAGCTATCCTCAGCTGGACAACGAAGTGGATGAATGTCAGCACAGTGTATGCGGTGGCTGGTACTCTGTCCTGGAGACTGTGGCATAGGAGCTGCTCCAGCTCTTGGAGAGTGGACTAAGAACTGCTTGGACATGTCACGATTTGAACAGCCTCTTGGTACACAAGTATAAAGATTTTACTCTGATCAAGACTTCTCTTACTGTGTAATAATACGGCTTCTGTTATTGCCAAAAGTGCTTAGAGCCTCCTAAGTTCCCTTCTACCTTACATCCAAGCGCCGTTATTTTCCAAATAATGTCGCAGATCTGGACCAGTGCTCCATGGGGAAGATGCAGCAGGTAACATGCCAAACAGTATTCTTGTGCTTTGTTCTTCACTGATATAATTGTTATCTACATGAGGCTTAGAGACATACTTCTAGGGTAACTTTTGCCTTTTATATGCACAGTTTGCTAGTTCTTTGCAGGTCTTTTACTACCGTGTGAAAAGTGAGGGGCTTTGTCACTAAGAGACATAAGGAAAAAACTAATAAAAGAGATTCTAACCTAAAAAATAAAAAGGTTTTACTTGGGGAGGCTTTTCAGCTCCTGCAAAACAGAACTAGATTGTACTGTATCATATGGTAGGTTTATAATCCGATGTGTGTTCATGGCAGTGATGAGTGAGCCTGAAATGAGTGGAGCTTAAATGTATTTCTGCATAGGAGTTTGAATGTCTCCTGTGGAATCATTGAAATGGTAATGGTATTACCATGCTGGTAATAAACATGGCACTTCACAATCCTCAGACAAGTGGTGTAAGGAGCTTTTTTCAGGCAATTAATTAATTTAACCAAAGTCTCATAATAGCTGTCTGTGTTTCCAAAGCCAGTGCTTTGAAACCACTGGTATGCTCTTCACAGAAGGAAATGGAGCAAAGCTGCTTGCAAGTGTTGAAGCCTGCCTCTGGGAAGAGTGTTTGGGAGAGAAATTGGCTGTATTTACTTTTTAATATGACAAACCATGGCAGCAGTATCCCTTGCTTCTGCTGGCTGTGTGTGAGCGATGTCAAACCTCAGCCTGGTAGAGGGAAAAATAATTTTGTAATGGTCCTAGTCATAGGTTTAACAGCTGGGCTTTGCAGAKTAAACAGCGCTTGGCTCACCTACCGCCCCGGGCTCACGTGTTTGCGACTCACAGCTCGGCACGAGGCTCCTAATGGGGCTGCTTGGGCTGTCCATCGTCGACCCGATGCAAAGCGTGCTGCCTTGGGCTTTGCCCACCAGCCTTTTCCGTGTGGCGGAGGTGCAGCATGCATTTGCTCATCCCAGCCCAGTGAGCCCATGCTGTCACTGGCGACTATTTCACCTCGTCAAGGTAAATACAAGAGCGTGGGGCCAGCTGTGTGCGAGCCAGGGCACACCGAAGACAAAACAAGCATCCTGGATTCAAGCTGCCTCCTGTTTGAAGTGGGAAAGTGTTTGCTTAATGGTTTAAAAGTCCAGCTTGGCTTCTGTCAAGTGGTTTAATTTTAAACCAGCGGATTTTAACCCTTTTATGGTTTGGCAGCTGAGGGGTTAAAGTAGTTCAACACCAAAATTAAGAAGCCTGAGTTCAGGATTCTGGCATTTTTTGATTGTTTCCTAAGAGTTTAATTAGATCCTGGATCATGCAGGCTGGGGGGAATAAGAGCTGAAGAGCCATCAAACGGATGATGGTCTCATAGCAGGCGGTGCACCTTGACCATACCAGCCTGATGCAGCTCCTAGTATGTAGTTAAGCCTTAAGCTATCTGGTTTCCAAAAGGTGCCTGCCTGGGTGTTAGCCATGTGCTCTGCTGCTCTCAGCTTTCCTGCTTAGCACCGTGGATTTGGTGCAGCTTAGAGAAAAACCCGTGGAGCTAGAACTGCCCTAGTTTTTTACGTGACAGCTAAACCATTGAACCATAAGGATGCTCATGGGAGTGAGACAGTAGTAAGGAAGAGGGAGAGCCATGGGGCTTTTGCCTCTCAAAAGGATGGTGTAGATTTGGGTGTAGACTCTGGTTTCACTGGTTGAGAATTTGTTCAGGAGCTGGCAGCAAAGAGCAAGCTTTGGAGGGCTGGGTTATATCAGGATGGAAGGGGGGAAATGGTGCTTGAGGTTTCTGGAGGAGGAAATTTGCTCTGCTGGGTGGGATGGGACTGCTTCAGAGAGGAGAAGGAAACTTGAGGTGGAAGATCTGCCCTTAGTYTGACCAGGTTTCATTTCTGGCACTGCTGCAGTCTGTCAGCCGTGCATATTGMTTGGGATTTAATTCAGATCCTCTCTCTTGGAGTTCATGCTCACTTTTGGCGTGCTCCCTTCGTATCAGCTGAAAACRAGGATCTTTCCCCTTGGTGTTTCAATTGCTTATCTCTAACATGGCAATATCACTGTTTCTCATCTCTTCAGTACCCTAAAAAAGCTAATAATCGAGTCCTAATTGATGTTAAAAGTGCCCATCCTAGTGTGGAGCTACTTTTGTAATTAGGGGAGCAAACCCAGCAGTTCTGGATACTACAAATGAATGTTGAACACACTGGAACCTCCCTCTGAGTGAATTACTGGTCCCCCCATTTCACAGGARGTGGAAACAGAGACACCAGAC
This sequence comes from Phoebastria nigripes, assembly GCA_035582835.1. Lineage (NCBI taxonomy): Eukaryota > Metazoa > Chordata > Aves > Procellariiformes > Diomedeidae > Phoebastria > Phoebastria nigripes. The sequence continues at coordinate 799,082 of JAYKAV010000755.1, forward strand.
CGTTGACAAATTGAAGGATCAGCCTGCAAGGAGGACTAAGCCACAAACTGCACTTAAGCCTCTGAAGCATAGGGTTAGGAGCAGGACCATCTTCTAACGCTCGGTGAGGCTCACAAGGCTTTTCATCATTGTGTAGTGTTTATTGTAGGCTTGTAAAACACTTGCCGCTTAACGTTTTGCTTCTAGTTCAGACTATGAGCATGTATTTCAGTTATGCTTCAGTGCATAATGTCTGCGAGGACTGCTTTTAGTCCTTTTGAGAAAGAAAGACCTACTCGGAAATGTTCTGATTTCTTCCATATGGCACATGTTTTTAATGTGATGCTTTGTACGGCGGTGAATGTTGTTTACAGCCATRAGGATGCAAACAGAGACAGGAGAGGGTAATTGCAGGTATGCAGCAATGCCAAGGGCTCCCTTCCGTGACGGCATCTCCATTCAGCCCTCCCTGTGTTGCCAAGCTGCTGAACGCCAGAGGCTGGAAAAGGAATCCGTGTTCGGTGAAATGGTTTCCAGGACTTGAATTCTCCTTTAGGAAATGAACCTCCTGGGCTGCCTCCGTTCTTTTCCTTGTAACTTCTGCGTAAGAAGCAAACCACACTGCAGGCTTGCATTTTTTTCTCTAATACACTGTATTAATCATGGGTGCTGAACACAGGGTTTGGGCTGAGTTTTTGACTGGGCTTGCTGGGTATGCTGCATGGTGAATACCGGAGGGTGTATCAGCTTTAAGTCATCTCATGGCATTCATAAAGTTGCGTAAAAATCGCTGCCTGCATTGTACAGAGGTGGTAACAGGTATAGTAATTGGTATGTACCATGGTAAGGCCTCAAGATTCATATTTGCCTAAATAGACCACATGATTTCTAATATGACTGTTTGCCAAGCCTTCACCTTTAGCTAAAACAATTCTGAACTGGAAATTATGTTTTATAGGAAGAGAGAATCAAGGTATTAAAGTGCCATCAAATGATGCTGGATGCATCAAACCTCTTGGTCATCTTTTCTCCTGCCTGTGGTTTCAGAGGACTTGCAGCTCTGACAGATTTCTGCTGCCTAATTCTGGACACTCTTGGCCAAGCCAATATTTTCAGTTCTGTCATTGGTAATCCTACAGCATATCAATGCCAACCAGAATTGCAGCATCATCTTCCTGGTTAGAAAGCCCGTATCCCATCCCATAGACCACAAGGAGAACAGTTTTCCTTCTGTTCCTTGGTCATGTTAGACTGACTTTAAATGTAATAGATCTCTTACTACTTGCTAATCAGTATGCTGTCTGAATGCAAGCTTTTCAGGAGACTGAATTTATAATGCATGTATCCGTATGCTTTCATAACGGCTAGAAGTGATACTGTGGTGAATTTTTTTTTTTTTTTTTCCATACACATCAAGTGTTCAGCTTGACAACTGGATCTTGTTCAATTTTGAACTGCTTAATAGATTCCAGCCTTTTCCTGCTGCACTGTGGGTGGAAATAAATGACAATCAGACCCTGGATTTCATGCCACATTTTTCTGTCCGGATTCCCCTTCTTTCTCCTGAAATGAAAGAGCCAGATCTTGCAGCCTGGTGGTAAAGCAAGCCAAGGAGCTATCTGAGGGTGTTACGCTGTGAGCTTTCAACAGGTCGGCTGCTCTGATCATCCATTTTTATGTTCTTACCCTGTGGTAAATGTTGTTTATACGTTTATGCCTCTTGATGAAGACTAAGACATTTGCATTTGATGGGATAAGCAAGCACGTACAACTGCCTTGGAGCTGCAGATGTGCCCTGGCTCATCTTCTCTTGTGTGGAAGGTGTCGAGTCCCAGCCAAATCCTTGAGGTATCAGGTAAGGATCAGTTTCTTAATCTAGTGCCTCTTTTTCCATTCATGGCAAAAATTCATAGAAGGAAGTACAGGAGGGAGGAATGAAGAGAACTGGAGGAAGGAAAAGCTGGACATGGATGTCAGAGGGACCATTTGTTCAGTATCTTCCTGCAGGCTGAAAGACTCCTGCTGAAGTCACATGCTACCTGTTTGTAAACTCAAGCCTCCAGTGCCATCAATGCTACTACCCGTTTAAACATGACAAAGTAATGATTTTCACTCTTTTTTAAAGTGTGTGAATCATTTCGGATTTGGATTTTTTTTTTTCTTTTTCTATTTTAATCATCAAGCCCTGTTTCCTAGCCAATGGAAAAGGTGTGCCATTCCACACCTGCTTTTGTTGAAGGCTGGTTGGTTCCTGCTATACCTATGGACAGTTTACAGCACAAATTATCTTTACAGTCCTTAATAGCTTAATCCCCTTTTCTCTTCTTGTTTATAATTTCAGGCTGTGGCTTCATACATTGGGCGTTTTATATAGAACATCTCCCATGCAGTGCTCTCACTCTGTCAAGCTAATCTTCATAAACAGCCTGACAAAGAGGGAAACTGTTTGTTCCCAGGAGAGGAAGGAATTTCTGGGTATAAAGTTGATAATTAAGAGAAATTTATATCCGGTCACAGCTTGATCAGAAATTTCCTGTGGGATCTTCCCTCTGTATTGAAATGCTCTGTGCCTCGATTCTGCCGCAGTCAACTGGATATTATAATTCATCCTTAGCCTGTCTTTAAGTTACTTAATGGTAAACCTTTGGGACATAAAATCACCTGCTCATTTGTAAACGCCTAGCACAGTGGGGCTTTGGTTGTCACTGTAGTACGAACAACAATAATCTCAGCAGAGCTATTAGTAATTTGGTGGAGGCAGGCTCACGTCTCAGTGTAGCACCTTATCCAAAAGTTCCTTCTTTTGTCCTTGACCATATTAGCATAGTGCTAATATTTGTCTTCAAATTATTCACTGCTCCTGTGTGAGCTAGCTTTGCATGTTCAGATGTTCAATGATCATGTTGGGGTTTGTGCAGATGCAGCTGTGGAAGAGGTGGGAGTTTATTTCACTGGGCTCTCAAGAGGTATTTTAAAGAGGCAGAATTTTTCCTTGGACACTAGATGCTCCCGTTGCACTGGGATTCTTGGATGAAAGGATCACTTTATGGTACTGCTAAGCTGTCTTTCAAGGCTGGTATATAGCCAGGATTCCTCCCCTTTGGTCTTGGGAACCGAGATGCATGGATTGTCATCCTGTGTTTCTTCTATAATCGTTGGAGAGAGAGCCATGGAGAGAGACTGGCACTAAAAGGCCATTCTTCTGGGTCAGACTCAGATGCCTGCCAGGACTGCTGCCCTCCACTTCCACATCTACTTCTTGCAAAATCCTCTGCATGATATTCAGATCCCGTTCCTCTTCCCATCCCATCTCGGGGTGGGGAGTGGAGATGCCCTACTGTTTCCCCGTCTCCCTTGTTCCCATCTCCTCCATCTCCATTTGGCCTTCTCCAAACATCTACAGCCATCTCCTCCTTGGCAGTCAGTAGGTGCAAGGAGTAACAGCCTCGGGGTCTGAGTCAGTTTGGATAAATGTTTGCAGCTCTCTGCAATGACACCACACATGTATAAATTGGACACATTAATCTGAGAATAAAGCCAGGCACCCATCATGGTGTACCCATGTGCTGGAACATGCTGGAGCATGTTTGGGTTTATTTCACAGGGCTTCTCTTTCCTTCAGCGTGAAACATCCATCTTGCTCAGGACAGGGCAACAGGTTATTTCAGCTTCCTAATTCTGCTCCAAAATAGGATGTGTCCTTCCATGTCGAGTCCTTGCTCAACTGTCCTGCCCGTGCTGCTCTGTGCATCCCACCCGATGCACTCATGGGAAAAGAGATGCTCTGTATGGCAGATTTGAAACTGTGGTGGTCCCAGAGGCTGGATACAGTTGGAGAGACTATGGAAACACCAGTAGATCTCAATTTCGATAGTTCCAAAACCATTACATGCAATTAATCTCTGACAAAATCATTTCTACCGGATGTTTTATGGGCCTGAGGTTGACATGTGAGCTTACGCTCCGTAACACCGGGTGGGAAATTCCCACAGCTGGTTGGCAGCCAGCTGAGGCTTTCTCCAAGTCAGTGTGTTTCTGAGCCAGTCCTGGGAACCTCTCACTTCAGCTGCCTCCAGTCCTTTGCGAGGCTGAGTGTGCAGTTCCCACCACAGAGAGCATCGTCCAGAGTCAATGCCCAGGAAGGAAAGGGAGAAAGGAGAAGAAAATAAATTGATTGTTGTGTTTCTGAAGGTGTGGTGCACCATGATGGCCAGGCTTCTTGGGGTTTTTTTTAAGCTTATAGCACTTCTCTATACCCAAAGGATCTGGGCTGTCCCTTCACCAGGGGCCAGATTCTGATATCTCTACCTGAACACCTTCAGACTTCAACAAGGATATTTAGAGAGAAAAGTCCTGTTCATCGCATGCTTTGGTAGCAGACTCTTCCCTTTTATATCAAGAGAAGCTTCTTCTTGGGTCCAGTGCAGGAAGGCCATCCAGGACCCTTTTGACTTCAATGGGGAGCAGTTAGGCCACTGGAAAATCCATTCTTGGGACTGTTTTTTATGCTGAACAGGAAATTTTTGGGGCATCTGATTTTTTTTAACAGATCTTATGATGCAAATTGGGATGGAGAGGAGGCATTCCTGAGTATTTTGGCAGATAGATGAAAGCTGTCCAACCTACTGAATGTTATATACTCTGGGTTTTTAGTACCCTGCTTTACATTTTATTTTATTTTATTTTATTTTATTTTGTAGAAATGGAGCATTTCCATCTTGAAATCTAGAATGAAACATTTTAGAAAGAGCAAACTGCTACATCCACTGTGCAAGGCAGGGTGCGAAGTCAACCTGCTGTCTCCGTAGTCCTCGCTAAGCAATGGCACTGTCATGGAATGCTTCCATGCATTTATTTATTGAATTTCTTTTTTTTTTTGAGACACACACATATATAAAAGTAGGCCAAAGTTTAATGTAAAAATTCCTCTTTTGCTTTCATTTCTCCAGCTGTTCAAGGTGACTCTTCTTATTTGGTGTAAAGGTGAATTTGCATTGAAAGCACTTCAGTTTAACTTGTTATCTCCTTTATCATTAAAGGCCAATTTTTTTTTTAATGCTTTGGGGCCAAACCCTGCACACTGATTTGCATGACCAGACCCTGGTTGCCTCATTTTGTTGTGCTGCAGGGATCTGCTCAAGATCTCTGAAACGAAGGAGTTCAAACAAATATTCAAATGACTGGATTAAAAAAACCCAAACAACAAGACAAAATCAGTCTTTGACACAAGTGCCAGAGCCTGGACTGCCCTTTCCCAGAGAGATAAATGCTGGAAGATTGTGGAGTGCTCAGGTATTTTGTTCAGTGGGACTCACATCCTTATGTAAGTACAAAGACATATTTCTTTTATGCATTCATAAAAATATAAATTAAAGCAGCATGCTGTTTGAATGAAAGCATAAAATGGATCAGCTCCCAATACAGACTGTTTTAGAAATAATCTGTAGCAAGAACAGACATTTTAAAAATTATTATAAGCAAGAGACTTCTACATCATCCAGCTGTAAAGTTTTTCAGGCTATATGAGTTACTGTGTTCTCAAATCTGTGAATTTTACCACAAATACCATGCAATTTATTTTTTCCCTTCAAACTCCAGCTCCCAAATTTTGGTCATTAATTGAGAAACTGATTTTTTAATCCATTTGCAATTATTGAGGTTGCAGGGAAGCTTTGGCTTCAGAACAACATTACAAACTTTTCAAGACCAAAAAGGCAAGTTTAGGCATTGATTTCTTTTAAAATTAAGATTTTTCTGCCATTTCTATAACTCCAAGACCGGTTCAAAGTTAGGAAGCTGGTGGTCCTGTGCTCCTTCTGTAATAAATCGAYGGAGAGAATCTCCTCCAAAGAACTTGGAGCAAATGCCTCCTCTAAAGCTTAGAGGACTTTCTGCCTGTCTGCCACTGAGGCTAGCTTTCTCCTTGCTCTTTGGGCTGATTATTGCAGCAGGAGGAGTTGTACTTGCCCTGTCCTTTAGAGGTAAGATCTCCCTGCTGAGGAGGACAGCGGTGATTTCAGGACTGGGCTGCAGGTGGGCACTTCAGTGCCAAGTCCCCCCTGCAGAGCATCTCGGCAGTGAAATCCAGCTTTGTTCCAGGTTGCACTTTGTTAACATAAAAACGTTAAGTGCAATAGGTGACCTAGGAGCGTGTTACCACTGCTCGGCAATCCCTCTCGCTTCGGCACGACACTTAATCAGGCGTTTGAGTCCCAATGCGTTTTAAGCTTACCCTAAATCTTAAGCACATGTTTAAGTGTTTTGCTGACTAAGGGTGAGATTTAATAACAATGCCTGGCTTTTATATAGCACTTTCCATAAATGTCACATCGTGGGGTTTTTAGAGCAGGTAAGTGGGCTGGATGAGCAGACAGTGAGGTGGATTGAAAACTGGCTGAATGGCCAGGCCCAGAGGGTGGTCATCAGCAGCATAAAGTCTAGTAGGAGGCCAGTAACTAGTGGTGTACCCCAGGGATCAATACTGGGTCCAGTCTTGTTTAACATCTTCATTAATCATCTGGATGATGGGGCAGAGTGTACCCTAAGCAAATTTGCAGATGACACCAAACTGGGAGGAGTGGCTGRTAATCCAGAGAGTCATGTTGCCATCCAGAGGGACCTCAACAGCCTGGAGAAATGGGCTGACAGGAACCTCATGAAGTTCAACAAGGAGAAGTGCAAAGTCCTGTCCCTGGGGAGGAACAACCCCAGGCACCAGGACATGCTGGGGAACACCCAGCTGGAAAGCAGCTTGTCAGAAAAGGACCTGGGGGTCCTGGTGGACACCAAGTTGAACACGAACCAGCAATGGGCCCTTGCGGCAAGGAAGGTGAATAGTATCCTGGGCTGCGTTGGGCAAAGTATTGCCAGCAGGTCGAGGGAGGTGATCCTTCCCCTCCACTCAGTGCTGGTGAGGCCACACCTGGAGTGTCCAGTTCTGGGCTCGCCACTACAAGAGAAACATGGACTTACTGGAGAGAGTCCAGCAAAGGACCACGAAGATGTTGAAGGGACTGAGGCACCTCACATATGAGGAAAGGCTGAGCGAGCTGGAACTGTTCAGCCTGGAGAAGAGAAGGCTTGGGGGGATCTCATCAATGTATATAAACACCTGAAGGGAGGGTGCAAAGAGGACGGAGCCAGGCTCTTTTTAGAGGTGCCCAATGCCAGGGCAAGAGGCAATGGGCATAAACTGAAACACAGGAGGTGCCATCTGAACATCAGGAAACACTTTTTTACTGTGAGGGTGACTGAGCACTGGCACAGGTGGCCCAGGGAAGTTGTGGAGTCTCCCCCCTTAGAGATGTTCAAAAGCCATCTGGCCATGGTCCTGGACAACTGGCTCTAGGTGGCCCTACTTGAGCAGGGTGCTTGGACCGGATGACCTGCAGCGGTCCCTTCCAACGTCAGCCATTCTGTGATTCTGAGAAATATCAGCTGATAAGTTGTAAATGGGTAAACTGAGGCACGAGCTGGTACAATAGCTTGTGTAGCAGCATACAGCAGTGTCGTGGCCAAACCGAAAATGAATTCCTTGCTTCCATCCCAGTGGATTAATCACCGTGATGGGTGACTAACCTAACTGTACAGCTGTGCTCGCATGGCCCCAGAGGCAGTTCAGCTCTCGCCCCCCCTTCCTGCGACAGGCAGGGGTCTGGGACTGGCTCAGGGATCTGTGCATAGTGCTCGGGAGTGAAAAAACACACCAAAATCTTGGTACCACTCAGTGCACGTACTCCCCTGTTGCACGACACATAGGGGAAGGCGGCAGTCAGAATTTGGCTGCTGACAAATCCTACCAGCCCTTGGAGCAGGGATGTGAAGCCTTTCCTCAGAAGGGTCCCAGGACATTTTGTCTGCTTAATGCCAGCCACCCAATTTTGCTTCAAGGGCATGAGAGGCAGGGAGAAGCTACCAGACCAGCTGAGAAAGGATCCCTTTTTATTTGTGTATTTATGTTGCTCGTTTGCTGCACAGACAATGCAGGAGATGGCAACCTGCAGCCTGGGTAGTGCTTACCCTGATGCAAGCAGTGATGCCAATGAACTTGAAATCCCAGCTGAAGGCCACAACAAAAGGCACCATCGATGCTGTTTTTATCTCTGATTACCTGACCAGTTTAAGGAGTCCTTCTTGAACCCTCCTTCTCCACCGCCTCCACCATCCAGCAGAAACAGGCGTGGGAACCTGAGCTCCCAACCTGAGATAGGGGCTCCTTTGGGTGCTCATACAGCTGCATGAGGAGCGGCTGAGGGAACTGGGACTGTTTAGCCTGGAGAAGAGGAGGCTGAGGGGAGACCTTATTGCGCTCTACAACTCCCTGAAAGGAGGTTGTAGTGAGGTCGGTGTTGGTCTCTTCTCCCAAGTAACAAGCGATAGGACGAGAGGAAATGGCCTCAAGTTGCACCAGGGGAGGTTTAGATTGGACATTAGGAAAAATTTCTTTACTGAAAGAGTGGTTAAACATTGGAACAGGCTGCCCAGGGAAGTGGTGGAGTCACCATCCCTGGAGGTATTTAAAAGACGTGTAGATGAGGCGCTTAGGGACATGGTTTAGTGGGCATGGTGGTGTTGGGTTGATGGTTGGACTTGATGATCTTAGAGGTCTTTTCCAACCTTAATGATTCTGTGATTCTATAAGAGATAGTCCCAGTTTGGGAATTAAATAGCAAAAACAAGGACAGGAAAAAATAACAGGGCACAWGAAAGAAATTAGTGGGTGACCCAGCATGGCTGTGCAGAAGGACTCATCCTGCAGAACCGCACTGTGCCTGAGCACATGCTGCGGCAGRCTGAGACACCTGGATTTGCCCTGCTTTATTGGTTTTTGCCTTCAGAAGGGTTTCTGGAGGACTTCAGAGATACAGGCTGTATTTCCACTTTGCTGGGCAGCGCACATCCAGCACTGTGTGCCTCAGTTTCCCTGCACATCACATGGAACTAACATCATTGACCTTCAGAAATGGCTTTAAGGCTCGTAGTTGACAAGGGACATGACAGGATCTCGATATTATGATTTATTGTTGCATTTATGTTCTTAGCATGCTGGTGCTATCCAAAGACTGTGTTCATCTCTTTTGTATCAAGCCTTTCTCTTCCTATAGTGGCTGCAATTGCCCTGATAAGTGATTTTCTAGCCTGTGTCGACATATCTATAGAAATACAAACCATTGCGGTTTCTGCTCAGGAAATGAAAGCATTCCATCATTCTCCACGCTAGCCGGGAAATGCAAGCGGATCAGCTGGACCAGCATCCCCAGGTGCCTCCTTGGCGCTGGCTGATGGCAGGGCTTGAAAAAGCATCCATGCAGGCCATGGTGGAAAGCCACTTAATGAMGTTTACAGTGTCCTTTAGACGGGCGGCTCAAGCGCTTAGCAGAAAATGAAGGGTTTTTGACTTTCTGCCTGTGGCAGGTGGAAAGAATTTGCACTCAGATGTTAGTAACAGATGCCATTCTCCCTTATGATTTTCTTTGCATGCTCAGGAAGGTGTTTTCAGCTAATGTTTGGTATGTTGTCCCCCTGGGATTCCAGTTACTTTTATTATAATAGGATTTTAATTTTAGCTTCTAATATGAAATTATGCTGGTCKCCAGGTACATGAGAAAATAATTTCCACACCAGCTCTCTTCCATGGCTTCATAACCGTGAGCTGCAGCTGGGCAGGACAGGGGAGACGGGAGGCCAAGAGCATGGAGCCAGAGGTAAAAAAGTGCAAAAGGTGAAATGCATGGCTGATGGTGCTTCAGCATGACTTTCTGAGACCTCTGTCTCCAGTTATTAATTCCTCCTCTTAGTAAAAGTGTTTACTCTTTCTGCAAGCCTGAAGGGTCTTACTGTGCCAGGTTCTGCATAAAGGGGAATGATCCTTGACATTGCAAATGGCTGTGCCTTACACCTGAGTTCATCCCACCTCACTGTAGGCACATATTTGAGGCATCTACATGATAGCTGTGGTCACGTTAGGATTATTGCGTAGTCAGTGGATAGAGATTAGCAGCTGCAGAGGGCAATTCAGCCTGCCCTGCAGAGSGAAGACTTGCCCTCTGGTCACAGCTGTCTCTCCCCATTGACTACAGAAGAGTAGCAGATGCCTACAGTCCTAAACCTAGATCTTAGGTGAGATAATCAGACCTTGAGCATCTAAATATTGCAGAATCTTACTTCTGAACTAAAGCAGAGGCGCTCAGCATTACTGCAGAAAGGATAGATGTTGCAAACGTCCCCCAAGGGATCCAGATCTAGTCAAAGTTCAGTGCACTCAGTGTTTCAAAGACTTGGCCTCAAAGTCAAAAGGGAGCTCAGGATTCTGAAAAATTAATATTTCAGGCTGATGTAATACACTCAGACTAATTCCCAGCTATTATTGCAAATGCAATATACATTTACACTCACTCTTAAATTTCTCACTCTTATTAAAAAAATAAAAATCTATGGGTTTACTGAAATATTAAAACCACATCAAATGGGTTGAAGCCCGCTATTACCATTGTTTACACTGGCCAGAACATCACTTCTGATGCCTTGAATGAATCCAGCAAAGGATTGTATACACTCAGATTGATCAGAATAAACACTGTAATAGCGCAAGTCACAGAAGGAGTGACGGAGAGCTCAACAGGACACGAAAACAGACTGTTCAGTTATTTCAGCRTAACTAATACACAACTATTCCTATCATTTGGTTTTGTTCTCTCCTGACAGTCAAATATGTGACCTGAAATTAAAATGTACAACTGTGCTCTCAAAACGTTTATTATAAAAGAGTTTCCAAAAAATATCCTGAATGATTTTCCAAAAATTGGGTGGCATTTGGGTTTTAGTACTCTTTTCAAAGGCTTCATTCACCCAAAGTTGCCACGTTCAACAGTGATGAAACACAACTCTATATTTCTTGTAGTATTTTAAGAAGCACTTTCATAGTACTGGTTGGTTGAGGTTTTCTGTTAAGGAAAATAGATATATTCCAGTAACAATTTTCAGACTGGGGAATTTTAAATAAAAAACAGTCATTCAGAAAACATGTCCTGTGGTCTCATACTCCTAGTCTGTGTACTCCCTAATTTCAAAGGTCCTAGATCTGTAGGTTCCAGTCCCAAATTACACTGCATTTCTCCTGGCCTTGCTTTTTTAAGAGACTGGGGGGGGGGGGGAAGCAATGCATCGCCTTATTATGCTGCTTCATGGACACCTGCAGGTCTGCAGACTTGTTTGGTCCTGTTTTCCAGACATTGCTGGGAGTTGAGGTTCTTCAAACATCGTCTTGGAGGTCAGGGACTCATCATATTCCAGACAGGCAAACTTAGGAGTCAAAGACATTTGCCCAGGTCCTTCTAGGTAACCTGGACTAACTCCAGATCTATTGTATGTACTAAGATCTGTCTCCTCACATCTTATTTTATTTTATTTTACTTCATTTTATTTCATTTCATTTCATTTTAAATTCACAAAGCAAGAAGGGGTACCGTCTCCCCCCCGTGGCATTCTTTGAACGCCACTCCTATCAGCCACAGATCTCTGTGACTGTGTTTGACCTGCATTCTTTATGCATCCCATGAATTTTGATATATTTAAAGTAACTTGGCTTGACGTGAGCTGGAACATGCAGCTGAACCAGAATGTTTCAATCATCCTGCAGTTTGGAGCTGGCTGGTTTAATGTTATAACTGAGGGCGCAATATGGAATCCATTGAAAAGCCCATAATAATGTTGGAGCAAACCAGATGAGAATATCATTATATTTGTCTGAATGACCAAAAAAAAAAAGCAAAATTTAATCTAACCTAGTTCAGCTTGAATCAAGGGGAGGCCACTCCCCAAATAGTCCAGTTCAGCCAGGGTGGTGGAGGTGCTGGAGGCTGAATAAAAGGTGATGCCACCTTGGCAGATGGCACCAAGAGGTCCTGTGCTCCAGCTGCCCTTCAGCGGATGTGAGGAGGAGTAAAGAAAGGAGCCTGGTCCAAAAAGGGCCAACAGACACGAAGCATGTTTCACATCATGCCTCAAGGACTTGAGCTTCTTCACACCGTGTCCTCCTCTCCCTGTTTTCTCCCCGCAGCGGGTGCATCGCTCGCTGCCTTCATGCAGAGCAGCCGTCCCAAGCAGTTCCTGCTGAGGGTTGTTGCCTGCACATTGCAGCTCTGCTGCAAATCCACCTGCCTTCTCCTTTTGCTTCTTTAAACATCCCATTTGGCCCACCTGAAGCCACAAAATACTTTGACTGTACTTTGGCAGTTGGTTTGCTGTGCCAGTCTCTGTGCTGTGCTGGCCTGCTCTGCCCCCCAAATCTGCTTATCTGCAACCCAGCTGGCATGTGTCTTGGGGCACAGTTTGGCGAGAGGGTTAAAAGCATTTTATCTGTCCTGCCTGTAAAATTGGTGGTCTTCCTCTCCCTCTGCAGCTCCCAACCACTGCACCTTGCTCAGTTATGGGGGGAGCCAGATGAGGGAACTGACCTGGCTGCAACCTTAGCCAGGAAAAAAAAAAAAAAAAACAAACTCCCATCCACATCAAGAACCTGATCCAGTGCATCCTGCAGCCACCTGAGTGTTAGTGCTGGCACAGCAAAGTTGTTAGAATTAAGAGAGGTGGCGGGGAAGAAGCATCCCCACAGCCTTAGACCATTTAAACCATTGTGAAACCAGAGGTTTCATGTCACACTTAATCTGGCGATGGAGGGAATGGTGTGCTCCCTCCTCCGTGTGGCCCCAGGCACATGTTCCCTCTCTCTCCTTTGTGCTGGACCTACTAATTGCACAGCCAAGAGGTGAATGAGATCGATGAACTGATCTGATGTGAACCTCCTCAGTTTTCTGTCTGATCCGCCAGTTACTCTGATTTACCATGTGGCTGGACAATTGCTGGAGTATCAAAAACCACATAGCTGGAGAAGGATAAGGGGGATGGTTGCTGCTCACAGGAGCAATTTACACCAGCTTCAGTGTAACATCAACCCACACCCCATGCTGCAGCCATGAGGACGGGAAATGTGTATCAGCTGGCTCAAGCAGTGATGGAGCGAGGTAGCTTGACAGCACAGAGCTTACCATGGGCAGAAAGTCAGACCAAGACAGCTAAGGCTGTGGTTCCAGTTGCTACCAATGGATCCCCCGTGGCCAGATGCCCCAGCAATGCAATGCTGACCCAGGTTAGGAAATACCCAGGTTAGGTATTTGCATGCATTACATTAGCAATCAGCTGGGACCCACGGCTTGCTCTGCCTCTTGGCCCTTCGGTCACTTCTCCACCAACTGCAAAGGGCCAGACAAGATGAAAAATGAGCCTGTGCACAGTTAACCCATGCAAATGTTTTTGATCCAGACCGGTTCGCTTATATTGATTTGGTGCTTTGTGGCACGGGGCTGTGGTGGTTTAGACTCACCAAGTGGGCTGCTGCCTTGCACCATCAAACCATGGCCTCTGTGCATTAGCCCGTGTTTTATTGGGTGCTGCAGCAAGAGGAGATCCACTATGCAGCTCATCAGTTCAGAGCTACCTGTGTAGCTTGGCGTTGTGACCGTGCTTTTGCTTTCTTTTAGCAGCTTTACATTTTTATATATCATCTTGCACAGATGTTCCATGAAAGGAGTCTCCATGCTCTGCAATTAGGATGCTCAGCCCCTAACCTGTCTGGCGTCAACCAGGACAATTCATGCAGCCTGTGTCCCACCTTCAACAACCTTCTTTCTCAAGGACATTGTGGTAACAAGCTGTGGGCTGGATGGATCCTTTTGGATATGGGAGCATTTTGTGTTCAGCTTCCATAGTGCTTGCTGATGCCACAGCCTCTCCCTTGGGTTTGGGATTACGTGGACCAGGAAATGGGAAAGATGATAGCTACAAGTAGCCACCACTTCACCCAACTCTGACCTGCTGATTCCCAGTTTGCCCTTGAGAAAGACAGTGAACAGGAACAGCTGAAGGGATTGCGACAGGACAAGGGGTAATGGCTTTAAACTAAAAGAGGGCAGATTTAGACTAGATATAAGGAAGAGATTTTTTACGCTGAGGGTGGTGAGGCACTGGCCCAGGTTGCCCAGAGAGGTGGTAGATGCCCCATCCCTGGAAACATTCAAGGTCAGGTTGGACGGGGCTCTGAGCAACCTGATCTGGTTGAAGATGTCCCTGCCCACGGCAGGGGGTTGGACTACATGACCTTTAAAGGTCCCTTCCAACCCAAACTATTCTATGATTCTATTATGCTGGCAGCATGAGCTGCAGCAAAACACCCGTTTCTGGAGATCCCTTGGGACTGGGAGGCTGTTACCTGGGAAAATGTGCAATGCACTCAGCTTTGTACTCTGTACTATGCACGGCATACGTACAGAAATTACAACGCTTCTGGGAAGCATCGGCTCCACCGTCCATGAGGTGTCCGGCGGTCCACATCTTGGGAGCATGTCCTGTAGGGAAGGAAGAAAAGGTACAAACCTATGTACTCCCAGAACAGTCAGCAATGTGACATTTAGTAGCAGAAACACTCTTGACCCTTTCACTATTTTGCTTTCTGGGATCTTCCCAAAGAGCCAAACCCGTGGGCAGCAAGACACAAGAGAACCAGAAGTCCTCCCCAGAGCTGCAGCAAAACAAGAGTCTGAAGGGTGTGCTAAGCTGATTTACTGTGATGCAGCAGGCTGCACAGCCAAGTAGGAGACTTTCCACGTCAGCTCCAGATCCAGTGCGTAACCGTACAGTTCATGGCTGGGATTCCCTGTATCAGGATGGGGCTCAAAATGCCTGTGTTATATTCCCAGATTTTCCTCATCATGGGTAATGACAGACAAATAATTTGGCTTCACCAGAAATTGGACTGGGCTCTACACTTCCCTATGCTTCAATTTCCTCATCTGCAAACTGGGGATAATATTACTTCATTATGGGGTTGGGATCATATAGCATTATTGCATCTGTAAATCGCTCGCTGATCCGTCTGTTCTCAGTACATTACAAGCAACCATATGGCTGTTTGTTGCCTTGGACTCAGCCCCTCATCTCCCATTCATCTCAGCTAACGCTACAGAAATCATCGCTTGGGGGTGCCTTTATGGTCGATGGGGAGGATTAGGAACTTTTAGGGCATGATTCATCTGACCCTGTTTATACKGTTGCTACTGGATGAGGTGAAGTCCACAACTCATCGGATGAATCCCACCCTTGGTATCACCGTGGGGCGGAGTTAGAGCAGGTCACGACCGCTAATGAACAGGCTGAAGCTGGAACAAGGAAAGACACACGCCTTTCTGTCTGCGCGTGGAGCTGGTTTTCATTTTTTTGCTAATAACTCCTCCTGTTTAAGAAAATATATGATTTTGCATATACTGACAATGCTATTCATCAGGACAGTGTTGGTTAGAGACATGTTTGCTCAGGTTTTGTGGCTGATTGCCTCCCTTGATTGAAATAAATGTAGAACTGTGGAGGCCAAAAGTGGGATTTTTGATTAAAATTGCTGAAAGAAATGAATATTTTTTCTTTTTTTCTAATTTTTTCATTTTTTGTTTCTTTTTCATAGGAAATTCTAAAATATTTTTCTTTCCATGAAACAACTCTTTTATTACAGTGGCAGAAGTCTGGTGTTGGTTCTCTTGTATTATTTCTTTCCAGAATAAAGGAGAAAAGGCAGTGTGTTGTGGAGAAAAAGCTTTTTTTCCTTATTTTTGTCATTTAAAAAGTGAAAAAAAAAAATCAACAAATAAAATTTAATTGAAAATAGCTTTTCACAAAAGCTTTAATACTTTAGCTTCAGAAAATATTTTCTGTTGGAGAAAAGATCTATATAAATTTTTGACCCTTCTAACTGTAAATTATAGTCATCCAAAAAAGCCCCATACTTTTATCATCTCAAATATTTTAGTCCAGATAAAATGATTGATTATACCACCTCAAACCTCCATTTCATTGATGGGTGGAGACCTGACTGAACAATGGATGCAATGTCCTGTTTCTGAGTGAAATTCATCCATAATATCCATTCTCCAAAAAGTAATGACCTGAACATGCCTAAGGAGTATAGTATCCTCCTCACTTAATTTTATTTTTGACCTTTTTTTTTTTTTTAATGTAAAGTTAGATCTCTAACTCCAAGGTATTCTTCTGGGGCTTATGCTGTGATAGAGTTATTTCTCACCATTGACTATACAGAGGCACAGGTAATTATTTCTGACTTTGAAGATCAATCCCACCTTCTGTCTAATTGAGGCATAACTGACAAAAATTTTGTGTTTTGACAAAGAGATGTTTAATAGGATCGTGTATAACAGCATTACCAAATCATCAAGAAATARTTCATTGGCATGTACCATGTTCTTGACTCCTAATGCTGACGTAGAGAAAAACAGTCAAAGAAAGATTGGAGACACATTGTACTCRGAGAAAAATAATTATGCAAACTGAGAGAAAACCCGTCCTATTGATTTAACCARTATCTTGATATTGTTTCTGATCTGCCTTTTATATGGGCATCTCCATAAGTAGGCTGAGTGGTGCCCGTACAGCACCTTGCACAAGAGGACATCTGAAATCCAGGTCCGTGCTTCCAGTCCTATCTATTTGTCTATCTATCTATCTATCTACCTGTCTATCTGGTCTGGCCATATCCATACACAACTTTCACCGGTCTTCTTTTTTTTTTTTTTTTTTTTTTTTTTTAAAGTAATTTGGCCCAAGGTATTTCTTTGTAAGTTTGAATAGAATTTTTTTTTTTTTTCCCTATGATTTACATGTGTTTAAAAAGAGGTGAAAAAACCCCAGTGGTCAAAGCCAAAGAGAGGGGAAAAAATTCACCCTGTTCTCAATGGGTGTTTATTAGCTCAGGTTCTCTCCGCCATTTGTTTTTATGGCAAGGTGAGAAACGATGCATTTCAGAAGCTTTGCGCCTTCTCTCCTGGCCCCCCTTCAGCCCACTGCCCCCCCTCTACTTGGACTCCTTTCCCTAATGGCCCTCCGAAATAATAACCCGTGGGCATTTGCTGTAATAAAGTACAAAGACCTTGTTCCAAATGAGTCCAAATGCAAGAGAGAAGCCAAAACCAACTCAAAATGAGATTTTTCTCACTCTGTGAATTTGCTATACTTGGAACTGGCAAATAATAAATTGAACAGTATGTGGAAAAACATGCAGCCCTAAGGTTATAGGAGAATGGCTGGCATTGGGTGGGGCCATAGGGCTTTTAATCTCTAGGTTACAACACACTGTGGCTCCCAGCCCCAATCTGTTTCCTCTCCTTTTGGGTTGCATTTTGCAAGCTTGACTCACCCTGAGAAGTGCTTACCCACCTCAGAGGGGTGGAAAGTCTTTGGAGAGGATGTGTGGAGGCTAAGCGGACGAAGGAGATACATGTGTCCTGAATTCAGGACTCTCTAGGCTCCCTTTATAAGCCATGCTCAAAGACAAGTTGTTACAGAGGGCAGGGCAGCTCCCCTGTGTCAGGACCTGAACTGGAGTGTTCCCTGAGGAGACCAAGTAGCTCTGGGCCTTACTTCTACATTAGTCCAACTGGGACACTGAATTGCCTTTTGGCCAGCAATGAACCCTTCAAAACCAGCAGGACACGGGAACTCTGGGGCTCCCTTGTGTAGTTTCTACTCATGTCAGAGCAGCTGTCTCAACCTGGTGTGGGGTTCACCTGCTCCGTGTTGGCCATCTACAAAGTTAACCATCTACAGCCAACGAAGAGAAACTGGGCAATGCCAGAGGGTGATTCATCCCATCTTAAAAGAGGTTTCAGAGGCATATAGCATGATTTGTCCCCTCGGAGAGTAAGCATCTCTGTATGTGTTTCAGGGAAGGCCTGTGCTGTTAATGAGGCTGGCCACCTCATTTGGAGATGGCTGAAGCTGGGTGAGATGGATCCCACCAGTGGTATCCCATCTGTGGTCCCATCAGCAGTACGCGCAGGGATGTAACAGGGATTGCTCTGTGCTGGGTGTCGAAGTAGGAGCCCACCAGCCCACATGACAAGGGAGGGGCTTTGGCAGTAGGTTGGTGGGGAAGGAGTTTGTCCTCAAGCAGAGCTTTCTTCRGGGTGGAAGAAGTCCCTATAACACACAGCAGACTAATTCCCATTTGCTTTCTCAAGTCCTGTTGAGATAGGATCGATCTGGTGAGAGACAGTCACTGTCTCAGAGTGGGTGCAGCCTGAGTAGACATCATAAGCACAGAAGGAGATCGTCTTCCTCACCAGACATCACAAGCACCAGAAGACGTCATCTTCCTCACTTTGCAATTGGGAACCAAGGCAAAGAATCATAAAAAGACCAGCATTTAGGCACCCAACTCCACATTGGACTTCTAATCCTCATGGAAATCAATCCAGATTAGGTATCCCAATTGTAGAGAGTGGTTTAGACACCTTCAACAATCAAGAGCAGTGAGATAAATGAGTTGGCCAAGGGTGCATGAGGACAGGCAGTAGCTCAGACCTAGAAATGAAGCCAKGTTGRCTGTGAGAACTTTCTCTCTGCAGAGGTTTCCTGAGCTTTTCAACTCAGGAAACACAAAACCCACTCTCTTTTGCATTGAATATTTCTCCCCGCTGAGGGGAGCTGGCCCACCCTGGGGGCAGTCTAGAAAAGCATGAGGTGTGCTTTCACACAAGCTGGTAGCTATCTGTATTGTGGTGAGGACACAAACCTCACTCAAGTCCTGCTAATCAGCCGAATGCCTTCTCACCACTCCCCTGTGAAAACAGATGGACAGATCCATTCTCCAAGATGAGGTCCCAGGAGCCCCTGGCAGTGATGGTTTTATACACCATCAAAGGTAAGTGCTGTGTGCCTCAGGACTGAGGTACTAGGTGTAGTGAAGGTGCTTGAGGAAACAAGACCTGCCAGGACAATGTTAGATGACAGTGTGAGCTGAAGGAAGGCAAACGTGGTACAATCTTACCCAAATTGCTTATGAGGAGGGATCCCTGCAGACAAATATTCCCAGCAAGCACTCAGGTTTCATCTCAAAAGGTGTAAGCTGGTTCTTCCCCCAAGAGGGCTTGGGGACAAACTAACACCCATGCCAAGTGGACAATTAGGGGTCCAAAACCTGGGAGTAAGCTGGGGATCTAAGCTATCTGGCAGTTTATCCCTACCTTTAGATTCTGTAGTGGGATGGGATGAAGTGCTTTGTGGATTTTCCTCTCTCTGTAAGTCGTGAAGGAGCCTAGGTGATTCACCTGGCCAGGTGAAGTGGGCCAGAAAGTCTGCACTAGGAGCTGAATGCAGGTCTAAGACCCTTAGCCAACACTTAGTCCATGTGAGCGTACTGCCATATGCAGACTTCAGCATAAGCCTTGGAGTCCTCCACTGTGGGAGGATTTGCAAGACCATGACGTTAACTTAGAGTGGAAATCTTGTTCATGTGAAAGATTTGGGCAGGTTAACAACCCAGTCCATCTGAAGCCATTCTCATGATGGTGCTGTGGATACTTTCAGTCCTAGGGCAAACAGCAGCGTCAAAAAAACCTTCCTTTTGCAGCACTAGTATAATCTGAATTTCTAGGAAGTTCACAACAGAGATGCGTACAGCACCAAGTACAGCCAGATCAGAATCCATCATGTTGCGAAAATGATCACCTTGAGCTGTATACGACTTCTTACAAAAGAGAAGAACAAGGGGAAAGATTCAGAATAGTCACAGCTCCTTGTTTAGTCTCACCCCCATATTTAGCGCTGAACTACATAAAGGAATTTAGGCAATGGGAAATTGCTGTAACTGCTCAGCGAGAATTGCATCAGATCTGGTGCAAAAGGTGTAAGTAACGCGGTGTTCAGAACAACTTGGCGTCAGTCAGCAGGACTGGTCAATGTTTATCTAAAGAACAATGCTCCCACTGTAAAGTATATTTTCTTCAAAATTAGCAATGTTCTTTGGAAAAGGGCAATTTTGGTGTTTCTTTTAAAAGTATTTTTGATTGGGGAAAATAGAAAGGAATATATGTTTTTGAACTGTTCTTGACTTAAAACTGTCAGCTAATGACATTTTCAGCTAAAATCTTAATTAGATGGGAAAAGGTTTCTTTGATTAGATATTATGAAGCAAGTTTTGTTTTCAACAAACCAGAAACATTAATTTTTTCTTCTTTCAAAAAATTTCCACTTTTTTTTAACCAGTTTGCCATTCAGGAGCTAAAGCTTTTCTCAGAATGTTTTTCCACAATTTTCAGTAGATGTTTTGTATTTTCTCTCTCAGATTGGGGGGGCGGGAAGTCAAAATGTTGCAATTTCCAAACAGCTCCCACCACTCGGCAGCTAGCGTGTTGTTATTTGAGGATCTCATCCAGAGGTACTCTGCCCAGGCACTTCCTAGAGATTACGAGTGCCTAAATCAGGGCTCTGCATCCCACTCTGGGCCCAGATGTCCAAACCTTAGGCATCACGACTCACTGATGCATGAAGGACATGCTCACATGAATCTAGCCAGAGTGGTTTGACAACCGGAGGGAACAGACCAGCTGAGCACTCTTAAATCTGCTTCAGTGCAAAGTTACTGGACTTAGTTCAAGCTATCAGGCATGGTAGTTTGCAACAATAACTTTCACTGGAAGGGTATAGTTCATAGCTAGATGAAATAGCTTTTAAAACTGGTGCAGCTAGATTTGCAGGAGGTTCTCTGACTATCCTCTAAATCCATATGTAGCTCTGGACTGAAAACCCATGTACTCTTTTGGTTGATGAAAACTTGTCCTTAGTTTCTTGGGAGCAACTCATTGTCGTTGCTCTTGAAATCAGAGAGGCTTTATCATAGGGAACGGGTTTTTATTGCTCAACAAAAGTAAATATTCCCACTGAACGCAGAACATGGTCAAATATACTGTTTGCAGACAGTGAAAACGCCCAGTCCAACAAAAAGGATACATTTCAAAAAAGCTCCTGAGCCAAAACCATCCCAGTCATATAACTCCATCACTTCGAAGCTCTGTACCCCACAAAATTGCCCTATAAAAAATGTCAAGCAATTTGCAGAAGCAACTTGGGAGGTTTAGGCCACGTTTGATTGTAAACACCTGCTAATGTTTTTAGTGGTTTTCCTTCCATTAATATTCCTTCTCCTTCTTTTCTCTTTCTCTGTCTTTTTAAATTTTTTTATTCTTTTCTGGCAGCCTCAAAATAGTGATAGAAAAAGTAAACACTAGGAAAGTAAGAGAACCTTGGGTAGACTGCGGAAGATGTTAAAAGCTGCAAAGTAGTCATTTGCTGCGTGTAAGAATTTTATTGGTCCTATATAACTCTGATATACTTCTTAAGTCTCACCCACTGGAACCCCAGCTATTAACAGCAGCTTTCCTGCATGGATAACTAACTACTAGGAACTTCCTAAAGCCGAAGTCATTTTGAAAAAAAAGGTCTGATACGATGTTCTAAGGAGACAATCCCATGCACACCACTAAACTGGATCCACTTCAAAAAGGTCCTGAGATATGTATCATATTGTTCCTTAGGAACGTAGACCAGAACAGTTTTATTCATGCGTCCCAACCCCATCCTGTGCAGTCATTTCGTACAAACCTTTCCATAAATTGATCCCATTCCAGCTCAGAAATCTTGAATATAAGCCACGGTGCCCTTTTCACCATTCCTGTTTACCATGCAGGTCTTTTGCAGCCCCAGAGAGCACAGATACGTATTCTGTCAAAGGGCTGTGATCTTGCCCTTCAGTCTCCTATGGTCTATTGGGTGTTGCATGATTTCAAGTGGGCTGAGCTTCAGACCAATCTTCCCCTCCTTGTTTGCACCACCTCACTGGGTAGATCTTATTTCCATTCTGTTAGTGACTTCATTCTGCTGGTGTCCTCAGGCTTTTGCTCACCTGCCTAAATTTCTTCTGACTCTCCAATATGAGACCTCTCTAGGTCATCAAGCCCTATATGAGATTATTAGTTAATTTTTGGGGTGTTGTGATGTTCCAGCATTGCCAGGGCAAGATCCCTCCCTCCCTGGTATACCTTTTTGTCAGTCTGTGAGTGCCTTGGTGCCAAGAGAAGATGTCTGCTCGAGCTCCTGTTTGGCACTGCCTTATCAAACTCCGCTGCAGAGCATTGACACTTTTTTGTCTGGTACAGTATCCTTCTCAAAATCAGTCATCAAATATCCAGAGCTTAACTCTTGCTTGATACTTCTAAGAGAAAATGATGGATGAATTAAATGTAATCAAACATTAAACATGACCTGGTCTGTTCAACCTTCTACCAAGCGAGTGTGAGGATCTCATGAGACTGTAGCTAAAAGCTATGTTCTTTACATAGGTTGCCCTGTTATTGGCTTCTGTCAATTAGTTATTCATTAGTGGCTCATTCCAAGCATATCGCTGTTCCCAGCCATGAAGGATATGTTCATTTCCTGCTTGCCAGATCTTATATCTCCCAAACTTGTGACTTTTCCTTTATAAATGAAATCCATTTCTGTTTGCACATAGCTTAGGCCTCTCCTGATAATAAAGGGTAAACTCCAGTAGTACTTTGTCTGTGAAAGGTGRCCGATCCTGATATATAGGAGCTGTTTAACTGTCTGCTACACCTCTTCCATGCTTTGTTGCATTCCCAGGAGTCTATCAGACAACTCGTGCCAGAGCACAGACCCAAATGTGACGTTGTGGACAAATGTCATCTATCAGTCACACTCAGAATATTTCTGTTAGCAGCAGGTTGGACCATCTCCTCTCCTTGTGCTAACGTGTCCAATGCAGTAGCGTAATTTCTCCATGATACTGTTTTGTGGCTGGGCTGCACAGCCCCTGCCATGACCCCAGGAGAACGAAAAGAATTGCTCTCCTTCAAAGAGACAGTGCAAGCAAGTTCACAGCACGTTGTTCCTTCTCAACAATTCTTCTTTCCTTTGTTTTAAGAGCTGCTTGATTCTCCTGACAGTCACTCCGTCTTGGTGGAAGACTGGCTAATGCCACCGTGGTTCATATACTGGCTGCTAGGTAAGGTCAGGAGAAGATCCTCTGGAGCAGTTTCTATCCTAGCTACATGCATACTGGAGGCCAACCACAAAGTTCTTTGCAGGTTTCCACAGCAGCTTCTGTCCACTTTTCTCTCATAATTTTAATCTCCTTTTAGCATGATTTTCTCCCAGATTTCTCATTGTGCCTCTGTAATTAACTCATGGTGATTCTCCTCCCCTTTTTTCCCAGGTTAAAGCTAGCACAGTACTTTGCATCCCTCATTTGGCCCAGCATGATCTGAAATCATGATAGGATATGATGATGTGTATGTAATTCCTTGGTTAGATGAAGCTGAAGTAGATTGCTACCCTGACCTGATCGGGCAAGTCCCAAGTCCCTCAAGCTGTGCACCAAAGTTTTAAAACAAAGGCAGAGATTCAAAGTTCAGCACCAAATCCAATAAGTCACTAAGGTTTAGCACTGGTCAAAGCCAGGATTGTGATCCAGCCTCGTATCTCCCTACCTGTTAAGGTTACTAAGGAAAAGATGAAAAATTTGGATTTTTTTTTTGTGCCCCCCCTCCATTACACTGATACTAGAGATCAGCCACAATTTCATATTTGACAAAGTAATTCCCTTCCATTTCATTCATCTCTGGTCTTTTGAAACTTACCACTTTATTCTACATAGCTTTAAATCACATTGTTTTCTGTTCTTGACCTTGAGCTGTCATTCCACTTAACTGTGAACAGGAAAGAATAAAGAAGGTCACCACGGGATTTTTGGCAGAGCACAGGAAGGGGGGAAAAAAGTGATTTTTTAAGAGTCCTTTGCATGAGTCAGAATTTCATCTTAAAGAACATAATTGTTCCATTGCTCAATTGTGGCTTGGGGTCTTATTAGCAGAGGAAAAAAATGTGCTTCTTCACTAGTCAGCGCTCCTCCAGACTGCAGCAGCCGTGCCAACTTCTCGGGGATACATCTGCAGAGGGGAACATTAATTCCTCGGTGCCTGTTTGTTATTAACACCCTGCTCTGATTGTGTACTGTGCTGGATGCAGTAAAGCTGCATTTATGTCTCCATGGCGGGGGCAGAGGTGGAAGGCAGGAGAGGGAAACGAGGGACAGACATGCTTGAGAAAATTCACTGGAGCAAGCGGAACCCGGCCACTGCTTAAACATGGCAGTTCTCAGTACTTAACACATACCAAAGCTGCTGATTCGAACAAAACCCCCTTGAATGATTACATTTGTTCCAGCTACCTTCTGCAATGTGGCCCTGGAAGAGCAAAACGTGAAAGCCAATGGTCAAAGGCTGCATCCCTTCATTACTCTTCTATGGGTTAAAACGTTTGCTAAGCAAATAACACACTGTGAGACGTATCATAGTTTTGCTCTAGTTTTGGTCACTGCAGTGATGCCTTACTGTGGCCTCAAACAATGCGTGCCCACATTATTCCGTGTCGGTAAGGTATTTCCCATAGGCCCTGAGCTGAGACCCAGGGTGCTGGGAGCAGTGCTGCGTGCACAAAAGTGGTCTTGGATTGGTTTTCTTAGAGTATGTTTTTTGCCCTCTTTCTGACCCCTCCCTTTCCCAGATTACAGTTTTGTCCAACTCAGAACATATCATGACATGAGCTTGGGTCAAAACCAACAGATCTTTTTGGTGTGAAGTGAAAAAATAATAAATGAAAGAAAAAAACATGAGCAAGTCTTGAAAAAAAAAAAAAAAAATTATTTGAGCATTTCCAAAATGAAATGTTTTGACTGAGGGGCTAGAGACAGGAAGAAACTTGCACGGTGTTTGCAAAAACAAAACCCAAACTACCTTATCTATACCTTAAATCATCAGGACACTCGGGGAAGAGGCAACCGCACTGCTACAGCACGGTGTGCTGATGTCAGCTTGTACATCTTTCGAGGCACAGCAGAGGGTCTACCGGAGGTAGAAGTTCATACTGCAGAGGATCTACCCCAGGACGTGCTTGAACTCTTCAGYTCTTGAATGAGTTGAACTTTCTTTCTCTGTCCCAGTGGATATTTAAACATGACACAAAGTGTAATAGTTTTTATAAGGGAGAACCCACTCTCAGCAGATAAGATGTGTTCCTTGGTAGCAAAATAACAGGAATTTAGATCAGGCAAAGGAGTTTTCTACAGCCAAAGCAAATATTTAAAACAACCAGCTATAAGAGGCTTCATGCTGGCAATCTCTCTTCTGCCTGGTTAGGGTTGGACACCCAGGGCTCAATTCAGCTGCTTATGCATCAGGATTCGGGGCCATTTCAGGAGCCTTGGGGCTGTAGCTGCTGGTCCAGGAGTTCACCGCAGTCTCCCATAGGTCCCATCTCTCATCTGCCTGCCCTGTGTCGACCGCTCAGATACCCCAGGGTATCACAAGAGCCCTAGATATTTGGCATGAGTAACCACACTGAGCCTCAGTATGGTGAGTGGAGTCCAAGGTGTGGTCCAGTTGTCTAAATACAGATGTACAGGGCCACCTGAAGCACCAAGGGGTATCTGAGATATCCACACAAGCTGTATGGCAGAGCCATGCTCCTGTCTAGAGGCAGTGGGAGAGCCAGTGGAATATCCCAGGGCACCTCAAGCAGGCACCTGTGTTCAAACAACTGAGCTGATCTATACCACATTGGCTGAGCACCTCTTCTGTGGTCCTTAGATCTCTTCAAAATCTTCTGCAACTTTAGCCCCATGGCTGTACTACCAATTATATGAAGGAACTTCTTTAGGCCACAGCAAAGATATTGGTCCATGAAAACATCCTTTTTTCATTTTAGTTTCCTGAAAACTAGAACAAAATCACCAGGATTAAAATGATCTCCTCAGCCAGTGCACAACAGAATTAGGATATTTGGCTTGTAAAGGTATTCCTTGCCCCATAGAAAAAGCAGTCTACATGAAGATAGAACTAGGAAGCCCATTGTATAAATGGGGAGGAAAAGACGGGGGGGGTTTGTGTGTGCATGGCTCTGCATGATCTGGAATGAGGCAGTATAAATAGTAAGTGATATGATTAGTCCAATATCCAGCAAAAAAAATCTGTAGCAGAGCAAAATTTCCTAATCGCCATATTCCCATTCCAGCACTTTAACCATAAGGCCATCTTTCCTTTTATTCTTGTCTAATTCTGACAGATTTATACCTGTTTATATTTAGTAACTGGAGTAAATCACAGTTGTACAGGAGTGAGAATGCTTTTTGGTAATTCCTGTGACTATAAGCTCTGTCCTAGGGGAAAATATTTTGTTCTGAAGTGAAGCAGCTAACATGGTTTTATTTATGTCATCTTTGTTAGTAGGACCCTCATTATTCTGTAGCACGCTATGTTAATGTGAGTGATTGATTTTAGACCTTATACATGGCAGCTCTCCGTTCCCCCCCCCCCCTGTATAAACAGCTCCATTTCCAGACATGCAAGGATGCCAAGTTCACTCCCTTCTGTAGACAGCTGGACTTGCCAATTTTGCTGTCATTGCGCTTTCTGGTCCCAAAGGTCATGATTTTCAAACAGGGGTGGGAGAGCAGATTTGGATGATGGAGGAGCCAATCCACCTCGTCACTCTGGCTTGGAATCAACCAGATGGAACGTTTCTGGAGGTGTAGAAGTGCCCAGGTCATTTCCCTGCCAATTCTTACCCATCACTGAGACCTTCTCAAGTCCAGTCTATAGTAAGAGGGATGGTCAACCTTGCGCAGAGAGTTAAGATTGGGTTGAAGCACCACTTCAGGCAGCGTGGTTCACCTCTTGGTCCACCTCTGCCTTAGAGACTGATTTCATCAGATTCCCTGATGGGGTAGAGAAGATGAGGGAGCACATCTCTGTGTCCCCCTGAAGTGGGAGCTGGAGGCCAGCTGGGTATCTGAGGGCATCTCCAATGGCTCTACACACCTATGTTTTCCCAGCTGAATTGTACCATGGATGTCTACCTTGTCTGGGCTGGGAGCTGAGACACCCAGCACTTTCTGATCCCTGCATGGAAGCACCTACATTTACATATTGTATTYCGTGAGCTGGATCACAGCCTTCCTAACACCATCTCATGTAACAGGTGGAGGCTGAGTCTTCTTCTGTACCTAATATACCTTTTTTCCTTAAAGGGTTTCTTTAGGGGTGGCATCATTTTAAAAGTAGGGCAGGAGACACTGGGATTTGCAGGATGTTTCTTTCCGGAAACATTTATAAAACCTTTCGCAGAAACCTCTTCACACCAGGGTAGAATAAAACAGCTATTTAACACAGCACAGGGACAATGCTGGCCTCAGACAAGAAATGGCACAGGCTGACATTTTGGGTAGGCAAAGGCAGTATGGATGATGCAGGCTGCTTCTGGGGACAGACCCTTGGACCTTCAAGACCAGCTGTGTAAGCCATGACTGCTAGGACCTTTGCAACCTGTTGTAGCACATGCCCATCTCTTTGTAGGGATGTCCACTCACCCCTTTGCATCCTTGTCCTTCAGCTCAGCAGTAGGGCCCAGGGCTGACTTCCAACTCATTTGTTTTCCGTGGCTTGGTATTTGTCATCTGGATCAGGGACCAATCTGTTCTTGATGCTCAAAATTCCCGTGGCATCTCCTACCCAAGAAGCCTACAGACCTGGGACTCTTCAGCTTCAGCATTGAATGAGAATATGTGCGTTCAGGCTACCAGGGCTGCTGTCTTTAGAAGACATGGAAAACTACTTTGCTGACATGAGTAACAGACGTCTATTGGGAAACTAATGCCTACCACCCTGCAATTGAAGTGCAGGCTAGAGAGCAGAGCATTGTGAACTCTGCTGCTCCCGGGAGGAAATRGAGAGAAAGAAAAGAGGAGGGAGGAGTGTTTGGTTCTTTTCCTTATCTCTCTGTTCTCCCACTTTCTCTTATCTCCAGGCCCTGTTTGTTTTTCCCAGGTGCATGCAGGTAGCTCCTCCAGTTTGTCGTTTTTCCCACTTGGGCTCTCCAGACGTGAATGGAAAATGTAAGCACTCTGATGAACTCACTGGCAAAAAGGAAGCAATGAGGGGAGCTTATCTCAATTTTGCAAAAGCTTTTTCAACAGTCCTCATTATACTTGTGTGATGTGATTAATGGAGGACTTCATCCGGCTCTCAGGGATGCTTTTCCTTTAGTTTTAGAGGTCCAGAAGGAGGTCTTAGCTACCCAGCTGGGTCAGTACGCAGGGCCATGACCAGGGCAGTGGCAAGGCAAGGGCAAGTTTTGACTTTTTGCTCAAGTTCAAAATGTTGGAGGTGACAAATCTCCATAATCAAAGGAAGCAGGTCAGCTATCTTCAGTTGTCTGAAGGGGCAAATCTGCACTGGAGAGGTTCCTGCAATTAGGAAAAATATTCTAGACAATCCAGTGCAAGGCCATTATGTGGATGCTCTTAACTCTTTAATGTTTTTGCTTAATTTGGTCACTTCTACCAATTTCCACAAAGTCTCAACCAGGATGGTCACCATTTGATTGATTTAACCCTGATTTTGTCAGCAACCTTTTTGATCCAGATAAAACTTCTACTTGATGAACTCCAAAGCTCCAGAAGAAATGACAGTGAAATTTAAAGATGAGTTGTTCTTCCTTCCACCCTGCCATTCTTTCTTCCCACTGTTTCCACTATTATGATACTTACATCACTGTTTTCATTATAAAGTCCTTTTTTTTTTTCAGTTACTGAAATCTCACCAGTCCTTGGAGAAGATTAGTCTGAGCTGTGCTGGCTAACCTGGGCACTCGCTCACCTTATAAAAAGCTGGGTGTTCATACCGAGGGAGCCAAGGGATCCCTTCTCCTTCCTGAGATGTGACCGAGGATCTGAAATGCTGTCCCAAGGAGGATCAGATATGCAGACTGGAAGCGAAAATCCTGAGTGGACGCAGTAGGGTATCTTCTGGGGCAGAGTGGGGAGGGCACTCCTCTAGTCTACCTTGTACCCTTGCTTGTGCCACATATTGCATGGCTATAGAATCATAGAATCATTAAGGTTGGAAAAGACCTCTAAGATCATCAAGTCCAACTGTCAACCCAACACCACCATGCCCACTAAACCATGTCCCTAAGTGCCTCATCTACACGTCTTTTAAATACTTCCAGGGATGGTGACTCCACCACTTCCCTGGGCAGCCTGTTCCAATGTTTAACCACTCTTTCAGTAAAGAAATTTTTCCTAATGTCCAATCTAAACCTCCCCTGGTGCAACTTGAGGCCATTTCCTCTCGTCCTATCGCTAGTTATTTGGGAGAAAAGACCAACACCCACCTCGCTACAACCTCCTTTCAGGTAGTTGTAGAGCGCGATAAGGTCTCCCCTCAGCCTCCTCTTCTCCAGRCTAAACAGTCCCAGTTCCCTCAGCYGCTCCTCGTCAGACTTGTTCTCCAGACCCTTCACCAGCTTTGTTGCCCTCCTCTGGACACGCTCCAGCACCTCAATGTCTTTCTTGTAGTGAGGGGCCCAAAACTGAACACAGTATTCGAGGTGGGGCCTCACCAGTGCCGAGTAGAGGGGCAGGATCAATGGCTATTGATCACCATCAATGGCTATTGATCACCATCACTATGGCTAGGAGGGGCTACGACAGGGCTGAGAGCAGCCACAGAGAGAAATACTATCCCCAGCAAAATGGCAATGAGTTGAAGAAAGCCTAACATCCCTGGAAGAGAAATCTTCATCTGGCTTTTCAGGGTCGTTGTGTGCTGTTCTGACAGCTTTACTCCAATTTTCCCTCTCCCTTCCCAGCCCAAAGGGAGATTTCATGTCACTGCCTCTCCCCTGGGCTGTAACACCCGGTGATGAAAAGCCAGCGGTACCTCTGTGCCAGAGCTACCTTCCTTTTGTGCACAAGCAGGCTGAGGTGACGTGCCACGTCCTTGTCCTGGCAATTATTTGCTCTGTCCTCCTCACCTTTCCGCTCCACAGGCACGTGCTTCCCCCTTGAGCTCTAATGTCCCTCCTTCCCTCGGGACAGGGACCAGTCACTGGGCCAGCACTGCCTGCAAGGGGCAGCGGGTGTGCAGCATGGAAAGGCGATATAGGGGTGTTTCAACTGTCCTTTGCGGGGACAGACACCTCTGAGAATCAAGGTACGGGTTCTCTGCTCTGCACTGACTCTGTCCCTTGTACAGAGCCAGGAAAATTGCAGAGGGCTTTTTAATGGTGCGTTTTAGGGCTCCTTGAAGTGATGCCAGGTGGGAAGGGGGTTTTGAAGCCCAGCTGTTCCTATTGCCCTGCGTCTCTGGCTAGCTGGGTTTTCTATGGCCTTAGTGCTCTTGAAATCTGATTGCTTGAGATCTGATGGGCTGTTCTCRGGGGAAGAGTCTCAATCACCAGACAAGCCATTGCCATACTGCATGATACCAGCCTGGCAGAAAGGCGCTAAAGGACTCCCTGTTTCAAGAGCAATGTTTGCCTCCTCTTTGACACACAACCTGCCAAGAAACATCTCCTAATGCAATGCTTTTCATTGGTAAAATTAGAAGAGAAATAGACAGCTTGAATTGAGGAGGGTAAGCAGCAGAGTTGGGCAGCATTAGCTCTGCAGGGTGAAGTCTGCTGAAGACCTGGGCAGTAGGAAGTRTGAGATAAGGCAGCCTTGACAAAGACAAACCCTATAATGGGGTCAGTCAAGGCTAGTCTGAGGTAGTGAAGGGCAGGAGGGTCTGTTAGAAAGACAGGAGGACTGGGCAGGGTGAAGAACGAGAAAAAGGAAGGAGGATGGCTGGAGCAGGGAGACAATGCAGCTTACTTCCAGGCACCTTTTTGATAGGAAAGTTCAGAAAAAGACAGGGTAGTTTATCTATTCCTTCCTGTATTGTATATCCTACAGCCATTCTCTCATGTTCTTTTGAAAAGCCTATTGAGACTGGATCTATTTATGCTCCTCTGTGGTGTGGTGGGGACTATCATTGAGGGCACTGTCTACTGGATTCTCTGGATCATAAACGCCTCCATTTCCTTTGAATTTGTCTGGAAAAGGAGAATCTCTTTACTTTTACTGTAAAAGCATGGATTACTGCTACATTAGCAAATTAAGGGGGCAAGCAGTCATCTGGCTCTAAGTACTATGACACCTTATCTTTTCCGTCCACATGCCCAAACAGGAGAGCCACATCCATACGGTCTGTTAGGAACAACTCCTGGCTCAGGGTAACATGTCTTTGGGAGAGTGCTG
Source organism: Phoebastria nigripes (assembly GCA_035582835.1). Classification (NCBI taxonomy): domain Eukaryota; kingdom Metazoa; phylum Chordata; class Aves; order Procellariiformes; family Diomedeidae; genus Phoebastria; species Phoebastria nigripes. Next base: position 830,109 of record JAYKAV010000755.1, read on the forward strand.
GTTGGCATGGGCAGAAGAGGGACTGTGACACTCTTTGTGGGAGAGCTGAAACACAAAGGCAAAATGTCCTGCCCCAGGTTGGAGAGCAAAGGACTGAACTGACCGGCTGCTGAGCTGCAGGTCTTGAGCTTGAGACTGAGTGGGATCCTCCTTTCTCTCCTCTAACAAAACAGTAACAAGATTGCCTTAAACACTCCTAAGATCTTCTTTAATAACAAGTTTGAGATTCTCTTAGTTGCTTTCTGGTTTTGGAGCTTTTAGAGTTTGTGCTTTCAAGTGTTTCTCCATGACTATCAGGACTAGGGCACCTCTCCTTTTTTCAACAGGAGCTGTGATTGCCACATCATTGTATGATTTCACGCAGTAATACCAACCCTACATCACCGAGAGCTTCCAACCCCTTAAAGCTCAGCCCATCCTGGAGGCAGTGCATTAAACTGAGAGAGACACAAAGTGTTATCCTGGTCACTCTTTGAGGACAGGGACCAAGTTTCGGGACTCCGACCCTTTTTGGGACCCAGGAAGGTGCATATTCAAACACAGAACAGGAGGAAAAAACAGTCAATTCCCAGCTTCTCCAGTGCCAAGGAGTTTGGCACTAAGCAGCTTTTTGCTGCCTGGTGTCTGGCAGTGCTGGGTCTTATTTTCAACAAGCCCCGTTAAAGGATTACAACAGCCTAGTTAAAATAATGCCCTTCGAGCTTATTCATTACTGGAAGGAAAACAAGAATAAACAGAAAGGGTTCTATCATCCACAGTGTTATTGCTTGTAGTGCTTTGAAAGAAGAAAAACGAGCAAAACTGGCACGTATTAGAGAAATATAAAAACACACACACACTTGTCTACAAATATAAAGTAAGTTTTGTTTCATTTCTGGTTTATAGCTCAGAAAAAAAAAAAAAAAACAACAGCTCCCCCCCCTACTTAATCTAATTAGTCCTGATATTTTGCCATTGCATTAAAAGTTTTACCTCTAAAAAATAATCAATTAAAAAAGAAAAGAAAAGGAAGAAATTCCAAAAGGGAGTTGCTATATTTACCCTTTTAATAGAGTTTATTAAACCTGCATTGTAAAGCCAAGGAGTTTCACATCAGCCGGAACAACAACAACAAAAAGTTAAATCATAAATACTGTTTGCCACAAGTGGTCAGGTTTTCCAAATAAAACAGCCTTGCATGGAAGGCTGGATGGCTCAATGGAGAGCTAATGGGGTAGGGAGCCTTTCCCCTTAAGGCTGCCAAGATGAACCTCAACCAGTCTGGGACAACAGCAAACATGGAAGCTCCCAATTCTGCTGTTCACAGACCTCAGACCCTGCTGAGGTCTCCTGTGCTTTTCAGCAGGTAAGACGCACTCTATCCCTTCTGCAGATGGAGAAATTGAGGACCTGGAGTGAATGGGAACTGAGCAGGGTTCTCCGGGAAGCCACCCCAAGACAGCAGATCAGAAGACTCTGGACACCCTGATTGCTTCATCTTTGGTCCATTGCCAGATCCCTTCATCTCCAGAGCAGAGGTAGCATCATGCCAGGTCACGTATCTGATGCACATCAGGAGTAATGCATCTGGCACTCTGGGTCACTTAACAGGGAAAGGCCCTCATGGTGCCATGTGATGAGGGCAGGATCCATGAAGGGTTTGGTGGAAATGCCATGCTGAGCTACAATGAGGTGGCCTCCTCTGAGAGAGGACCTTGCTAGATGATTTATCAGCAGCAGATGTAGTTCCATGGCATTTCACTTACCAGGTCGGTTGCTGGAATAGGTTTCCTTCCCCAGATCCATGTCTGACCATAGGAATGGCCATACTGGGCCAGGCCAAAGACCCACCTTGCCTAGGACATCAGCTGATTCCTTATAGGGAGGAATGTAACAACAGGGCAAGTATGAGGTGCTCTTCTCCCAGATAATGCCTCGGCTTCCAATAATTCATGGCCAGAGGTAGTATCCTTGTTTAAAAGCCATAGAAGAATCTGCTTTTTGAATCGTGCTCGCTATAGGCATCCACAGGTTCTTGTGGCAAGGAGTTTCAAAGTTTGTTCAAGTGCTGGACATGCCACACGCTGATTTAATTTGATCCCCTCTGGTTCTTGCACTGGAGGAAACGAGTAACAGTCAATCCCTTTTCACTTTTTTTTTCCCCTCACAATTTTATAGCCCTCTATCATCTCCTAACAATCCATGCTGAATAGTTCTATTCTTTTTAATGATTCCTCCCTCACAAGCACAACGTTCCTTCCTTTTGGTCTTTCATGTTGCCTTTATCCAAAAGTATATTTTAATCTAGTTTAGTGAGGTTTTCAGACCTTGTTTAGCTTTATGACCCACAGTGAGCAGAAATGCTTGGCAGAAATGTACTGGTTTGAGGTGGACAGGGAAGGAGATGTTTTCTTCAGCCCAGTGGCCTGTTCCAATGTGTCTGCATCACACAGTCACACCTGCACTGGCTTCTATTCCCACCAATTTCAGCAGCCTACTTTAATCAGATTACCAGAACAAGCAGAAAGGCTCATCCTTTAATTAAATTATGGATATTATATTATGATCAGGTCCATTGTTTTCTTTGCTGTACACAAGCCCAAATCCCCTGGAGACAGGAGTTCTGTCATGACAATCCCAGCCAGGCTCCCAGGTCTGCTCTCTGGCCCTGAGGCCGTGGTATAAAAAGTTCCKCATTTGTACTATTAAGCTCTTTTACCGCCAGAAGAGGGTAGCCACATCTCAATTGCCTTTGGGTTCAGTCCCTGCAACATTCAAATTCCCAAAGAGTATCCAGGAATGGTTTGGGAAGGTGATAGTTGACCAAGACTAAAACTGTGCCAGGGATTGTTCTGACAGTTTACTAGTATTTAGTCGGGGTCGAGTGCGTGGGAACATTCCTTGGCACAATCAATTTACTAAAATTGGTGCAACTATCCAGCCTTGTGGCTGAAGAGGGAAAAGATCAGGCTCCTCTTCAGATCCATCAAGTCTCATTTCGTGAGCACAAGAAGCACGACTTCCTCAAGCTTCCCCACAGCTAGATCAGTGAGCCCTTGGTGAAGGGGCAGAAGCCTGACTGTGCCCCAAATTGCTAATATTTGAGATTTAATCTGATATAATCTCAGGTGCAGTCAGCCAGTGGAGATTTTAATCTGCTCATCACCTGTACCTCATTTCCTTCTCCAGCTTTGTGGCTGCAGAGTGAATCTCCAGCCATGTAGAGGTTAGCTTCCAACTTTTAAGAGTATGTTTACACAATAAATTTCCTCTGTACCTGAGAAGAGCCACCCATTTTCATTCTTGCTGCATATCTTCCTAAATTCCTGAGGCCAAACTTTCTGTCTTCGTATCCTGCTAGAATATGCTAAATCAGTGTCCCTTGTCTGAAGAAGATGCAATGAGGTGTAAGACCTCTATTCTTCTATCCTTTCGCTCAACATGGGTCAGAGGTAGGAAGACATAGGCCATAGTGTGGAAGAAGATGGAGGTGCATCTTCACAAAGAGTGGAGTTCACCAGGCATATGCATACCACATCCGAAACAGCAACCCGATCCTTTTTATTGTTCAGAATGGAAGAAAGCAGCCCTTTTGCCAAGCAGTATACAACGCTGTTAAATTTATAATCAACAGTATATTGTTTACYGAAAGACTTTTCGATTGCTTGCAGTTAAAGGAGAAAAAATCTGCAGGCCAAGCAAACCATTGTATAAGGGAAGGACAATATTTCTGAAAAGACGGTCTTTGGCTTAGTGTCAAATTCCTGCTTTGCGCATTCAACAGGCATCCAAAGTCAATCCGTCCACAAGTAGGATTGAAAAATGAGCAAGCTCCTGAGATCCTGAACTGCAAAGATCTTGGGGTGGCTGTGTCCAGTAATCTTGATTTAGCAACTTCACCAGCTAGTGGAAACATGATTGTCACCAAGGATTGGGCCTAATCCAAACCCCTCTGCAGCCAGTTGGAAGTGGACCATTATTTCTGGGAGATTTTTTGCATCAACTTCCTTAGAACGAAAAGGTGGGAAGGATGCTCCTGAAGTCAGGACTCTATCTATAAAAACTCCTGAAGTTTAACCCTGTCAAAAATAAAAATAAATAAATAAACAAACAAAAAGTAGGCAAAAATGGGACAAAAGCAGAAGGAAAATTTTCTTGAAATTTGGCAGAGGAAAAAGAATAGAAAGTGGAAAACGCTAATAAAAGTTTTAGTTTCAATGGACATGTGGGTGGTGTGGAGTGGATGGTTCTGCAGCCTTTTTCAGACAGCAGAATTTATACTCAAATTTTTTCCTTTATCTCTGTTCCAACAAAGCATTTCTAAGCATGTGCGTAACTTTGTGAGTGCATCAGCATTCTCATAGAAATCAGTGGTACCATATGTTCCAAGAGAAGCAAGTGTTTAAGCACTTCAAACATTCAGGATTCAAACCAGATCAGAGACAACAAAGCAAGCATGCAATAAACACAATTGCTCACTCCTAAAAAGGAGTCTTGAAATATTTTATGTTTCTTTTTGTTCTTTTTTCTTTTCTGAGAAAATCCCAAGTCTTGGAGTCTGGTGATTTGGGGAAAACCTCAGATTTCATTGGGAGCCAGAAGCATATTCCTAGCTCATGTAATTGCCAAGCAAGTCTCAAAAAGGCTACCATCAAAGTCCAAAGTCTCAACTTTTTGTTGATGAAAATGCTAATGGTTTTAAAGACAATCTTGTGACTTTTTAACCATGAGGGGTAAAACAGTGTAACTGCAGAACACAGAAAACTGCAGTCACAGCTTTGCAGCAGCAAAGCACAGTGTGTTTCTTCTCACTGAGGCAAGGAAGGACTGGGAGAGACGGGGGAGAGAGCAGGACCTCCAGGTTTTAGCAGTATGGATCTCTCAGGCTCAGATATTTTGTCTAATGGCTAAATTATGTCAGTCATTGTCATAGGATTTAGGCTTAAAATATTTTTAGGGAAGCATACCAATCTTTTAGGATAAATGTAAAAGAATATCCATTAAATTTCTTCACAAAGAATGGAATTATCAGAGCCTAGTTGTAAAGCTAGAAGTTTAGCTACAGCAATGGTAGGGTTTGTTTGGGTCTAATTATAAATGGAGGTGCGTATTCAGGAATGCCAAGGAGACAGAGAAAAACCCCATGCTGATCATACGAACTTGAGAAAAAAATCTAAATGAGAGAACATTTTCGCTATCTAGAAAGAGATTTTGAACTGGGAGAAAAGAACCTTTTGCTGCCACGTTCTGGGAAATGGAATCTTAGCTGCAGTYGCTGTAAATATACAGATCTCATCCTTGCAATACCTGGTGCTCATTTTTCAAAATCCTAAATATTGGCTAATTTCTCAGCATGAAAAATGCCCATGTTGGCACTGGCAGTGGGTTCTACTGTCCAAAAAGGGAAACTGGCTTGTTCTTCGAGGAGGAAATAATGGTGCAGCTCATGGAATGTGAAAGCATCCAAGACTTTACAAAAAAGGATTTAAAACTACAAGACAAAGACCCTCAAGCTTTGCAGAAAGAAAAACAATTACAACATGAGCCAGCTAGGAAGAACCAAGAAAAAAAAAACATATTTAGCCTGCAAATTGAGGGAGCTTGAAAATAACAAAAGCATATCTGTTAATGTCTGGGAATATTCAGAAAACTAGCTACCAAAAGAAGACTTTTTTCCCCCTTGAAAAAAAATTAAAGCTTGTCAAGACTGACCAGCTGTGTCTACTGTGTTTATGCAAAAGCATTCACCCAGTTTGGGAAAGAGACATATATATAAACTGAAAAAGGTTAGATGGAAAAGTTGGAGCCAAAAGTTTGGAGGAACAAGGGTTAACTGCTACTTCTTATTTGGGCTTGAGCATAGAAGTCAGTATTGAGGGAACATAGGATACTCAATATTTAATAGACATGTGAAATGGCAGATAAGCATTGATACTGGCTTAAATCTGGCAAACTTTGGAATAGGCAGAGAACTCATGGAGTCACAAAACTGAACGTCCTGATTTATAGCTAATGGAGATAGTCACTGGGGAATGTGTACAACTCCAGAAGTGGGAAAAACTGAGTCTGAAAGTTAGACGGTTGCAATACGAGATAGCCCAGTGAGGTGGTGAGCTCATAATCAGTCTGGATTTGCAGATGGCTAATAACCTTGTGATCGGTGCCCAGAAAAGCTGTGGAAATTCCTTTCAGAGATGTGGTCCATTTGAAGCCAATGATTTGTAGGCAATCTCTTCTCAGTACATAAGTGCTCTTGCCGCCAGAAGCAGAAACTGTTACACCAGGCATCTTCAGGGATAGTTGTCCAGGAGAGCTGGGAAATGCCAGAAGACCTCAGATTTTGGATTTTTAACTGTTAAAATTCTCGGTGGCTGGAGGCAAGAGGAAAGTCCTGTCTCCAACCCAGTGGATGGCACTGGTCATGTTAGCACATCTTTAGCTGCTCCTGACAAGTGAGCCAAGGCTAACTACATAAATTAACCCAATTTGTTTGGACTGAAATGAGCTAGGAAATCATTGTATGAGCACCTAAACCAGCATTTTCAAGGAGGAAAATATATCTTTCAGCCATGATAGCTGGGGGAGGTAGACTGTGAAGTGTCTGCGGACAATTCCTGACTCAGAGTAGCTGTAACCTCCTGGCTGCTTCATATCACCTAACTTTTCTTCCCTGAGTTGTTTAATTTTATATTAGGTAAATATTAATTTAATATTAAGTAAAATTAATCAAGTCATAATTAATTTTCACAATTCACCATCTTCTGGAGCATACAAGTAACTCCAATTTACAGTGAGGGACACTGAGGCACAGAGAAAGGACATGAATTGCTCCAGCTCATCCGGTAACCCACTGTTAGGACCTGTCAGGGGACTCATTGCTCGCAGAGGTCATCCCAGCCTTGGGTTTCATACCTGGGTCACCACAGGTCAGATCAGTATTTTGGTACCATATGAAGTACCAAAGACACCTGGTCTTCTGTCCTCTCTGAAATACTCAGACGTATACAGGAAGGAAAGAAAATAGCTGTGGACAAACTCAGGGGTTTTAGATATGAAACTCCGGGCTCTGCTCTGAGAGGCGTAAATCCCTGGAAACCCATGCAGTTCCGTAAGGTTCATACCAAAGCAATTCGGACCAGAATTTGACTTTTCAGCCTTCACATTACTGCACGTAATTCCCACATGAAAATGGGTAGTTTCACCCATTTCAGGAGGCTCAGGTCACTCAGGTCCTGGAGTGAGGGTCCCCTTCCTCTTCTCTTGAAGTCATGAAGAGATTAAAGCAAGGCTGCTGGCTGAATACACCCGTATCACTGCTGCTCATAATGGGGAGATTTACAGCTCTCATTACATACCAGAGGAGTTAAAGGCCATGCACCTCATCAGGACCCGTTCCCAGTTTATAGCTGCCGCCCACCAGCCCCACTAACGATCCCAGATAATCGCTCCTTGAATGTTCCCAGTCACCTTGACTTACTGCTCTCTCCCAGTGAGTCATGCTATGAGTCTACAACATGGTATGCASGAAAAAAAAAAGCTTTCTTGCATCTGGCTTTAATTACCTTCATTTTTAATTAAGTTCTGTGGTTTTAATATCAATAACCCTGGCCTGGAAAGAGTTGCTTTGCTTGGATGTTTGTTCTCCATATAGGCAAATACTGCATTTCCCTTATCCCATCCCATCCCATTGCCTGTGACCTCTGAGGGTCTTTGTCAAATGCTACTGGAATTCACTGAGCTCCTGGAGGGCATGGAACATACAGACTCAACTGTGCAGTTCAGTATTGTCTTATTCACGTTGAGTCAACTGTGAAGTAAGTCCTCTCTCTCTCTGACTTCTGATTTCAGTGGGTGATAATTCCTCACGTGGCCAAAAATATCAACTGAAGCTAATGGTCTTCTCAATGGATTTGAGGGCTGGAGGGGACGGCTGGAATAATGAGTGAGCTCCTGTGGGCAGGACCATGTTTTGGCCTGTATGTATATACATACACACCACTAGCACCTTGACCCATGGCAAAGACACCTTGGCGATACAGTCACCATAAATAAAAAGTCGGGGAAATTAAAACCTAATAAAAAGAAATGCTTTTCCACACATTATGAAAGTAGACCATGGAGCGTGCTAACACTGGAATGTAAAAAGATTCAAGGACTGGACTTTTACCTGGCTAGAAAAAACAGGCATTTCATCACTAAATATGAATAGCTTAAAAGGTTTTATTAAACCTCAAGTTTGAGTCAATCTTTATCTATGAGAGACCTGGGACAAGCCTTAGCAGGTCACAGATTTTTCCAAAGTCTCCTCTGCAAGCTGGCGCTGCTCACAGTACGAGAGGCAGTGCATGCCAGGACCAGACTCTTACGTCCCTACATAGTTTCTTTTCAAGAGGGACAATGAAACAGTAGACATGTCAAAGCTGGGCTCTTAAAGTTGTTGAAGTGTAAAGAATCATCTAAGCTATGACTGAGAATTTACATAGCACTTGGAAAGTTACTGTTCATTATATTGGAGTGCAAAAATCAGGTGGTTCTGCAAGCTCAGGGTACACTTTCATTTTCAGACGTCCTTCTAACACTTGGTAGTGTTAGGTTAACAGTTGGACTTGATGATCTTAAGGGTCTTTTCCAATCTAAATGATTCTATGATTCTGGTGGCCAGGCCTGTAAAGTCAGATCTGCAAAGAGACTGCGTATCTCCTAAAAATCCCTGCTTAGATTTGCATCCTCCATACGACACGTGTTTCAAGGCCATGAATGCACCAATGGACCTTAATCGCCCTGACCATCTGCGCACCCTCCACCCATTAGCCCAGGAGCTGGCTATAAGCTCAAGCTCCTGCTCCTGGTCAGCCTGATCTGGGGTGGATGTCCCAAATGTGGCTGGTAGGACAATTAATAGCCATTGGTGTGGCCAAGACCCTGATGACACACACACAAAACCCACAGCATCCCCCAGCCATATCCCAGCTCAGGCTGTCCTGMTGACTGGCCCATTTTGGGAGCAAGAGAAAACATCATGGGGCATGTGGCCCCAGCTGGCCAGCTTCATCCAGGCATCCCTGGCAGGACTGGCACCTCTGAGGCTGAAACAGAACTCAGTGTTTTGGGAGGTGCCAAATGTTAAGCGCTGCTGATACCAGACTATGGGAAGGTTCTCCAACATGAATATGCTGAGGGAAACACAGCGCCTTGCAGAAGGGATTGTCAACATCTTGACATGTTACCTCTTAATTAGCAGATTGCTTGTTAGCGCTGTACCCTTAAACTACAATCAAGATGGTTTCCTGACCATCTGACACCCTTTACAAATGCCTGGGAGGGTTGCTGTGGCCTGTGTTACCTGGAGAAGAGAAACAATGGCTCAGGGTACCAGGGAATAAATAAATAACATGGGCATATCACTACATTGYCCAGTGCAGCACTCCACCCCAGTGAAAGACCAGCGCACCTATTAACTATACTATTATAATTATATTATTTCAAGGACCTGTGTTTACACCTTGGTGCAGCTCTGGGTGATGTAGATGCAATTAGTGCAGAGTTCTCTCAAAAGTCGCAGGCAATAAAGTGTCAACATGCTAAAGGGACTGATCATTTTAATGGAAACACCTATGACTTTGGGATTATGACCAATGCTGAGCACCAGGAAAAGGGCTGAAGTATTAGGGAAGAAGCAGAAAGGAGAAGCTGGAGGATGATACAGAGTTGAATGGGTTGAGAAAACCTCACTGAACTTAAAAATAAGCGTGAGGGACATGAAGGAGAATATAAAATTAGTTAGTGTAAGCCCACAACACTTTGAGACTTAAACAGCCAGCAAGCAGAAAGCATCTTTGAGAAAGCATCTCTAGAAAAATCTTTGAAAACGTTTAGCAGCCAATGCCAAGAGTTTGCTGCCCAAAATGCCCGGGGGAAATTCCAGGGCACAATGGCCGATTTCAGGTTCCCTGAGCAGACGGCAGTGGCTGCATTTTGGCTTCCCAGAAGAGGTCAGTCTTTCCCAAGGATTTGTGGTGGGTTGCCCCCCTCTTCCAAGGGAAAGCACTACAGGGAACAATGCTTGGGTGGATAAAAATAGGGAATAGCAAGGGCCTGCCCAGACCCCAGCTGCAGCCTCAGGTGAAAGCRAGCTCATTGCAAGTGTGAACTCACCTGGGTAATTTGACAAACAATTGACCTAATGTTCCCAGGATGTGGGAATTAGCACTGCCTTGGAGCGAGCTGAGGGACGAGATGGGAACAACATGCTCAGAAAAATGCTCAAAATTCACACCTTCTTTCAGCAAAATCTACTCTCACATGTACCCATGTGAGTTAAAAATCCTTTCCCTTCCTTTAGTGCTCTGGCACAGACCTGGAAGAGACTTACTCTAACAACAAAGATGGGTCTTAAGAAAATATAATGAAGCCATGCTCCCTACATAGCAGTTGTGATTACTAGGTCTGAATTATGCATCGAACCCAGGGAAACGTCCTAGCACCCTGGTCCTCCAGCTGTAAAAACACAGGGCCCTTCCACCTGCACTATCAGGTAACACCTTTACCTTGTCCCATTCATGTGTTTTTGTAGTCCTCCTGTGGGCCTAAGCTTTCAGTGTGGGTTATCACAAGTCCCATAGAGGAGATCCATCCTTCTGGGTTTATATTTTTATAGTCTGTGGCTGCTGTGATAAACTTCTCATCAAATTGATACTGTGATGATTGCCTAAATTTGGAGAGACGCTGAAACCTTTTCTCTGAAAGACCATCCCTCCTCTTTTCCACTGGTGTCGTATCCAAATTTTAGCTTGAAAGCCCTGGAAGGTCACACTGATGTTAACTCTTTCAACACTGGTGATTCTGATGGATGTAATGGTTGTAAAGGTGGGCATGAAACCCACGTGGACTTACTGCAAGGAGGGAGGTATAAAAAGAAGGTCCAATATAAGAAACAAAGAAGACAAGAGAGGAGGATGAGGAACCAAGAGACACCCAGAGGTACTTTAGTTGGTCACAGCAAGAACAGACTTTTTTGCTGCCTGGTGAACTGAGCTATAAATCACTAGGTAAATAATTGTTAAGAGCCATATTTGAAAAGATATTTCAGTCCTTAAATGCTGGTACTAAATATTTCACCTCATAAAGTCTAATGCTTTCTCCTTGATCTCCAAATCTCCCGTTGACTCTCACTACTTGCAGAATACAGCCCATATTTGTACCCAAAGCCATTTCGAATGCAGGATCCTGCCTGCTTCCTTGTATGGGTTGGCATTGCTGCGCAACCCGACACTCACATCACAACACGAGCTCGTCAAAATCTTTCAAATCAAGTCAAAATGTTCCATTAGGATATTTACAAAAAACGGAGGGGAAACTATTGCCTTTCATTTCAATGCTGTTCTCTTTTCTTCACATGTCAAAATGGCAGTCAAGAAAAGAAAATGTTTCACATCTTGTTTCAGCTATTTTTTCTCCCTTGTTATTCAAGCATATTTCTTTACTGTCAGAAGGACAATATCTTGGTTTTCAAAGCTTTATATATGGTTATCAGAACTGCATGAGCAAAAGTAGCTGTCTGATTTATGACTCTGGCTTGATCACGTCTTCTTCTTCTATTACTTTGTGTGTATCATACGACTGTCTTAAGTGCATCTTGCCTGTGTGCAACTGTGAAGATCAGGCTTCTACCATTAAATTTATCTGATTAAATACAGACATCTACGTCTGCACTGATAACATGTTTCCTTCCATGTCGATGGAGCTCCAGGATGAGCTAGAGTCCATGGATACGGCCCCTCCCATCCTAAAATAGGAGTAGGAACTGGATGAGAAGAGATGTGCTCATTAGTAATTGCTCGTTTGTCTTTGCAGGTTATTAAGGGAATCTACATGGAGTAGCTTATCTATAGGCACCTGAATTTAAAGTTAGATGAGGTTAATCCCCTCTCAAATGTTCATCAAAGCTCCATCATTAGCAGGAAGTCTAAACAGTAGTAATCAGAGCCACAATAACCTGGAGAAGGTTTTATTTATATGGAACTTGTCTGGGACAAAAAATGCTACAACTCCCTGAAACGTCCCAGATTTCTTTCTTACAGAAACTTTCTTACATTTCTTACTTCCAACTTAGGGTGAAAGAGAGATGGCTTTTCCCCATAAATGTCCATCCCTATCTTCTGTGTGGTGCACGTCTTTTGACTAAAAGGTTGACATTTCAGCTTGGACCTGCTTTTCCAATTATATTTCTCCTAATCTGAATTAGATGTGTCTCCTGTCTCTTCCACAAACTTTCTCATAGGGAAAAAAGTTGCTTGTCTCATGTTTCTGTTTTCCTTGTGAAATGGGAAGGTAGCAAGACTCCTTTTGTCTGTCTGTTTGAAAAATAATGTTTTATTTACATATATAGTATCCTATTCTGATTTGAATGGCTAGGTACTAGTCTGAGAGAAATCACAAACTCAGCAGTGCGTATTTCGGATTGTGAGAAAGAAAATTTAATGAATGAGATCAGTCTCATCACATTTTAGATACCTATTGTGTCAAGGTCTCTGTCTGAGCTAGTTACCCCTGATTCCCTTTATAGTCAGTGGAAAGAATTATCACTTGTATGTTGCAATTAATTAATTAGACTTATTTTTAGATATCCACTTTTACATGAGATAAAATGCTCCCCTCAAATACCAGTCTTATTCCATTTAGGAACGTTGTCCAGATAGCAACATCTATGTTGCAGGAATCTATATCTGGTCAGAGAAACCCTGAGAAACTTCAGCAACAGGTGGATAGGGAAGAGAGATTGGAGGGTGGGTAGGAATCCTTTATATAAAAACAAAGCTAACAATTATGTTTAGAGTTTGAAAGTAATGAAAATACAATGACAGGGAGGATAGTTTGGTGGGGGAAGAATTTAACAGGTAGCTTGGGAAACAGCTGTGATTTACCCATATATTCCACACTGCCTCCAAAGTTGTTCTGGGTATTTTCCAGTAAATTAAGTAGTGATTAAGACTGTGATCAAGTATGCTGAGCAATGCTAGATAACAAGGAGGTGAATTTCAGGCCCAGCCGGGAAAGGGAGCAAACTGGAACTGTAGGACTGAAAAAAAAAAGGAAAGGAAAATAATCTTTTTTGTTTGTGTTGAGAAAGGACAGTATGAACTARTGGTCTGTTATTCCAGAGCTCCATGTTTAAGTCCCAACTTTCTCTAGGACTTTCTGTGTGCCCCTTGGCACACGACTTCATCACTCAATCTCTCCTCATCTGCAAAAATGCTGTAATAGTATTTTATTTTTTTTTCATCAGCCTTTTCCACTTTGAGTTTAACCTTCATTTTTCCTGGGAATGACCTGAGGGAAAGAGAAAACAAGAACACATATGCCTTTTGGAAGACTCACCAGGTTGGTTGAAGGGGGCATGTGATGCTCTTCAGCTGCTTCCACTGAGCATGTGCCCTCTGACAGGGTCCTTTTGAGCCCCTAATCCCTTTAGGAGACGCAGCCCAGAACTTTAACACAGTACTGAGGCTCTGCTTACATTTCATTGCCCCATTGGCCATGTATTGACCTTGACTGGCTGCCACTAAGCTGCTCTCTCACTCCCCTTCCTCAGTGGGATGGGGGAGAAAATAAGATGAAAAACTCGTGGGTCGAGGTAAAGGCAATTCAATAAAGAAAAGCAAAGGCCGCACACGGAAGCAAAGAAAAGCAAAAAGATTTATTCTCTACTTCCCATCAACGGGCGATGTCCAGCCACTTCCTGGGAAGCAGGGCCTCAGTACGTGAAGTGATTGCTTCGGAAGACACACACCTTGATAGCGAAAGCTCCCCCTCCTCCTCCTTTCTCTTAGCTTTTATTGCTGAGCATGTCATATGGTGTGGAATATCCCTTTGCTCAGTTTGGGTCAGCTGTCCTGGCTATGTCCCTTCCCAACCTCTTGCCCACCCCTAGCCTACTGGCCTTTGGTGGGTGGGTTGGAGAGACTGCCTTGATGTTTGAGCGCTGCTCAGCAATAGCCAAAACACTGGGTGTTATCAACAYCTTCCTAGCTACAAATACAAAGTGAGGGCTGCTATGGGGAATGTTAACTCCATCCCAGCCAGACCCAATACAGCCACAATCTACTTACCTTAGGGAAATCCATCAGAAAACGCTGGTGCCGTGGCAGCTTGCGCAGGCTATGCCAAGGGGTTACTATGAAGCTTGGGAAAAGCAGTGAACGGTAAATTCAAGCTGTTGMTGCCAGCAGTAGTCCTCATGGTCAAGAACAGAGATTCATGCAGGGCAGGATTTGACTCACCTCACTTTAAATCTCTACAGTTGAATTATCCAGGGGAGAGAAATGTTTAGGGCACGATTAGGGTATTTAAGATATCGGCTTCGGGGTGATGAACTGCATTTGGGTACCACTGATGTCTAATGTAGTGTGGGATTTCTGTCTAGATCCATAAAAAGGAGTTGAGGGAGCAGAAAAGCTCAGTGAGAAGTTTCCAATGTGCTTAAACAGAATATTTTGACTGAGCTAACTCACAGCTCAGTGGATCTCACTWCTATGTAACACACTCCCTCTGCAGGTGACTGTTTCAGGAATGAGTGGTGCAGGTGAAAGACTGATCATCTCACTTGTTTTTGTAGGACATCCATCTCTGACCACATGACTGGTAACATGCACAGGGAATGACTCAGTTTAGTCTCAGCTGTGGATGACCCTCGGATGAGTCTTCGTTATCCATCAAAACCCAGGTAAATACTGAGAGGCAAGAGCGTTCAGACAGATTTCTGAGGTTTTTSTCAGACAAGCAGTTACTCTCACATACAGTTTGGTTTTCTAGTCAAGTTGAAGCCAAGGTGGTTTGTTTCCCCTCCAGCTTAGCTCTCCATGTCAGCCACATAGGCACTGGTGCCTAGTTTTCAAGAAGAGGAAGAAGCACTTTGGTCATGTTCTCAAGGCTGTCTTCTGCTAAGTCTGTATCAGAGGCCAAAGAGCTCTGTGTAATATTCCTACAAGCCTCTACACCAGATGTGCCATGCATGTGGCGAACCCTCAGTCCACATCTTCCTTTCCCCTTTACTTTGTCCTTGCCACAGCTTGTGCCCTACCCCTTCCAGTGTAGCTCGTGCCTCGCTCCCCTCCAGATGCAGCTTGGAAAGAATACTTCAGCTCTTTCTGTCTGGTCCTCCCTCACCCCCCATTTGTATTTTTCATCTTCCCAGCACCAGGAACAAGTTTCTCTTTTCTTTTTCTCCTCCTTCCTGAAGAAAGGAATCAATTAGAAATTTAAACACTGTGAGTCACTCCCCTTTGCCCCCTTCCCCCCATCCTGCTCTCCCTTCCCCCACCATCCCAACTTTTGGAGTATAAATMATTTTCTGTGGTCTGCAGCTCAGCTGGAAAAACTAACAAAACGGGTCTATAATGTCACCAGCATCTAATTTGGTGAATTTATGGGGTCTGGCCTTAAGCACTTGCTGCTTTACAGCGTGTGAGTTCACTCCCGCAGGAACTCCCTCCAGACTACAGCTCTTCATCCTTGACTGCTGCTGTCCACAGTCTCTGGAGCTTTGCAATGGACAGATCCCTCTCCTTTCGAAAATGGGAGCTCTCCTTTCTGCCCCACCTATTGCCCCTGCCTGATGGACCCAAAAGAGGATCACAAAACATTCCGGCAGCCAGGAAGGGCTCAGCAGTGGTGATGGGCTGGTTGCAGCAGGCAAATGTAGTAATTAACCAAGGCAGACCTGTTGAGGTTCACATAATGACTCCTGAGCAGGAGTGACACGGCTGGCTCTCTCACTGGGCTTCCTCACACACAAGCCTGTCCTGCCCTTTTTATATTTTTCTTTTAGTCGTTTTTAGTTACTGGCATTGTCAGATATAGGGGAATCACCAAGCAGGAACAAGTGTTTTGCTGAGGACATGCTTGTTCATGAAGCCTTGCTTTCAAAGGAGCTGGAAGGCGTCATTCCCTGTTGCATACCTTGACCTCGGCAAAGGAAGCACAAGGTGTTGTGTAACCAGGTGGTGGCAAACATCCCTCAGCTGACACCCTTCTGGCTTCAGTAGTATTGCGACTGCCTTCCAGGAGCAGCCCCTGGAAGACCCAGTGCTGGTGAGCATTAGCTCTTACAGTCCATTAACACCCTGGCATTTGCCCCAGAGGAACTAGCTTAAAGTTCATTTGAGCCAATCCATGCATCCAAGCCAGCTGCTGTTCAACAACAAGCCTACGTTTAGGTCCCCCGTTCTGTTATCAAACCCATGGGACTGAGACCCACCGCCTGCAAATTCAGTATTAGTACCTCCTTGAAAATAGTAGACACTCTCCTTTAACTCCAGTTACGTCCACAACCAGCTCAGACCTGGCGCTTCTCCTGGGATAACGACTCAGGGTCGGTGGTGAAAGGTGGTGAAACMCTGGCMCAGGTTGCCCAGAGAGGTGGTAGATGCCCGATCCCTGGAAACATTCAAGGTCAGGTTGGATGGGGCTCTGAGCAACCTGATCTGGTTGAAGATGTCCCTGCCCACAGCAGGGGGGTTGGACTAGATGGCCTTGAAAGGTCCCTTCCAACCCAAACTATTCTATGATTCTGTGATTCTATGATTCTATGACTCTCACGACCCAGAGCAGGGACCCCAGAGTGGCTCTGCCTGGAGCCAGATGTCAGAAGTGCAGTGACACATGGAGTATGGACACCTGGACAGCTATGAAAGAGCTCAGCTCGAAGTGGCAATGATGGGGTGCTGGGATTTAAATTTGCTGGTTGCAAGCTGGCTCTGCCTGGGTGGAAGCTCTGGAGGGGCATCTGCATGATGTTCACGATGCTTGAAGTATAGGACTGAAACCAAACTGGCTCTGGCAGTAGGAGAACCATCTTCTCAATGTTGTGGTCGAGGTCACCATCCTTACTGGCCTGGAACTAGCTCTGCACGGTCAGCTCTGCTATCGCCACACCTGTGACTGTACAAGTACGTGAGTGTGTGTGTGTATTTGTACTTTTTTTTATATATATATATATATGTATTTATATCCCAGGTATAAAACTTAGGAAAATTCAGATACCAGGGTCTGAACTGAAGAAGTGTTGGCTCTCTTTCCTACACTTTCACTTATATATTTGCAATCTGGACATATATCTGTTTTCCAGTATAAACATACTTTCGGACAGAAGTATGTGCTGCAGCGTGGGTCAGGAAGGGGATGACAGCTCTGATTTACATGCCATTTCCCTCGCCTTAGCATATTAAGCAGGTTTCTTCTCTGTCCACCGCCCCTTCTCCCTGCGGCATTCACATCTCATGGAAACCACTGATGCTTTGTGGAAAGTTGGGGAGAAGGCCCTCTTTGGGGGACAATCTGTCTTGTACCTAAACTATGCGTGGCACGTTTCTACCTAGAGTCCCTGTGTGTATAGCTGCAGGGTTGTCTGGTTCAGTCTCTTGCTTTAGACACTGATGAGATGTGGGTTTAATACGTAGCTTTCCCCATCAAATAATATGGATGCAGGTCCACATGGTGCCTTAATCTATCGAGTCTAATTGTTCTCCCCACCTTCAGGAGCCTATGAAACTTCCCAGCCACATGCGAAAGGGAGTATTGCAAGCCTCAAAAGATGGAGAAACTGAGGAATGGCTTGTTGATGGGAACCTGTCCAAAATTGCACCACAAATGTCTGGGAGATCCAGAAGGAAAAGCCAGGTCTGTGGACTTCCACCGATTTACGTACGTGCGCAAACCACAAAGACCATCCAGACTCACTTCTGAAACCCACAAAATGCCCACAGCTCCTGTGCTGTGCCAACACCATTCTGAATAATTTTATTGATGCTGTTTGCCTTTCCTATCATGTTCATTCCTGAGGGGAAAGATGGTCTCAGGGTGAGGGCACTGATCTAAGATTAAGGAGGAAAAAGGCTTTGGAAAATATTCTTTGTTTCGGTGACAATTTTTAGTAGAGCTAAGAAAGTGCTTGTCGACATAAATTTTTGTTTAATGTGAAACATTTTAGTTTTCTACTCTTTGAAAAATGTCACCAGAATATTTAATTCTTTAATTCTATTTATTTTTTGACAACTATAAATTAAAAAAATTTCCATTTACAGGATGAAATATTTTGGCTTTGTTTTCCCATCAACTTCTCTCCCAATGAAAAACACTTAGTGTTGGAGTTTTATGCAAAAAAWTTCCATTGACAAATAAACATATTTTCCTTTCCCTCCAAAATGTTAGTAAGTCAGTACAAATAGCTTTTATTACTTGGGTTCTCACCAGGCCCATTCTCATCACAGAGGAGTTGCTCAGACAAATAAACTTATTAGAGGAAATGGCACYGCAATTTTTGCAATAGTAAAGGGCCCTCCCCTCAGCCCCACAATTTCTGTGTTCATTAGTTCTTAATAAGTCAAAAGAGATACCACCATTTCTCTTTCTCTGTGGTGATACGGGCAGTAAATGGTTCAATTTGTGACTGGTAATACTGATGTCATTTAAACAGCTGCCTCTACAGAAGCCAAGCCCTTGCTATTAAATAACCTTTCTGTCATTCCTTAGCAGCTCTGGAAAGCCTTTTAGAGTAGTAAGGAGCAAAATTATTGCGACAGCCACGTCTAGATAATACGTTGCCATTAAAGTCTCTCGTCTCGGGATCTCAGACTGTTTAACAAAGCTGAATTCTGCCAAAAGCTGAGAAAGTTATTACTTTTGAGTACATGGAAAAAGGGAATCGTAATAATGGAGTGGGATTCATCTTGCTTAGGGTCAGTTGTCTAAGAGGTCCAAGGTAAATCTGAGCTCTCTGTAGCCAAGGGAGAGACACAGGCACCTCCAGGAGAAGATTTGCCTCATCTGCATTGAGGCAAGATGCATCAAAACTCTGGGGGTCTCTTTTTGACTCCCTAGAGCATGGAGGGAGCCAAAAGGACTGGCTTAAACTGTCTGCCTAGCTTTAGTTGGCTAAAGGTGGTAAGATAAATCCAGTCCAAGGWGTCAGGGAAATAAGGGATATATTGAACGCATTACCTCACCTCAGTTAATCCCTTATTTCTTAGGACTTTTTTCTTTTTCCTTGTCCTGCTCCTGTTTTAGGGAGGATACAGCAGGTGGGTTCTTCATTAGTGGCCAGCTGTTAACCTCAGGGCTGAAGTGAAGTTGTGGCATGGAGTGATGTCCACCAGCGATAAGACCCAGTTTAATGTGATCAACTACACAGAATTACACTTGCCGAGGCTCGTGGCATTCCTTTGACAGGTCCGAACTCTAGAGCTCGCAGAGTTGACTGCTGCCATTGCCAAGTCTGTGGGGTCTCAAGAGATGAACTCGCTCTTTCAGACCCTTTTTTATGGCTGTATGATGATCAGGAGGCAGGAAGGAAAGACCTCAGAAGTGAAATTGTCTCAACAAATCCCTCAGAGACATCCTACTCCCTTAGCAGTCCTTGCAGCAGCGGAGCGCCGGCATGCATTTTCCTGTCAACACCCTCAGAGAGAAATCTGAGCCCCGGTGTTTAAAGCCAGATGCTCAGCTTCCTTCCCTGCCTGCACACATGCCAATCTGTTAGGCTGGCCTCCTGCCTGTTCCCAGGTGGTGTGCCAGGATCAACAAGCCCCAGATACCAAGGAAAGAGATGTGGCCTGGGAGAGACTCTCAAAACCCTCGTGCTGACATGCCCTCTGAAAGAGGATCCTCACAGTGACGACTCATAGCAAATGGCTGCCCCATGCCTCATGGTAAGGAACACGAGCATTTTGCTGACTAGATGTCTGGCCTGCTTTGCTATTTTTGTACCTAGCAAGGGCCCAAGTTACTGGAGGGGAAGGCCAGGCTCTTTGCCGTATTTGGAAAAACAAAGCCCTGGGAGCAGACACCGTGCTACTGGACTGTATTATGGTCAAATGGCTTCTTTCAACCCATGTGGTGGTGTGCCCAGCTGAGACACTGACCTAGGACCGATGGACATGGGTCCTGTTGTTCCTCTAGCACTGCAGTGCTCTTTGACCTTGACCAGGTCTCTTTGCTGTGCTTTCTTTCATACTGTTTGTCTTTTTAGACAGGGTGGCAGATGTCAGATGCTTTTTGTCTCTACAGTAACTCACCCAGTAAGATCTGGATCTCAGTTGAGTCTCTGATGGGCTCCTCCAAGAAGCAGCCCATAGAAACACAAGTATTGGAAGACTTCCCATTATGAAGGAGTCCTAGCCCCAGCTAACCAAAACCACTGACTTCTGCAGACACTCCAGAAATAAATACAGGACAGTAGAGGCCCATATAGCCCAGCAACCTGTCTCTAAGAGTCATCAGCAGTAAAAAGCTAGGAAAAGTTGAATTACAGAAATCTTCTTCCAGGTTCATGTTTTGAAAATGAAAGGTTTAGGGACTTGCTGATATTATTATATTTGCTGCCCCTTATGGACTCACCATTTGGGTGACTGTCTATGCTTCTTAGAGATTTTCTTTTTTTTCTGGCCTTCACAAAAGCCTGTATTTACAAGTGCCACAGTTTTCACAGAGCTGTAGATAGCTCTGTATGAGATGAATATGGAATAACCTGCTTTCAAGGTGATTTTTCTTCCTGCAGACAGAGAGTCGTTCATGCTAAAAGTAGGAATCCCCATAAGCTAGGCTAGAGTTTCCTACCTAGCAACTAGGGATTATGATACTCAAACTCGTATTTGCTTTGGGAAAGACACTGCACGGGAGATAAAATTCTGATAAAGATGATTGCATTGGATAACCAAGAGGTTATCCATGACAATGCCTGATTTAAACATCAAAATAGAATGGGAGGAGTGTAACTGGCATTCACGTGGGGCCAAAACCAAAGGAAGAGACAGCTTCATGAAGACCTGAAAATGAGAAAGTGCCTGGTCTGTTAGGTTTTCTCTAGTCATTTCATTGGGGCACGGGAAGGAACTACACCTTTCAGTATGCTGGCTTTACGGTAGACCTAAAAACCAAGTAGCAAGATCTGTAGGGAGGGAAAGGAGGGCAGAATAATGCACTTACAGGACTGCTATGTTACTCCTTCCAAGCTGGAAAACATCTTGAGCTAAAGTACCTTGCTGAATCAGCAGCTTCATCTTTCTGTGTAGGATACACCTCACCTAACTTCAAATTAAATAGGTTTCCTCTAAGTAGTTGTCCAGTCCTTCCCTGTGCTTAATAGAGATTGGCACCTCCGGGAGACAAGTACCCCCACCAGGCTCAAATACATGTCAGGAGATGGGGTGAACCAGCTGTCATCATCTGAACTGACCTTTAAGGCTTTCAGGCTGTGGTACCTGGGATTTTCTTAAGAAGGTGTCCAGGACAGGACAATTGACTTGCTCCCTGGACTCTGGGGAGAGAGCTCCTCCAGTAATCGCAGACGGAGCCTGGGGTGATTAGTTCAGCTATGTTCTAGATAACCGTATTACGAATTTCACCCTCTCATATTTCACTTCTGCATCAGCAGGCAGCCCTGTTCGAAACAAGAGCTCTCTCTTAACGGCTGTGTACATCTACTGGTGCAATACTGGAAGCTTACGGGGAATGCTAACCTCTGCTCACCTTCTTCCAGAGGATCTGAGACCTCTTTCTATTGAACCATTTCTGGATTTCTGATCAGCATTTTGGGTTTCTGTTTCTCATCAACTGCGCATCACAAATCTGACCAGATAGTTGGCTTCCTTTTAAAACATTTCCAAGTAAAAACAAAATCTGAAGCTTAATTATACAGTAGTAAATTACCCATTGAAAACTTCTGTTCATGAAAAACAGAGCAATTTCATCTCCCAACACCACCACCTCCACCCTTGGAATAAATCCTGTGAAGTATAAATAGTGAGAAGCCAAAGAATTAGGGGGGATGCTAAACAGTGGGACTCTTGTTCTGTAACACTGAAGTGTGAGAACTGAGGAGGGTGAGTCTGTCTGGGTGAATCATGAGCTGACTGTGTTTCGCTTACAGCCCATTCCTTAATGTATAGTCTCATTGCCTTCAAATGTTAGACTGTTCCCCTGCAGACAATCCAGCAAGGGGAGAATTCAATGCCTTGGGATTTTCCAAGAAAAAAGTGAAATAAAATAAATTGAGCATCTGTTAGGTATACCAGTTGGAGGGTGAACTTTTAATTAATACCTGTTCATAATAGTGACGTAGGCCAGGGGAAGGTACCATTGGTTGCACTTATACCAATTAAATATTTACAGGGATGCTCTCTGGCACTAAGGCCAGCTGGGCTAAAGATAGGCTGTGTCCATACTATTAAAAAGTCTTAGCTCCCAAATCAGGATGGCCTCATGCAAGCAGTCAGCGTGAAGTCGTCCCTATCTGGCACTAATTTCTAAGCATAATTTAAAATTAAGCTTTTCTCAGTGTTTTTGTATGGTGCTGGGCCCACACAGCTGATGGGCTCACTGCTAGCTGGGCTCCAGAGTTTCACCTCCAACTGGCATGGAAAATCAAACTAGAATATTAGATATGAGTTCTGGATCTATGTCTTCATAAAACCTGGGCATGATTCAACCACCAAAGTATGTTAATTTATTGAAAATATTTATTATAGGATTCATCTTCCTAACTTCAGCCCCTAAAAGTTATGTATCTCGGAGAACCTATATATTTAACCTCCCTCCGTAGCTGATAAAGAGAAAGGAATCTGCAGATGGTAATTTGTCCCACCAGTGATGATTTTTAAAATGTATCATCAGCCTCACTTGTGCTTATGTTAAAAAATGAAGGTCATTGCAGTGTTTTGATTGGGGTTTTTTTGCATTTATTGTTGATCTGGTTTAGAATGTACCCACCAGAGAAGAGGAGCATGAGTCAGTAAATTGAGAAGGAAAGCAAGAACGAGTAAAAATGGGTAGGGATATTTTAAATCAATTTTGCCTTGACAGCAGTCGCAACATGGTTGATTTGGTAAAATATTGAGTGATCAAACAATAAATCAGTTATTTTAAATTCTTGAACATACGGAATGGGTATTTTTCTCTTCTACTGTCAATGTCTCCATCTTAGTAAGTCATCCAGGCTTCCTTTACAGCTGATAAATGCTAGTTAACACAGCCACAGAAACATGGATGTGCTGTTTGGAAGTGATGTTTGGAGATCTCTAGTCCAACCTGCCACTCAAAGCAAGAACAGATAAAAGTATTGTCGGTGTTGTGATTGGACATATCATCAAGGTCCAGATGAAGGTTAACATGTAAGAATCACAGGCTTATGCAGATGGACTTCATGTGTGATAGTATGTATGTATGATACTCAGATGTAGTCAGTTTACATAAGGGTGAACAAAACCCAAGAGCTCAGGGCTGAAAAGTCACACAAACATAGTGCACATCAAACCATTGYGCTCCGCAATTTATTTAGCTGCTTCTTAAATCAAGTTGGGCTCTTCTCCCCAGCCACTCTCATGGAGAGACTATTTCTGAGTGCCCCTCTTTGCCAATTAGAAAAGAGAAGCATAAGGAAAAATAAAGCCCACGAGGCACTGCAGCTGTACATCTTTACCAAAATATTTCCATTATATATCTCTCTTACGGTTAGGTTAAAATATGTATTTTTGATCCCCCCCCCCCGGAAGTAGGTGTATCTCACAAGTCACAAAACCAAAATCCAAAAGCCCAATTTCCCATTAGGAGTCGGATTTGATGGAGCATTTTGCCAAGGCCACGTTGACAAAACTGCAGGGCAGAAGGTGGCTGTGCTTTTGCAAAGCAACAAGCACAATAAATAACAAAGCAAAGAAAAAAAAAAAAAGACTAAAAGGCCTGAGAAACACTGACTGGCAGGAGACAAAGAGAAGCAACACATCTGACTTGCCCTGTGCCCGCTCTTGATGAGGTTTTCTCTAGCCTGAGCTGTCTGCACAGCCTTGCTTCACAAAGCCGAAATGCCTGCCCGCCATCCTTTCCCAGCAGCACAACGCAGCCCCCAACAGGCTTTCTCTCTTTTGTCTTTCATGTTGATGAGAAGGGCAGGTCGGTGTTAGCAATCCCTCTGCAGCTCTGGTTTGATGCCTTGCTGAAGGGCGATAACATTTCACTGCTGAAAGGCAGAGGGGTGATTAGCAGGGATATAATGAAGGTAAGTGTGCGGTAAGGAATGCTTCGGTGCAGTTGGTCACCGATGTCCTCAAAGCCTCTATTGTTGCTCATACTGGGGCTAACAATTTGTCTCTCTGAAGCAGGCAGATACTGATCTTTTGCCATCTCTCCGGAGAGCCATCCGACGGGGCTGCCTGAAGAAGGAGATACAGATCAGTCTCGGTGACTCCTTCAGCCTGCTGGAACGGCTTCAGAGGGCGTCAGATGTCAAAAGCAGTGTGGAGCCTCCCTGCATCACCGCATCTTGTCAGCTATGGGCTCCAAACGGGGCTCCTGGGGTTCAGTTATGCAGGTRCTGGATAAAGACACTAAGCTTCATCTTGCAGTGATATTCCCAGTAATCTTCCAGGTAGAACTTTCTTTGGGGAATTCCTCATTCTGAGATTTTTCTCATTATTAGTGTAAGCCAGGTGAGAGTTTTGGAGGTCTAATTCACTGTGCAATAGGAGGGCAACGAAGCTGGTGAAGGGTCTGGAGAGCAAGTCT